>PGCI01000024.1:0-513506 GCA_002873125.1 Puccinia coronata f. sp. avenae
GGGTCTGATGAGGCCTTTTTTTGGGCCAAAAAGGGGCCCTTCAGGCCCCTTTTGGACCAACAGAAGGCCCACCCCTGTGGGGCTTGATGTGGGGCCTGGGGGTCTGATGAGGCCTTTTTTTGGGGCCAAAAGGGGCCCTTCAGGCCCCTTTTGGACCAAGAAAAGGCCCTTGGTGGGTTTTTTTGGGCAAAAAGGGGCCTCCTGGGCCCCTTTTTGCCCAAAAATAGGGCCTGGGGGGGGCTTACCGCGGTGGTGGGTCCGTTGAGTGGTTGTTGGGTGCGTGCGCTTGGGTTTGTGTGGTTGGTGGCGGGTTTCGGTACCCGCGCCCAGGTCAGTTCCAGCGGAACTGACCTGGGCTGGCTCACGTAAGCCTCTCGATTTGAGAGGCTTACGTGAGCTGCGCAATTGGAGCTACGGTGTACGTAGTCCCGATTGCGCGGCTCACGTAAGCCTCTCAAATTGAGAGGCTGACGTGAGCCCGGCAATAAGGGTACACGTACCCTTATAAGGGTACTTGTACCCTTATAAGGGTACCGAAGTACCCTTATAAGGGTACTTGTACCCTTATAAGGGTACCGAAGTACCCTTATAAGGGTATGTGTACCCTTATAAGGGTACTTGTACCCTTATAAGGGTACCAAAGTACCCTTATAAGGGTATGTGTACCCTTATAAGGGTACCGAGGTACCCTTATAAGGGTACGCATACCCTTATAGGGGTACCACGGCTCACGTAAGCCTCTCGAATCGAGAGGCTTATGTGAGCCTACAGGCGTGCAAGGCCTGCACGCCTGTCCAAAGGGCGTGCAGGCTTTGCACACCCTCCAGACAGGCGTGCAGGCTCTGCACGCCTGCACGCCTGCTCGCCATGTGCACGCCTATTGTAGGCGTGCACATGGCGTGCAGCGTGCTGGGAATGGCGTGCAGCCCCTGCACGCCTTTCCAAAGGGGCGTGCGGCGGCTGCATGCCGTGTTTATTAGGCGTGCGGATGGGCGTGCGCACGCCCTTCGGGCGTGCCGCTATCAAGCCCCACTGTGTGGCTGTGAAGAAGCCTTTTGTGAACAAGATTCAAGCAAAAAAACGACTGGCTTTTGCCCGCGAGCACCTCAATTGGACCGTTGCTGATTGGAACCAAGTGATCTGGTCCAACAAGTCGTCTTTTGAAATTGGAAAATTGTCACAGCCTGACCTCGTTTGGCAAACCAGGAGTGAAAAATTCAGCGTGGTTGCCTCCAAGCCACCTACAAGAGTGTTCAAACTTTGACAATGGTTTGGGGAGTGTTCTTCTCAACCACTAAATTGCTGCTTGTCTTCCTCCCTCCCAAAGAAAAAAAAGCAACCAATTTTATTGAGAACGTCTACAAACCTACGCTTATCCCTTTCCTGAAGCAGGACGACTCCAAAAGAAAGAAGAATCTCATTCTCATGGAAGACAACGCACCCATCCACACTGCCAAAATCTGCAGTGATTTTTGAAATACTGAAAAAATCAACAAGATCACCAATTGCAGTCTCCTGACCTCAACCCCATTGAGAATGTCTGGAAAGTCCTGAAGACCAACGTCCAAACCCTTTACAATCCGAAGTCTGTGAAAGAAATGCAAGAAGTACTGAAGCTTGCTTGGGATGATTTTCCGCAGTCAACACTCAGAAACATTGTCGATTCAATGCCGGAACAAATGGAGGAGGTTATTAAGAAGGGAGGAGATCCAACTAGGTGGTGATTCTGCTCTTCTACACCCCCTCTCCCGCCCAAAAAAATAAAATGTAAAAATATAAAAAAAAGTGTAGCATATTTTCAGTTTTTTCTCTGCTAATCATTCTTCCCAGGCCACCTCGTAAGCTTCCTCCTTGTATTTTTTCCATATTTTTTTCTGATTTTTTTTTTTTTGTTGTGGACTAATCAAAAAAATTTATGAAAATTACAGTATTGAACTATAGTGAATTTTGTTTTCAGCATCAGATTCCTAACCTCCTTCTCCAAAATTCCATGCTGTTTATATTGTCCTAAGTTATCTGCTATGCTCTCTTTTTTTTTTTTGTAATAACGATTTTTTTCTTCCGGCCACTGTACATTTGAGATCCGCCTATTATTCCAAACCCTTAATCTATAACTCATGACAATATTAGAGCTATGAATCTTTATTGGTAGAAGAGATTGCTTTTTAGAAGATCACGAGAAATACACGGCGGGTGCACTTTGCAAGAGCAGATCCGGCCCTGGGACAGCAGTGTCACAGTGCCATCCCAGGTACCCAAACGGAGGCAAAATAGACCTGTTGTACTCATGTTGTTGTGATGGATCATCTCATTTTTAAACGGATTTCCATGCCTCTGGGACATCATTTGGTGTTCCGTCCCTGGGACACCAAAGTGCACCTGTGGTGTAGGAAACTCAAATCGCCAACTTCATATAGCTTGAGAACGTATTGTTTTTACTTTTAAGGACTTCAAAACAAAAGGTGATAATGAGATCAAATAACAAGATGAAAAAGGAAGAGGAAAGAGGGAAGAGGGAACAACGAGAACCTAGATAATGAATACAACCGAGATGTGCGCATTGACAATTACAAGCGTGAATCACAATCATGATGTCATACAAGCGTGAATCACAATCATGATGTCATGATCAAATTATGTGTTAACAATTAAGACACATAATTCCGCATCCAATCATTCATGACAGTACACTGCTGGTTTTGTGACCCAAGAGGGCTACACACCTGAGACTTGCCACAGTCCCTATATATGTTCTCTTCCGGAGCAGACCCGGAAGAGAACCACTGCCAATATCATCTTCTTTCCTTCCACCACTTCACCCCGTGCCATATCCTCTTTAGCTATCTCATAGCTCCCCATAAAAAAAGGGGCATTGATAAAAAAAAACCCTGGTAAAACCGCGCCTACACGCGGTTTTACCAGGGGGCGACGTCGTTGCTGCTGGCGAGCTGGTACAAGCTTGTACCAGGCCTAGACTCTTATACAGGAATTAGCTGCAGAGTTGAAGGGGAGTACTTCATTATGTAGTACAAAAAAAGTTGTGTTTGTGCTGTAACTTTGTCGTGAAGGTTGAACCTCTCTGTTTTTTTGGGTATGGAGGTCATCTCAATATACAAACTTCCCAGCAGCGGGATCATGAAGGAGGTAGGCTATTCGATGGTTTGATGTATTAAAAATATCAACAGCTTGAACACCATGAGGCCAACTGAACACAACCAATGTGTACCAAACTTGATGCTCAATACAACTTTCATATCCCAAGGTTGGAGGTTTTATTTGTTTTCCTTTATCCCCAGATCTTTGAAAAGTAGGGATCATTCTCTCAAAGGCGGCATGCTTATCTGACAGCCATTCCACATCAACGACTTGGAAAATAATATTTTTGTTAGCCCAAAGTCAGACGTACTATATATTGGTGTGAGTTTCAATAATCAAATACCTTTAGGCTCTGGGATAGTGCTGGAACTACGCAAAATCAGTGTACCAAACCAGAGTAGCCCAACCAAGAAAGTATCCATATTGATCATGATTTTGACCTTCTGATTCTTTGTTGAGCAGGGCAAGGCAATGAAATATGAATGCAGAAAATATTTCATTGAGTAAACGCGGTTGTTTCAGCGGTCGGTAAATATGATAGGGAATAACAGACTGAAAGAGTAACTTGAGCTCACGCAAAAGACAAAGGTATAGCTACCCTGAGTCCTCACTTTGTTGTTGTTGATTTTTTTTTTTTTTTGCAATCTGTTGTTGATCAGGAGCAAGAGGATGAGAGTGCGAATAGAGGATGATGTATTTAGAGAGGCAGTCTGGGTCAAACCAGCTCTCAACCAATGGTGCATTCTCATAGTGAGAGTGGAGTGGTTGACTCATCTGGTCACTGCTGCCCATATCCACCCTTCCCTTTGTAAAACTCAGTAAACGGCATCAAAATCAAAATGCTTAAAGACCTGTTACCCGCATCATGTTGAACAGCAACCCTTTTTTTGCTATGTTGATACGCACTAATGATATGTTGTGTTGTGGGTAAAACAGGGAAGCTCTGCTAAAACAAGCTGTAAAGATAGGGTAGGAATCACAAACAGTGATAAGGACACCACGTGATATGGGTTTTGAAGTATGCAGAATACGCCAATCTCTACAGTTGCAAGTGGCATCTGTCTGTAAGGCCCCCCCTGCAAAACTTGAATGGGAGACGCGGGCCGGGTGTTTGCCCCCGGGGGGTAGTCAATCTAAACAAAGACCACATTTTTGAGGTCTTTGGAGGCTGTAGAATCTAGAATTAAAAGGGTTTTGCTTGAAACCCCGCGGTTCTTTTTTATTTATTTTTTACTCCGTCACATTCTGAACATCGGCTAATAAATGCATATATTTTATGCATATATACATAGTATGCATGTATAAATGCATACTAAAAGTACATAAAACCATAGATATGGCTTTAAATGTGTTTATTCAGACATGATGAGACCAAAGTCACACGTCAGGCACTCTGAAATATATCTCAAAAATAACCCCAAATATGCTCAAAAAATCTGGGATTTTTCTATTTTTTGACCCCAAGATTCCGAACGCTACCCCATTTGGTGGGAGAAGCCTTACAGAAAGATGCCGCTCGCAACTGTAGCAGAGCCCCATCGCAGCAAATTTGCGAAATCGTAAATGATGTTTGAGTAAGAAGCTACATATGTAGTAGAAGAAACTGAAGATTAGCGACCGAGTGATGATGTAGGATAAAGTAAATACGCAAAGCGTGTAGCTGGATGGGTTTCAGATTTTGAAATGTACCGGAAGCTGGAGACTCGACACGAGATTCTGGAGCACTTCTGAGGTCATTTGGAGCCGTTTTGGTGCCTCAAGTTGCATGACACATGAGCGCGGCTTTGCGGACTGTTGAGCACTTGCGGAGATCCTGATCCTGAACATCTTGGGACTGCCCTGGAACACCGGCGGCGGGATGCCGGCGTGGTGTTGATAGATTGGGATGAAATTTTCCAGATTCTACGTCATTGTAACGTACCCTCGATGTGAACGTGCGCTTCTTTCACCGATCTCTTTATGTTCACACACGCAGGAGTGTGAATGTTGTCGGGATGTCCCTTGGCTGTCACAGCGGTGTCTGCTCCGCATATATAATGGCACCCCTGCTCGATTCCCCTCCGCTGAGTGCCATCCACTCAACTTCCAACCGCAACCACGATGCTTTCCCTCCACATCCTCCTCGCCGCACTCTCCTCGCTCGCCCTCATCCACTCTAAGGATTCGCTCCCACCCAGCTCCCCCCGAAAATCAATCAACTATGGGCCAGAGCTCTCCGCCCACTCCATCAAAACATCCATCTACTCGGCCCACAACCACCCCGACAGCCATTTCCAAGCTAGCTTGATCCGCTTCAACACGGCCTTCGCTGGCTCTCTCTTGCCCATCAGAGACACCTTCCACCAAACCCATGCATCATCCATCAAGCAATTCGGTATCAAGATCGCCACCGAGTTCCTTCACCACATTCACCCTTCCCCCAGTCTCACCTTCCAGCTCACATCTGCCCATGTCTCAAAGCACACCAACATCCTCCATGCCTACTTCGTTCAAACTATCCCCTTGGATGGTGTCAACCACCATCTCAAGGTCCACAACGCCGTCGCCAACCTCAACTTGGATCTTGATCCCCGATCTGCTAAATTTGGCCATATCCTCAGCCACAGCGATTCATTCCATCCCATCGAAGAGACCCCCTCCACAAGTCACGCCATCAACTTCCTCATCTCCTTTGAAGCTCAACAAGACTCTGACTGTACCCAACTCAAGAACCAGTTTGATCGTGTCTTGCAATCTCTCTCCTCGAATCAGCAAGTACCCAACCAACAAGTCATGGGTTTATTCTCCGCCCAATCAAGCGTGCAATCCGGAGGCGATAAGAAGCTGTTGACCGATTTCACCGAGGAAGAACTCAACTTGATCGCGGAATGTGAGATGTCGAACGGTGCGAAAAAGACTATCAATTCTGATGTAGTGGATCCGAGAATTGCTTTGATTAGCTTCCTCACCTTGGCTGCTGACCCGAAAACCGAGAATCACTTGCGAGCTCGCTCCTTGGAAGACTTGGTTGATTCAATTCACATTGTCAAGAAAAACCCCACGTCTGCTTTGTTCCAATCTGCCAGTGACTCGGACAACTCTGACACGGATTCCCCAATCTTTGAGTTATTCAACGTACCTGGTGCCCTCGGCCCAGATTCTTTAGATGGGGCCTCCTCCACCAAAGCCACCTCAGCTGAATTGGCTTGGCTCAGTGTTGATTCCCAATCTGACTCTCAGTCTGGTCCACGCGATCTCAAGATGGTGTGGAAGTTTGAGTATCGCTCTCACTCGAATTGGTACGAGTCCTACGTCGATGCCAGTTCCCCCGGCTTGGTCCCCATGGTTATCGATTGGATCAAGGACTTTAGACCTACCAGGTTTGTAGATATCTCACCCATTGATTCAGTCTGACACTAAGATTGAATTCCTCTGCTTTCTCTATCCAGCGAATTGGCGCCCTCGTACTCTGAGCACGTTGCAATCCAATCCGCTCTCGTCGAGGAATTCAAGCGCCCGTTTACCTCGTCCGAATCTCTTGGGGACAATCCTTCTCAAGCCAAGTCGGAGGTAGACCTTCCCCTGCTCCACGAAGGCGCCACCGAGGAACGACGATCGGCTTCATATCGTGTATTCCCTTGGTCGGTCAATGACCCCACCTTGGCCAAGCGTGAAATTGTGAAGGCTCCTTCCAACTCGATTGCCTCTCCACTCGGCTGGCATACCATCCCCCCCACCGATCGTACCAGTCAACAACGTGACATTAGTCAGTTGTCAACTGACTGGTCCCGTCATGTACCCCAACATGGGCTTCGAGCTACAGATAGCCGTGGAAATAATGTCTACGCTCAAGAGAACTGGGAGGGCTTGGATAACTGGGAATCTAACCATCGACCGAACGGTACCGATGACCTCCAGTTTCACTTTCATTTGGGCTGGAACCACACTGATAGCCCTACTGAGACACACGTCAATCCCAAGCGGTACATCGATGCTGCGATTAGTGAACTGTTTTTTACTTGCAATGAAGTAGGTGATGACCTCATGTTGTCCGTTTTCCGGCTGTCACTTATACTAGCGAGTTTACTTCTGGTGTAGTATCATGACCTGACTTACCTCTATGGCTTCGATGAAGGTAAGCCCCTAAATTTTGATTCAATCAACCGATGATTGATGCCCATCTTTTGTTTTGCCCCAGAATCCGGAAATTTCCAGCAGCACAACTTTGGCCGAGGCGGCAAAGGTAGTGATGCCGTAATTGCCAACGCCCAAGACGGGTCTGGATGTGAGTACAAGTCCATTAGCATGCTTCTTTCGAAGAGCGTGAATTGATTCATATGGTTTTAATACTCATCCGACCACGATGATAAAAGATAATAATGCCAATTTCGCTACGCCCCGTAAGTGCTAAATTTATATTCAGGCCGCAAATTACATGTTGTACTGACGAAACTAAATCTGTAGCTGATGGTCGCAATGGACGCATGAGGATGTATGTTTGGAATGGCGCTGAGCCGTGGCGTGACGGGGACCTTGAAGCCGGGATCGTTATACATGGTGAGCGAAATACCTGGATAGAGAATGTATTTCCTGAGCAAAAGTTGATGGAGTTGCTTTATTTTCACAGAATACTCCCATGGAGTCAGTATTCGTTTGACTGGTGGACCCGCGAACAGTGGATGTCTTGGCTGGGGAGAATCTGGAGGTATGGGTGAAGGTAAGAGACCCAATGCTAATGAGATACCCGTTCTGCTCATGATAGCTGATCAAATTGTGGCATCTGGTTCATCTTAGGTTGGGGCGATTTCTTCGCGACTCTGATCAGAATGCACAAGTCTAAACCGGTCGATTTCACCATGGGCGAATGGGCAAGTGGGGTCAAAGGTGGGATCCGAAAATACAAGGTGAGCAACCAATACACATTCCAAATTTTTTAACGCATTGCTGACGCCTTGGTGTTTTTTCCTTAGTATTCCCTGGACAACAAGGTCAATCCGGAAACCTATCAGACTCTTGACCAGCCTGGGTACTGGGGCGTCCACGCCATCGGAGAAGTTTGGGCTGAAATGCTCTTTACCGTCGCAGAGGAGTTGATTGCGAAGCACGGCTTTGAACCGAGTCGTGAGTCCGGGTCAAATCACTATTCTTCATTCCTTCCTATTGCATCCTGACTTGGCTCCCTGCTCCATTTCCAGTCTTCCCGCCTACCGATGAGACAGATGAGAACGGTTTCTACGCGATTTCCAAATTGAGCGGCAAGAAGGTACCTAAGCGCGGAAACACCCTGATCTTCCAACTCGTTTTGGACGGAATGAAGATCCAACCCTGTCGCCCGGGATTCTTTGATGCGCGAAATGCGATCTTGGAAGCCGATTCCATCTTGACTGGGGGCGAGAATCAATGCGAGATCTGGAAAGGTTTCTCCAAACGCGGCTTGGGCCCCAAGGCTGCTATCAAGGGAAACACTCCTTGGGGCGGTGGCATTCGCACCGATGACTTCTCTCTCCCCAATGGTGTTTGCAAGACTTGATCAGTGAATTGGTTGGTTTTCACCTCCCAGGAGTTTCTTTTTTTTTATCTCGCCATGTTTTTGTAGTTCCCCTTGTTCTATCTTCCAGCGTTAGCATCAAGTCATCACAACAGGTTCACCAAATCCTTTACTATCAATCAAGGATTAAATGGTATCCTACCAGTTAGCTCTCAAGGAGTATTGCAAACGCTTTGTAAAATTAGGAGTTTCATCTCACGTTTCTCTGATCATCATCATGACGGGTTTTTTCTCTTTTTTGCATACAACTCATTTCTCACTTGGATGTTGTTTTCTTAGCACTTTAAGGAGCTCTTCACTTGGATTGTTTCTCTACTCACATTGTAAATATTCTTTTGCCGCCCTTTATTGAATTATTGAACTTCATCGGTGGTTCTGATAAGTTAAACTCCATGATAGACACGGTGTCTAAATGGATCGAGCCTAACACGGGAGGGTCCCGGCTGTGGAGGACTTGCGTCTGACTTGACTTCAATCCCCTCGGGCCTCGATTGAGGCCGGACGGCTGTGAGTGACGCCCCTGGCGCCCATCCCGTAGAATTATTATTTCTCCTGCGCTGATCAATTAGCTTTGTGAGATGGCTTGGTGCTGCTGGGTGCATCCATAAGATTCAAGAATGGCACGAATGACACACAAGGGAACCTGCTCAGGTGCCTCCACCAACTCTTTCCAATCGATCAGCTTTATCACAGAGGCGACCGGCCATGCTCACTCAGGCATTGATGTGAGCTATCAGCACTGGGCGGCGACCTCGAACGCATCGCTGACTCTTTTCCCGCTGAATCTCTTCAAAGATGACCATCAGTATCTGAGTCCGTCTCTGTTTGGAGTATCCGGGCTCCAAGAATCTTGTCTGCCCTCAGCGTAAAGCCGCGCCCAGTGATAGAAAGCAAAAAAGCAAGACCAATTGATCACGGAGCTGTACCCCCTTTGAGGTGCCCATGAACTTCAAGTCTTAGCACGCTGCCGATTACATAGATATACATAAAAGGGAATCAACCTTTCCATTGCGCCCATCTTCCAATCTTACCCACACTTCCATCAATAGTCATTCTTTTACGCGTTGTATACCTTCTCTTATATATCCATCAGTTGATTCAAGTTATCACCGAGCCCACCATCATGCGTGTATCCTGCCCCCTGATTTCTACTATCATCCTGCTCGGTCAGTCAGCGCGTTTCTATCTCTCACCCCTCACAGACTGGTCTTAATTTGCATATCTGAGATGTTGGCGTTCTTCATTTTCAGCTGGCCAATCCCAGTCTACCCCGATCCTTGGCCCCAATAGGCTCGAAAGCCGTGATGGACTCGTCGGCCGCATGACCCACTCTCCCGTGGTGCATCCCGCCACCGGTGGGTTGAACGATGGCTCACTCGGAACATGGAACTCGGAGGACGTGTTGTGGAGCCCGCCAGCTGCAAATTTATTGGCTGGCCCCGGCGACAGCGCTGATGCCGCCCTGGTCAGCACAGCCGGCCTATTGAGTGAACCGACACTCAACAAAAAGCCGAGCTTACCACTGATCAGTGAAATGGGAAACTATGCGGGTGGCACTGGAACCGAAACGCAGGCTCAGTCGATGGCTTCCGATCTAGGCTCCACGCTAAGTGGACCACTCCAGAAGCGTGATACCTTTTCAGCGTTCGATGCCGCGCTGGAGAGGACGCCGTTTATTGGTTACATACCGGGTATTGCGAAACTCCGGGCAATCCCATCCCTCCCGATTATCCGCGACATTCCTGGCATCTCATTAGTTCCTGGGCTCGGCACCACCAAGGCTCCCAGTGGCTTCGTCGCTGCTTTGACTCAGCCTATTCTTGCAGCGTTGCCTATTAACAATAAACCCAACAGCGCCAACCGAAACTCGAATCTTTTAGCACCACCGAAAAATGCTGATATCCAAAGTCCACCAAGAAACCTAACCTCAAGTTTCTCTGGGATAGTCCAAGGCATCGTTAATGTTCCCGGGTCCCTGGTATCTCTGCTTTGATGCAATCCGTAACGTACGTATGAATGGCCATTGACTATTTGAATAAATTGTAGGCTGATTCAGCCTTTTCATTGTGAATACATAGCCCTACTCTAGTGTTCGCCTACAACCCGACTTTCATTTTTGCTGCACGCTCCCCTGTACACCTCCCAACTTACACACTTAAGCCTCAAACCAACTCTCGTTTTTTCAAAGTAATCTGATTGATATATTTTGTTGTAATATCATTCAATGATCCTCTCTGTCGAGCTGTCATGTTTTTCCAACAATGGAATCATTATACCTTTTTTAACTCATACTCCTAATAACTTGCTGGAAGGCAAGGTAGTGCAATGAGAACCCACACCTACCATGCCTTACATCAGACATTCATGAATAACACACAACTGTGCCACCTGTTTCTCAATAAAAATGGCAGCAATTTTCAGAGAAAGTATACTTGAAAGACCCAAAATAGCATATCACAACAGTGACCTGCCAAAAAAATGACACTGAGGCCACAAAGTATGCATATACATATTTTTACATTGTTGATAGAGCAGATGTATAGGGCTCAAAGAATATAGCAACTCAAAATTCATAAAATTAGTTTTTCCTTCTTGTCAGTCTGACTTTCTGTCAATGCTTTTAGGAAGCATAAGTCCTCCTTTGGCACAAATATAATTTCAAGTGTAATAATGAAAAATTAAATCTATAAAAACAAAACCTCCCAGAAATATGCAAAACAATTCCCATCAAATTGGAGATACTTCTCTATCCAATCATGAAAGTAGATTTGAGGAAATGGAACAATTACACTTCCAATAAGGAAGAAGCACAGTAATGCCTAAAAATGGGCTGAAAACTCAAATCCAATGTTGATATGGATGAAGGAAGGACTAAAGTGGGGGGCACCATATTACTGTAACACCCCACCTGCATAACTCAAGTTGAACACATGGGGTGAATGTTCATCTGCTGTGGGGGTCCAAAAACTTCAAAAGTGTCATTTTTTGGACTCCTTGGAGGCTGTACTTTCTAGAAATGACTTGGTTTTGCAATTGGACAAGCAGTTCTGATTTTTTTGTTTTTGTTGGTCAAGATTTGGTACACATGGCCTTATATCTTCCCATAAATCCATAATTGTTTCATAAATACATACATATGGACTTATGTTTATGCTTTAGTACATAAACCTCAAATTCATATGCACATTACTCATTACTTGCAAAAAGAAAACAATTGGCCAAGTAAGCCACTCAGAATCCTGAAGGATTGATCAAACAGTGCTGATTGATCAATCAATTAGATCAGTAATCAATGATAAATCAAAGGTGATTGATCAATTACTCAAAATCAATTGATTAATTTTGAAGAACAAAGGTTCCATGATTTCTTGCTTTGCTTTTGTATAGACCTGCCACTGTTCAGTTTCACATGAGTTATTGGAAGTTTCAATCTGAAAATTCTGCTTGGAAAGTGCTCTATTTTAGAGATTAAACCAAGATTAGATCAAACTAAATGGTTCATGGAAGAATATCTTGTGAGGATTGCAGCTTACATTCAATTGTGTTTTGAAAACTCAAAATGGCAAGTTTCCAGAACTTTTGATTCTACATTTTGTTAGAATGTCTTCAAAACCATGTGGCAATGTATCCAATTCTTCCTTCTTAACACTAAAGCTGATTCTCCATTTCTTAAATTTGTTCCAATACCGGATATTGCTTCAGGATGATTTGATATTTTTTCTAAATTGTTCATCAGTGCTGACTTTCCCCCTGCTCTTCCCCTGGGAAGACCACCCACCAGGGGATTTTTCAAAATTAAAAATTCTGTGCTTCACATTTGGGACACCACAGTAATATGCTGTCTCCCACTGTAGTTGTTGACTTCACAAAAGTTTGGTTCACACTTTTGGGTGGTTTTGTTTTTGTATATTTATTTGTCCATCATATCACCTGAAATTATATCAGTGCCAAACAATGCCTAAGAGCATCCGCATTGGGCGGGTTAAAACCCCCTTTTAAGCTATTTTAGTGACAAACCTTCCACACCAGAGAGGTCAAACCTGATTCTATTGCTAAAAAATTTTGTAGTTGTCATTAAGTGTTGTGTTATGATCTCATGTAGTGTACTGTCATTTTGAGTACATGCCACGGAGTTTCCACTATAGACCCGTGAGGGAAAGAGATCCAGAGATCCTCCCCATCTTGCAATCTACTTACTTGTGGATCAAGACCTGAGCACCGTCCTACCCTCCCTAGAAGACTTTAACATATTGCAAGATCTAAACCACGTGGAGACTAGGACCAAAGAACACTAAACACTGAACCCAAAACCAAAGAACTGAATCTTAACAAACAAACCCCACACAGATATACATAGAAGAACCAAACGTTAACAGTAATTGAAACCTTAACACTACGCCACTTCCCCATATTGCGTCAAACTCAATCAAACGCCACTTGGATATCAACCCAGAAGAAATCCCCAGATGGACATAGTGGAACTCCAAAAGCAGGTCAACAACCTGATGAAGGAGGTCCAAGACAAGCCCAAACCATGAGCGGCAGCCAAGGCACGATTGGCAACCGTAGCCTCAGTTACAATGTCCGCCAACCCACCGGAGACAACTGCCAAAGGACCCAAAATTGCCACACCGGACAAGTTAGATGGCACTAGGGGCGTGAAGGCGGAGGTGTATTCCAGCCAAGTCGGGCTCTACGTCATTTCCAACACACCCTCATTCCCGGACAACCGCAGTAAGATTGTGTTTGCACTCTCATACCTGACCAGCATGGCAAGCGCATGGGCCCAACCCTTCACAACTCGTATTTTTGCCGGTGTGGAACTACTCTAGTGGTAGAATAGAGCTTGAGAGGGATGAGTGCTTGAAGGGCTGCCTCTCGTAATAGCTGGAGAGTTTGTTGAACAAGAATAAGAGTATGGACTCTTAAAGAATAGTGTGGCTTGGTGAGGATGCTTAGGTATGTCTAAGAGGATGGTTTATATGACTGATCTTCTAGCAGAGCCAGGTACCCAATTGCACCCAGGGAGGCTGATAGTAAGACTTATTTATTTAATAAGATGAGTGACTAATCTTCTAGCAGAGCCAGGTAACCAATTATACCCAGGGAGGCTGATAGTAAGACTGTGTCTTAGGTGGCAAGTAAATAACTCCTCTAGCAGAGCCAGGTAATATACCCAGGGAGGCTGATAGTAAGAATTAATGATATTACTTGAGTGAGTAGTGACCAGGGATGAGCACTGATGTATACAATCTGATGAGGAGAGGAATGAGGAGGGAGGAAACAGGCTCTTTATATATGTGTTGGGAGGAAAATAGAGGGGTGGCCAAAATGTGGTTGGAGGAATGAGAGAGAGAGAAGATAAATCAACTAGAAGAGGCCATAATGGCTGACCTGTGGTTCATGGAAGGAAATGGAACAAGGAAATGAGTAGAAATGAGTAAAAGTGGCTGAGTTGTGGTTAATGACATCATGGAAGGAAATGGAATAGTAGAAAGTACATGGAAAGAGGGCTGAGTTGTGGTAGTGGAACATGATGGAAACTGTAGAAAATTATAGTGGAAAAGAGGGCTTAAATGAAGAGAAAATATTCAAGGGGGCTTGCGAACTTGAGGTTAACTTGTGGTTGGATTGTTGTGTGTGACATCTGTGTGATTGTGTTGTGTTTGCTTGATCCTGATTTGGGGCCTGGGTGAATTGATCATTCCTGTACCCCCCTTGAGTCTTGGCCACTTGTCCTTTTGACCACATAATTATTCCTCAAAACTTTTATTTATTCAGGGTTTGGCTTATCACACCGGTGAGGAGGTCACCTACAACAAATTTTCCGCCGCCTTCCAGGCGATGTTCTTTGACACTGAGAAGAAGGCCTGCACAGAAAAAGCCCTCCAAGCCCTGAAGCAAACCAAGACAGTTGCAGCGTACACCCACATGTTCATGACCCATGCACATGACTGTGGGTGGGAGGCCCGGACGCTGGTTAGCCAATATATGCAGGGGCTCCACAAAGATGTCCGCCTAGCCCTAGTCCTTGCACGCACCTTGTTTGAGACCCTTGCAGAGGTTTCCCAACTTTCCCTGAAGATCAACAACAAGATCCATGGGGCCAACGCAAGCCAACCTAACCCATCCACGCCAACCAACCCGGACGCTAGAGATATCTCAGCACTTAGCGGCCAAATGTTGGACACGGAGAGAGCCAGGATGATGCGGATGGGATTATGCTTCCAATGCGGGGAACAAGTTCACCTATCACGTGATTTTCCATCAAAACCGCCGCTGGGCCTGGGGAAGGGGAAGGAGAAAATTCAAATTGATGAATTGGAGGCGGAAGTGAAGAAACTCGTAGAGATCTTGAAGAGGGAGGGGCAGACAACTCAAAAAATGGTACTTCTCAGGACTGAAGGGTGAGCCCCTCCTGAGCAGCCCACAGTTGTTAGTTGGAATAGGCGCAAGCAGTATTGTTACTAGTAATGCTGTCAGCCTTAGAGACAACAATGTTGCCCAAAAGGCTTCAACAATGTTCTCTTATTATTCCTCTCCTCAATACGAGCATTTTCATATTATAGTATCCATACCTTGTTGTGCATAAGTGTGAAGTAACATAAGAGTGAAGTAATTAACCAGGAAGTTCACATAACATCTAATCATTTTCTAAGTTCAACCTCATATTGCATATTCATTTTGATAAACATGGTTCATCACTTTCAGAGTTGGGTAGATGAAAATTTTCATCATCACTCACCAACCAGAACTTAGAAGAAACAGACCCATTGGACAAACACTCCTCACTCCCCAGAACTCCAGGTCCCATCATTTCCCCTTGTCGTTGTGTCGTGGTCATTTGGTGTCACCTGTCTGACAAGTAAGCAGCTTTGCCAATCCCTCTTTTCTTCAAAGTTCATCTTGGAGCTTTGATCTTATCACCCCTCTTCTTTCTTCTCTTTCTCTTCATCTCAAAGAGGCACCATCATCATCCATCCTTAAAGGATCACCTTCTTTATCCTAGTCTTGTGGAACTTTTCATCCACACAGGTTTCCTTATAAGTATCCTTTGCCTTTGGCATAAAAAATAAGGCAGTCCCTGACTGTACCTTCTCCAGCTTCTCAGGTTGAAGAGACTGTGGCTCTGCCTGGTTCTTTTATTCTGCTCTCGTACAGATTGAGCCCATCACCAGTCTTTTCAGACCATCATTTATTATTCTTAAGTCCTCCCCCTTTTTGTCCTCATCTCTTCCCTGAAATATAGATTTGGGCCCCCCATATCTTGTGCCTGTTGTCACATAAGAGACCCAGGCTCACAAATGCAATGGACCCCCACTTGTTCTTGACAGTGCCTATCTCACCACCCAACTGTACCAGTGCCACCTGTACCCATGTTTCCTCATCAATTCCGGAGCCACCCATGATTTTCTGAGGTATCATTTGCTTGAGCCAACAGTCTTCTTGAGAAAGCAACCCCATCCTGTAGAAGCATATCAGGCTTCAATGGCTCCCGTAGCCAGGCATCTTGTGAGATCAGCCTATCCCTTGACTCCAACAAGACCCCATCACCATTCATCATCACAAACCTGAAGGACTCATACGACGGGATGCTGGGTATGCCTTGGATCTGCCGACATGGCCACTGGATTGACTGGACCAACCATAGCATCAACACCCAATGTTGCATTGCCGCTGTCATCTCCGCCAAAACCCCCGGAAAGCCCTCTGAGGACAGCAGCTAGGATGATTGACAAGG
The DNA here is from genome assembly GCA_002873125.1 of Puccinia coronata f. sp. avenae. Classification (NCBI taxonomy): domain Eukaryota; kingdom Fungi; phylum Basidiomycota; class Pucciniomycetes; order Pucciniales; family Pucciniaceae; genus Puccinia; species Puccinia coronata. Next base: position 16,365 of record PGCI01000024.1, read on the forward strand.
GGGTGTGTGTCTATGACGCGCTAGCACCCCCGCAATGTAAGCATGATTTTGTTATAGCCCATAACCCATCCAAGATAGCTGGCCAGCAGGAATCTCCCTTGATTTTGCAGGAAACCTGGCCAATCGACTCCACTGAGCCCCCATGGAAAGAAAGGAACACCTCCAATGGAAGTGCAGTTGCCGTATCAGCTTTGTCATCTCCGCAACCCACCCTGGATGGCCCTCTGGGGAAAGCTAGGATGATTGACGAGGAGGTGTGTGTCTATGACATGCTAGCACCCCCGCAATGCGAGTGTAGAGACTGTACTGAAAATAAAGATGTGTCTGATGGGAGTCAAACCCACGACCTCAGCTAAGAGCTAGGCACATGCTAGAGTGCTGCCTTTACCAACTAGGCTACAGGCGCTTGTGGATGCCAAGTGTTGGGTGTTACTGGTCTAGGTTCAACTGCACAGCTCGCCCAACTGTGGTGATACATCATGTTAGCAGGTTTAACCTCAACAGCAAGCATCCCACTAGCCCAAACCCCATTAGTCTTGAGATAGCTGGCAAGCGGAACTTCCCTTTAGACGTACAACAGGACAGATTGCTGGGATTGACAGGACCTGTTGCGACCGCTGAGGCGGTTTCATCAATGCCAAAAAACCCCTCTGTAGAAGGCGGACAGCCTGGGAGGCAAGCTAGGTTAATTGATGGGGAGTGTGTGCTACATGCGCGTTAGCACTCCCGCAATGCCCCCCCCCCCCCTCTACCACTGTACCCAAAGCAGCTGGCAAGCCACTCCTCTTCCTAGAACAGCAACCCCATACAGAGATCAGCGCAGCAAATCTACCTTGGCCAAACTGGTGGCAAGGTCGGCCTTGACCTCAACATTGAAACTGGTCAAGCAACTGGTCCCTTGCGAGTACCACCAATTCATTGGGATGTTCCGTAAGACAAACACTCAATCCCTACCACCAAGGAGGCAATACGACTTCAGAGTTGAGCTGGTACCAGGAGCACTGCCCCAAGCCAGTAGGATCATACCTCTGTGGACAACAGAGCACCAGGCACTTGATAGCTTCTTCAAGAGGGGTTGGCAAATGGTACCATCCAATGGACAACCTCCCCATGGGCTGCCCCAGTACTGTTCACGGGAAAAAAGATGGTATCTTGAGGCCCTGTTTTGACTATAGGAAACTGAATGTGGTCACGGTGAAGAATAAGTACCCACTGCCCTTGACAATGAACCTTGTCAATAGCCTCCTAGACACTGACACGTTCACCAAACTGGACCTCAGGAATGCATATGGGAAGTTATGTGTGGCAGAGGGCAACAAGGACAAAATAGCTTTCATCTTCCACGCCGGCCAATTTGTTCCCCTCAACATGCCCTTTGGCCCAACAGGCGCGCCAGGATTCTTTCAGTACTTCATACAGGACATATTCCTGGGAAGAATTGGGAAGGATGTTGCCATGTAGCTCAATGATATTATGATCTACACAAAGAAGGGGTTAGACAACCAAGAAGCGGTGAGTAGCTTCCTCAAGATCCTTGGCAAGCACACGTTATGACTCAAAGCGGAGAAGTGTGAATTCTCAAGGAAAGAAGTGGAGTATTTGGGCCTATTGATCTCATGCAAACGCCTCCAAATGGACCCCGCAAAAGTGAGCGCGGTGATGGACTGGCCAGCCCCTTGGAACGTTACCAAATTACAATGGTTCATTGGATTTGCAAATTTTTATTGTTGTTTCATTGATCACTTTTTGGGAACAGCGCGGCCACTCCACAACCTGACCAAAGCTAAGACCCCGTTCATATGGGACGCCGGCTGCGACGCGGTGTTCACATTGGCACCAGTCCTCAAGATTGCTGACCTGTACAGACCCTTCACCCTGGAATGTGATTGTTCCGACTTTGCCCTGGGCGCAGTCCTGTCAAAAGTGTGAGAAAAAGACCACCTTCTCCATCCGGTCGCATTTCTTTCTTGCTCACTGGTACAATCAGAAAGGAACTACAAGATCTTTGATAAGGAGCTGCTGGCAATTGTGGCGGTGTGGTGTGCTATTTAGGTTTCAAGTATCAAATATGAAACAAGGATCAATTATCCCATCAGAGATGTCACAGATCTAGACATGTCACTACATATTTCCACTCTCACTGGTACTTAAACCATAGTCACTCACTCAAACCTCCGGGCTAGTCCCACTTAATCCATAGTTACATATACATAGTCTTTATACATAGTTTTATAAGTACATAGCACAGGGACAATCACATAGTCATATCTTAGTCCATAGTCTTACATAATCAACTCTGACCAATTGTCACGTACAGTTCAGCCATCAAGTTCTGACCAATCAACACGTAGGATTCAGAAATAGAAGTCTGGCCAATCAGGACGCACGGTTCAGCCAGAAGTCTCAGGAAGAATTAGCTCATCAAGTTCTGACCAATCAGAGCTCACGGTTCAGACAGGAAAACTTGAGAATAATTCAGTCATCAAGTTCTGACCAATAAGGACGCATGGCTCATCTCTGACCAATCATCACGTAGGATTCAGACATCAGGTTCTGACCAATCAGAAGACATGGCTCAGATCCTCACCAGCAAAAATGCCTCAAAGGATTTTCACACCAGCAAAAATACCTCACTATTCAATATAAAAGGAGGGCCTCTTCCCCCACCTCATCATCCAGCCATGGATACCCACCTCATCAGGGGATCACCTACACACACCCAACCATCAAGCATTCACATTCACAACCACTCAAACACATCCATCACACAACAGAAGAAGGCCAGAAAGGTAAAACACTTACATCTTTTCTCAAGATAGTAAGTGTGATCTAAATCGGGGAAGCCTGAGAAGCTTTCATACCTTAAGGGTATTATATCTTAAAGGCTAAGAGAGAGGGCATAAAATATCCTGAATAGTCCACTTTTCATTAGTGTCACTTAAAGTCATTCACAGAAAACATAAAAGGACATAAAAACATTTCACTTACTCTTTTCACAAGACTTTATCATCATCATCTCTTTCACAAAACTACAAAAGATAAAAAGATTTCATCAGCTCTTATCATTCAACTCATAGTCTATTCTTGATCACTTCCACTCTATCACATTCTTACTTATCTTATCTCATCCACTACATCATATCAAAGATCCACACACACTAAAGGTGATATTGCTCAAGAAGAAAGTTGGTCTAAGCCTGATACAAGACTACCATATACAACACTGCAACTATTAAATTACATTTAGCGTAGCGGACGGGTAATTTAGCGTTTTTTTAGCCGCTAAACTACATAGGTAATTTAGCTCTCCTCAGCTACAGCTAAAGCTAATAAAAATTTAGGGGACAATGCCATATTACAACTAAATTACAGCTAATTAGCTGTAGCTGTCCGCTAATAAGCTGTAATTTAGCTGTAATTTAGCGTTAGCTTGGTTTAGCTGATTTCTACTACAGCCAAAGCTAACACCCTGAAGGCTTGCAGGCTATCAGCTACCATATAGCTTTAGCTGAGCTAATGTAATTTAGTGTAGTAGCTGCAGTGTTGCTATATATCAGTTTTCCTCTATCATTAGTTAGCCACATCAAAGAAATAAGTTTGTTGTGTTAGCTCTTACGTAGTATATTAGAGGGGAAGGTCTTTCAAACCACCCGTAACAGTCATAATAGTTCATACATACTTGAAAGATTATCTCAGTTATTTCCCCCTCACAGGAATGCCAACCCATCCCAAAAGGAGTTCTCACAGCGGCGTTCAAGGAATGGCACCACTACCTCAAAGGCAACCCCCACTGGCTACAGGCAATTGTCTACACCAACCATTGCAACCTAGAAAGCTTCATGACCACAAAGGTACTAACCCATAGGCAAGCACAATGGGCTGAAACAATGGGGTGTTTTGACTTTGAGATAATATTCCGCTGGGTAGACAGGCAATGAAACCGGACGCACTATCATGGCGCCCGGACCTGGCACCCAAGGGGGAGTAAAAGCTGACTTTTGGAAGGTTACTTAAACCAGAAAATATAACAGAGGACACATTTTCCAAGATCTTGGAGTTTGAGGCGTGGTTCCAGGATGAGACCATTGAGCTGGATGACGCCAAACACTGGTTCCAGGTTGACGTCCTGTTGGGTTTTGTTTTTCTCTTTTGTTTCTCTCAGTTTCTTTCTGCATTCCTCTCACCTTTCCATCACAGGTCCCTGTGCCTATCTGGGAGCAGCAGATGTGGAAGGATGCTTTCCTTATCCTTTCACACACCACCACTGCTGGCTCCCAGGTATGTATCACACCTCTCTTCTTGTTCTTATTTCTCCTTCTCTTTGTCTCTCTCTTTGTTCTTTTGTTTTTCAGTTCTTATGTGTGAAATGTATTATCCTTCCACACACCACCACTGCTGGCTCCCAGGTTGAGCGCAACACGTCCTGGGCGTCCGGTCTATAGAAGGGGAAGTACCAGAATTGACATCTGATTCTGAGATTCTGGAAATGATCAGGAAACTAACCCCCACAGTGTGGTAAGCCAACCCTAAATTAATAAAAGTTTTGAGGGGTAATTATGTGGGCAAAAGCACAGGTGGCCCAGGCTCGAGGGGGTTACAGGAATACATCAAGTACCCAGGCTCCCAAATTAGGATCAAACAATCACAACACAAACACACACCTGTCACACACAATAACCCAATCAAAATTCAACCAGTATTTCCGCAAGCCCCCTTTGAATATTTTCTCTTGTTTAAGCCCCTCTTTTCCTCTATAATTTTCCACAATTTCCATTGTATTCCATCAACCACAACTCAGCCCCTTTCTCATGTATTTTCCACTATTCCATTACATTCTATGATGTCATTATATTCCACCAACCACAACTCAGCCAGTTTTACTCAATTTCTACTTATTTCTTTGTTCCATTTCCTTCCATGAACCACAAGTCAGCCATTTTGGGCTCTTCTAGTTGATTTATCCTCTCACCTTCTCATTTCCTCAACCACATTTTGGCCATTCCCCTATTTCCCTTCCAAAAGATATATAAAGAGCCTGTTTTCTCCCTCCTCAAAAAGATATATAAAGAGCCTGTTTCCTCCCTCCTCATTCCTCTGATCATCAGATTGTCTACCATCATCAGCTTGTAAGTATACATCCCTGGTCCTATATTCATCAGTTGAATACATCTGGTTTCATATTAAAGCTCTATTCCTGAATACAGTGTAGAGGAATATAATATAAATACCATTTCCTGCCCCAGTTTGACATTCTGGAGAATTATAAAGATAAAACATCAGCTTGAATACATCCTGATTGCACTTATAAATTAAGAACCCTTACCAATATATCTCAAGCATCCTCATCAGCCACACTATTCTTTAAGAGTCCATACTCTTATTCTTGTCAACTTCAACTCTCCCAGCTACCAAAGAGAGGCAGCCCTTCAAGCACACATCCCTCTCAAGATCTATTCTCCACCAAGAGTAGTTCCACAACGGATCACTGATTGGGGCCAATGTTGACGACCTCAGCGCCCCTGGCCACAGTTTTTTTTGGCACAGGAAGGAATTATCTTCAAAAGAGGACAGATTGAAGTCCCAAAGGACAACGCCCTCCGGTATACCATAGTGAAGAGCAGACACAACATCAAGATGGTGGTCCACCCGGGCAGAGCCAAGACCCTTGGGTTAGTGAAGCGGTGTTTCATTTGGCCATCAGCAAAGCGTTTTATCAACCAATATGTGGATGGTTGTGATTCCTGTCAACGGTCCAAGCCCTTGACACTGAAACCATGGGGCACGCTTGAATCACTACCAATACCAGCAGGGCCTTTGACAGACATCAGCTACGACATGATCACCAACCTACCAACCTCCAATGGGTGCAACAGTATACTGACTGTCATCAACCACCTAACAAAGATGGCCCACTTCCTACCATGCAAGAAGTCAATGGACGCCAACCAGCTGGCTGACGTTATGATGAGACACGTCTGGAAGTTCCAGGGCACCCCAAAGACCATTGTCTCTGACAGGGGGAGTATTTTTGTGTCCCAAATTGCACAAGAGCTGAACAAATTCCTGGGGATCCAACTGAAACCGTTGACGGCTTTCCACCCGCGCACAGACGGCCAATCTGAACTCGCCAATAAAGTGGTGGAACAGTACCTCCGCCATTATGTTGGTTATCACTAGGACAACTGGGAGAAACTACTGGCACTAGCAGAATTTGCGTACAACAACAGCAAACATACGTCCACGGGGGTATCCCCATTCAAGGCCAACTACGGCTTTGACCTGAACCTGGGGGGCATCCCATCAACCAAACAGTGCATACCAGCAGTTGAAGAACGACTCCAACAACTAGGCAAGGTGCAAGAAGAACTCAAGGCGTGTCTGTTGCTGGCTCAGGAGGCAATCACCAGGGGAGATTTCATGGCACCCGTTGGTGGGTGCCACTGCATAACTTATTACCCTCTCTGAGTTTGAATTGTGTTTGGAGGTATTCACATAAAAACTTCATGTTCAACTGACATTCAGTTCAAATTCATGGGCAATCTCATGATCACATGTTTTGCTCAATATATATATCATGCAATGCTGAACTCAAGTGGAAAAAATGAGTCATAAAACCGCAAACATTAGCTCATGAGATCAGCATGGTTTGGATATCATGTTGCTCAACCTATGTTCAATTATTCATAAATAATTGCAAAACAACAAACTGTTTACATTAAATTTCCAAACTTGAAAATGACCTGATTTCAATAGAGACCCTGAAATTACCAGGGTCAATTAATGCTGTATCCAGCCCCTGACCATTTGGAAAACTCAGTTGTTCCATTGGTAATACTAAGTTGAGCTTGCCAATGCACTTGCACATGAATACCAACAAAACAGGAAGGCTTTCCGTGTCAATTAATTCCTCCCAACTTGTTCCAGAAGGTCTTCAGGAGGCATTTGATATCCCAAACCCAAAGGCCAAGGAACAACTCTGCCAAGGCTTGCTGTTGGCTTGCTACAGATAATAGATAAATGCTCATCCAATCAACATGATTGAGCCAGTTTACACATGTGGCTAACTAAATATGAGCAAGGATTAATAACAAGACATCTGTTGTAAAAGTTCTCCACTTGTAATATTGTTCTCCAACAAACTTGTGCTTGATAACTGTCATAAAAAGAGTGTCTGGCGTCAAATTTTACTACATGTCTCATTTGACTCCCAATCTCCTCATCAATCAATCCCTAAAATTATAAAAATGCTTTTCATGGACAATTCATTATCAAAATATATCCCCCAACCCCATTCTCCTTCCCTGAAATCCTGCAACCTGCCTTCCTCTACCCTAGGAAACCCATTGCGTTCATTTTAGGTGTTTGTCAAATTTTTGGTTTGGAAATTTGGGTGATGTGGAAAGCAATTTTGTTGGTCAACTGCTAGGTTCTATTGGTAGCTGCTCCATGCCTATCACTGAAGAAGCCATTTAAACATCAGAGAAAAATATTCTCAAATTCCAAGTGTTTATTGATGCCAAGGGCTCTACAGTCCCCCAACTGTGTGGTCGTATCTTCAGTTCTCCCAACAAAGAGAAATCAATCTTCCAGGCTTTCCAAAATGCACATTTTGATCTTACCCCCATCTGATAGTACAAATCCAACCTTTTCAACATTGCCCACACAACAGCACATCATCAAATAATAGCCTATTCCAAAGAAAAGAACTCTGATGGCTTATTGCACTGCCATTTCAAACCAAACCTCACAGATTGTCAACTGACAGAGTACAATTTCTTGAAAGGAACAAGGCTGCTGATTTGAGAAACATTAACAACTTGTGGATGAACCACAAAAAAAATTTGATAAGAGAATTACAATGTGATCCCTCCAATATTCAACTTGTAGATCCTAACAACACTCCTTGTCTTGACTTCATTCTAGAAGACAAGATGGGCTTGGAAAAAACTTTGGAATTGATTCTGGAAACATCAAATCAGCCTCAAGAACTTGGGAATTGTTTTTTCTTCTGATCCATCTTTCAGGTGTGGTGCAATACTGTTTATCTGTTGCATTTCTACCTTGAAAGACTAGAAAGAGGAGATTGAGCTTCACTTCAATGATGGATTAAACACTTCCTGCTTCATACACTTGGCTTGGCTGATGGTATGCTAGTTAAACTTGGATGTAATCAACCAACTTAAACTTGGTTAAATCCCAACCAGTGAAATAAAAATACAATTTCCTTGGATTTATTTTTCATTTTTTGAGATTTAATCAAGTTTAACCAAGCTGATTTTATCCCAGTTCAACCAGGAGAAACCCAGCTAAAAATGCTGACAGTGAATCCCTTACAAAATCTTCCACAGAAACCATTGTGGAAGTATAAAGAGGGACAAGGTGATGTCATAAAGGACTAGTGCAAACCCATTGCACACCAACAAGATCAAAATTGAGGTGCTGAATATGGAATTGTGCAGAATTGGAATTGATAAAGCTCAATGAGTGGAGATCAGATTTTTGATAAGCAAACACTCATGTTCCCAAATTTTAATCAATTTACTTCAGAGCTTGATCAGGAATCCTGAAGCTAACCAAAAAATCAACATCCAAATACTAAGAGCCAAGTTTGTCTTGTTGTCTTTCAAGAATGGGGTGGTCATTTTTTTGCAATCTGGCTTTGAATAATCCGTTGCACGGTCATGCAATGGATTATCACACAAGGGGAACCAAGGTAGATATTGGGGTGTGTGGTCCAGAACCTTCATGAGTGGGGATGGCTACGCTTACATGTTTCAGGGCAATGTGTACTCTGGTGCACGGGCGTGCAGCAGAGTACACATGCTGGAGTTTGGTTGAAGTCATGCACCAATAACTAACGCTGTGGACTGGGGTTTGGGACGGGTGGTTAGGTCCATCCCGTTCCCCACATCCGAATCCACCCGGGTAACGGGTGGTTGCTCCCACTTTTTTGCCTCCCAAAAAAGTAGCGTATAGGAGCCATAGCCTCATTATTCTTAGTCCCACAATGAAGCGCAAGCGCCAGCAGTCCCCTCCAGCCAGCCAGGAAGATCCAGAAGTCATTGAGGTCGACTGTGAAGATTCAACGCAGAAGAATGAAGAAAAGAATAAACCCAAACGAAGTTGGGTGTGGACTCATTTCAAAAAAAACAACGAAGGAACTCACGCCACGTGCCAAGTTGCTCTTAAAAAATATACCTGCGGCTCTGTGTTAAAAAAAGATTGATCTGGTAGTACCAAGAACTTCCATGAGCACCTCTTAAAGGTGCACAGGTTAGTTGACCCAAAGCTCATGGACAAGATTGATAAATTGCAAACCAACCTAGCAAAATGGACAAAGACTTCTCAAATGGCCCCAAAAGTATGTTGCCTCACTAACAATCTCATAATTGGATCCTGATTTTTGGTTCTGCTTTAGGTAGTGTTGAATAGCGATACACTCAAGACTGCAATTGCCTACTTTATTGCCGAAGCAGACCTTCCATTCTCTGTGGTTGAATGCCAATCCTTCAAAGCTCTAGTCCGCCTCCTCAATGAAAATGTGACACCAATGATGAACCACATCTCCCAAAAGAATATTGCTCTTCACCTCTCCAGGATTTATATTCAATCCATGGAGAAATTGAAGCTTGGAATCTTGGCGCAACAAGAGAGTATCTCGTTCACACAGGATGCCTGGACTGCTCCTAACGTCACAGCTTTCATGGCTGTGACTGCACACTTTATAGATCAGAAGTATTGTATGGTTGACTTAACTATAGCCATCCCACACGTTCAAGGTCGGTTACTTGATTGAAAAGTGTTTTGTTTATTATTATTACTTACATTTCAATTTTTCTAGGAAGTCATACTGGAAAGAACTTCACGGACTTGTTCTATGGTGCACTCAAAAACTACGACTGCCTCAAGAAACTGTACAAGATCACAGCCAATAATGCGTCAACAAACGGTAAAATGGCACGTGAGCTTCAACTCCAATTGCCATCTTTCAACACGGAACGACAATTGTTGGGGTGTATTGCACATGTGATCAATCTTGGTGCCAAAGCTGGCTTGGCAGTACTAGGGAAGCTTGACGACAACGACGGGGCCGAGATCTTGATGGCCAACATGGATTCTTCTAAATCATCTTCAGTAATGTCAATTTTAAATCTGACATCAGCCCCAGATGGAATTGGAATTGATTTGAAGACCATTCTCAAGCGGATTCACGGCCTCTGCACCTATTTTTGCTTCTCTCCCCAACGACGCGAGCAATTCCACGCAGTAGTTTCTTTTGCTCAACCAACCCTTCGAGAAACTGGTGCTAAATTCACCTGTCTTGATATTGATGTCTCAACTCGATGGAACTCAACCTTCCACATGTTCCAACGTGCAATCCAACTTCGACCATCTTGCAAACACTTCTGTAGAGAGAACTCCAAGGTTTCCAAATTTGAGCTATCCCCTTTGGAATGGGATCAAGCCTTGAACATTATGCGTCTACTTGCACCGCTTAGCGAAGCGACAGAAATGCTCTGTACTTCAAAGTACCCCAGCTTAAACAACGCTCTCCCTGTCTATATGGTCCTAATGAAACAACTGAAACAGGTTCAGCGAGGTCTTTATGATCAAGCACAGTTGATTCAACCTGCCACTCAGATCATTGAAAAAATCAAGCAGTACCTCATTGATGCCCTCAAAAAACCCGTTTATATTACTTTAATGATACTTGACCCAACTATCAAGATCAAATTTTGGAGAAAGTACAAAGCCTTCACCACTGAGCATTACTGTATTTCAGTCAACAACATATTAGTAACTTTTGGCCAAGTAGCCGACACATTCAAAGAAAAAAAAAAGCAAAACAATCAACCAACTCCTTCAGGCTCCACCAATCAATCCGCCGCCCCCAACAACGATAATCCAAATTTTTTTCCGTCCAAAATTTGGGATCCCCCGGAAAAAACAAAGAAGCTTGATTCAGTTGAAGCCAAGATCTCGCAATACCTGAAGGAAGAACCGGAACAGGAAGGTACCAGTATCTTGCAGTACTGGTTCACCCGTTGCAAAAAATTTCCCACCTTGGCCAAGATGGCCCGTATCCTCCTAGCGATTCTGGCCACTAGCGCTGCCTTGGAACGAGTATTCTCCAAAGGGAGACGTATTGTCTTGTGGCAGCGATCATCACTCAAGCCACAGAGTCTTGAAGAGCTCCTCTGCGTCAAGGAATGGTATCAGCTCCCCAATGGTCCATTATAGGATTGTTTGATACCACATGTCCGCCACATACTTTTTTTTCAATCATGACGCATTCAAAACAAAAAAAAGTCATGTAAATACAACCCATACACGAAATATCAGCCTGAAAATTTAATCAGGACTACCAAAATGAAGTAAATTTTTTTCCCCCTTGTGCTCCGAGTCCCAACACCCTTACTCTCACTGTCAAAACCACCCGGGTGGTTCGGGGGGGTACTGAGATCCCATCCCGAATCCCGGACCCTGGGTGAACCACCCGGGTGGACCACCCGGGTGGGGCCGTACGGGGTACAGCCTTACCAATAACACATGTGTATCACTTGCCTTTGACTTTCCCCAACAACATCCAGGGAGAGCAACAGATCTGCAGCTATCTGCAGGCAGCAAACAACATCATCACTCTCTGTGTAATGGCCCCATTGTTTCACATTGTCACCAGAGAGCTCCCTGAGACGTCAAAACATCTTTGTTAGGTAAAAACCATTCATGGAACAGCCCCCCCCCCCCCCCAGCTCACATCACATTTGGTGGAGTTGAAGAAGAGGGGATATGGGGAGGGACCCAAAATGAATGCAGCTCAATTCACAAGCACACATCTACATCTGAGAGGATCCCTTCTCTGGCATTCTTGGGGAGGTGGGAGATAACTAGCGCGGCTCAATTCCTCAATCCAACCCTCCTTGCAACACTTGAGAGAAGAGAGGGGGGGTTAGGGAAGGGAAGTAGAGAGGTTTTACTTGCCTCTTTGGCTGGAGCTCAGTGACATTGTGCCCCCAAGAGTAGTAACAGAACAGGAAATGAATATCAGGGAGACAGACAGTTGAAAGTTTCAAAGTTGAGAAGCATGAGGTTAATTAAGAGGATTAATTGTTTAAATTTTTGATGAGTGAAAAACATTGAGAAAATAGGAAGGTTGTTGTCTGCCCCACTTGTCTGGACAAACTTTTGATGAGTAACAAGTTGTGAATGATGAGACTTACTGTTGGCTTTCATGTGGCATAATCCAAAAATTATCCAGAAGCAATTAAGGCCCCGTTTGTTGGCGTCATAAATAACAGCGTAAAATTGGTCATTTTATTTGATAAAAACTACACTCTTGAACAAAAATCAACCAAATTTTTATCCTGGGAAGACGAACTACTCCTCTCAATAATATGATGAGAAAAACTGACATTTTGGTTGATCTTCAGCCTCAAAATTGCAATATATTGCTTTATAAGGGTTCTAAGCGTAATCTTTGTATTATGGTGATCAAAATTGCCTAAAACCTCAATTTTTTTCGTGGGAATATTGAAAGGAGTAGCTCAACTTTACCTAGTGAAAGTTTTGTTGGATAATGTTGAGTGGTTTAGGTTGTATTGAATTAATTGCACATTATTACGCTGATATTTATGACGCTGACAAATGGGGCCTAAGTTATCTGTAACTAATAAGTAAGATGAAACAATCTGCTGGGGAAGGTGATGCGTGGAGGTGTGAGTTGACAGTTATGCTTGAGCATAAACATGCAAGATTGATCAGATGCTTGACTGTGTAATAGACCAGGATTGATGCAAGGGCTTGGAGGATGTTCTAAGAGGGCCAATGCAATTAGGTTTGGGTGTCTGAGGAAAATTGAGGAAAAAGTATCAATTAACAAGTGAGCCTGGTGAATCAATGTATTACACTGTGAAGTCTCCACCAAATCAGGCTGGGTTCTCTTAGTGTGTGCAAGGAGGATACAAGAGAGGTGTGAATAAATAAGTCAATTAAAAAAAGCAAGCAATCAAGAGTTTAATGAAAGATTGATTGTTGATAAAGAAGTTGAAAGTAGAACAAGGTGGCTGAAAGACTTAGATTAGATTTGATTTCAATTCTGGGTTCATCTTGACATATTGTTCATTTGGTTTTCAATCAGATTGATCCTAGCATCAAAAGATAACTGGAATGTTGTTACACATCATAATTAAGATGTGTTGGTATTAAATAAAAATGACAGGAGAGCAAATGATGCTTTCAGTTCAATGGGAGGTGGGAGGAAGACTCAGTGGCAAGGGGAGGAACTCACAGAAAAAGTTCCTGAACTCCTGAACAACAAAACTTCTTATGGGAATCTGCACTGTTGGCAGTGATTTTTAGTTTCAATTTCAAGCTGGTAGAGGATGAGCTTGGCACAAGGCTGTGATTACACATTTTAATGAAAAGTTCAATTGTGTACCAAGGAACAAAAAAATCCAAATCAAATGAAGATCATCATGTGATTGGGAGACTTTTTCTAGTACAATGCAGGTAAATAAAAACCAATTGCATTCAAATTTCCATGGGATGATGTGATTGGTGTGGAAACCAATATTTCTCTAGTTAGGAAAGAGACATTTTTTCAGAGGTCAAAAAACACAGATAATTGTAATTATCTAGAGAAATAATGACATCCAGGCTTCTGTTGGGACAGTGAATCCCAAAAAATACATCTCAATCCCCACTCCATTGCCAGCTTAAAAGGTCACAGCATTTCTTATGTTTGATCAATATGATGTTTTGATGAGAATCTGATTCTCACAATTTGATATCATTGTGTTATACAATTTCAACATTCTTTTCTGTTTGGAGAACATAATGTTGAGCTATAGTTATAATTGAGGACTGTTAATGAAATTGGTTTAAGGAGGGATTTTTGGATTGGGCTTGGTCTACATATGAGAAGGTAATTGGGTGAAAATCTTCAAGTTTCATTATATAAATCAATCCTTCACACCATTTTATAAATACCAGAAGCATCAGTAAAAGATACCATTGTCAAGTTTAATTGTCAGATTTCTCATGTATTTTTCAATCAACTTTTGTCTGCATATATTGATATGTGGAAAATCTTGTTTAAGTATCATATTGATCAATACTTGAATTTTACTATGATGATCTGGCTCTGTAGCACTGTAAAAAAGTTGACTGGAATAAGTATGTCAGCTTGCTACTATGTCAGAGCCAACCTGACAAAAGTAACATACAAACAAATGAAAAGAGACATTATTACTAAGACCCATTAATATGATTAATAATGCATAAAAACTTGGTTTGCTAATTTTTATCCAAGAAACTTAGCAAAGTCCTGGCACCATAAAAATAAGTAATGTATTAAAATAACAAATACTTTTTACAAAAAAATACTAATAACTTCTAAACCTTGAGGATAACCTAGAATATTATGTCATATTCTGGATCCTCATGCAAATTAATGTAGCGTCCCTCACTGGAAGTACCCCTAAATTCCTACTCCTTCACCTTGAACCAAGTACCTGTAAGAATTGGCCACATCCACGTGTCACGGATGCACATTACACACGTATGTACTTATTATATGTGCATACTGTATGTGAAAGGACCAATTATGGACTTACAATTGAGGTGTTGTGTATAGTTTGAGAGTTAGCCCCAATTGGGGTTTAAACCTCCAACCCCGCGTGTGGATTATATAATCCAATTGGAAATTGGCCAAATGCGTGGAAATAACTAATTCCCTAGTTACCACATATGTACAGGTGTAACTAGGGTAAAAGTAGATTCTATGTGGTTTATTTACAAGATTTCATTAATAAAAACCTTGAATACATAAGATTAACATAGCCAGCGTGGCCTTTAAAGATTAGCCATAGCCATTTGTGGCCCATTTCAGCGTCTGTGGCCCATTTCAGATACAATCACACGTCAGTGTTTCTATGTACCTTTGTTACAATGACCAAATAGGTTATAAAGGTCATGAAGAGCACTTGTGATGCTGAAATAATAACCAGCATTGTCATTTGGATGAGCCTTGTTAGTGCCAATCTCCCAAATTGGCCACATTGCGCTGAAATCTAGTTACTACACGCACACAGGCAGAAAGGTCCTCTACTATGAGCAAAATTAGTATATATAGAGCCCTCTTTCCACGCCAAAAGTTGTTCCCCATCATCAATTTATATTACAGTCAATCAGTTACGCCGTGTCCTGTCCTTTTTTCAGTTACTTGGCTCTGTTTGCCTGTTTTATCCGTGGTGTTCCTCCTTCAAACAACCCTTCAAAGTGTCCAGCTCCTGCGCAGAAATCAACCAATCTACCCAGCAGCTCTACTTCACACCCCTACATGGCTTTTTGGCGTAAAAGAAGCAACAGTGAGTACTTCTTTCATCCATCTGTCCCCATTCTGGTTCCTTAATTGGAAAGCACTTTGGTACCACCTTCTGTTACGCAGAAACCCATTGTTTGCTTAATTAGATACCACCCTGCTTTGCAGATCTCTGACTTAGAGGGCACCTACAAACACCCCTGTGCCAGCAGGCCCCTCTATAAAAGAATTATATTCTTTTATATCTTCTTTTTTACTACTTTTCTACGTGAAAATACCCCACTCTACCCATCATTTGCACTCTTATCACCTTGTGTAGCTAAAAGGTTCTAGTCCTTGGCATCACAGACGCTGACAAAGTTACACTTGACTTCAACTATAGTTATATGTTCATTGTGATGAATTTCATCACAAACATATGCATGTTATCAGTGGAATATCAGCTTGGATTTTAGTTTAGTTGGGCACTATATGACCGTTCTTGATGGTATAAATCAACATCATTTCAGGTTCATATGGAACTGACACGTAGGATCATTGGGCCGGGGTTCCAGTATAAACACATGGAGTGGCACTGGTATGCCAGTGCCATAAATTCTCCCCTGGTGAATGTCAAGGCATTTCAACAAGACAGTGTGGAGCACACCAACATGGCGCATAGGGGACAATGTGTGGCTCAACGGACGCCAAATCTGGAAGACAAGAACCTGCCCCAAGTTGGAACACCGGTGGCTAGGACCCTTTCCCATTTTATGTCAAAATTCTAAGTCAATGTATAAGCTGACGCTGCCTAACTCCATGTGTGGGGTACACCCAGTGTTCCACATCTCTGTACTCCGGAAGCACACAGGAGACACCATCCAACAACGCAAGCAAGAGCCACTGGAAGCAGTGAAGGTCCAGGAAGAGGAGGAGTGGGAGGTGGATGAAATACTTGACTGCAGGAAGCGGAGGGGAAAGCGGCAATACCTAGTAAGCTGGAAAGGATACGGGACAGAAGACAACTCATGGGAACCGGAGGAGAATTTGGACAACTGCCGGGAAGCCGTGGAAGAATTAAACACAAAACACCCTGAAGCAGCTACCAGACACCGGCAGAGGAAGCGGCGGAAGTGAGGGCCAGCTTTTTCCCTACAGGGTTTTTAAATGCGGCCCGGGGGAGGAATGCAGAGCCTGAAGAGAAGAAAAGAGGTGGAGGATTGGTAGAGAAAGGGGGAGGCTTGGGCATTAAAGGGGGATGATGTTATGATCTCATGTAGTGTACTGTCATGTCAAGTACATGTCACGGGGTTTCCACTATAGACCCGTGAGGGGAGGAGATCCAGAAATCCTCCCCATCTTGCAATCTACTTACTTGTGGATCAAGACCTGAGCACCATCCTACCCTTGATAGAAGACTCTAACATGTTGTAAACTTTGGCACCACTCAACAACAGCGCTAAACCAATATTGAATATCCAAATCCTGTCATCCCTGCTACAGCTTGGCTTAAATACATAACTAATATGCATTTAATATGCATTCAAGTCCATGATCTACATACAACAACACTCAACCAATGTGGGAATTGGCCCGTCTCAGCTCTTTTCCATTCTAGCATCAACTAATATAGCCTAGCAAATAACCGCACTGATGTGGATGCTCTAAGTATGTATTTATACTAAATTAAACCTGCTAAAGATACTACATCATGGTGATTTAGAAAAATTTCTGCCCATGGTGAATTTCAGGGACAAACTATCTCTTCTGGAGACCCTCAAGGATCAGATCATCAGACTCAACTTGTCTTATCATTGGATGACTGGGTCAACAATTCTGGAAACAGCATATATGCAAATGTCCCTGAAAGGTTCTAAGAAGTACTTCATTGATAAACTGGATCCTCATGCCAAGAGACACACTCATAATATTGCTTTGTGCCCCCTCAAGGCTTTGCTCAAGTCAAAAAAATTGGCTTTGATCACAAGCATTGATCATCAAATCTCCTTCAGTATTAATGTCATATGATAAAGCTTCAAAGAAGTGATTTTCACAAACCAAAAACACTTCAACTTCTATTTCAATTTAATTTATAATATATCATCTTGAATTGTTTGAATTCAGATAGCCCACCCAGCCAACAAACTCCACTTCCTGAATTTTCTCAATACCACAGCAGAATTTTTCCAGTTCTTTTCTCAATAACAGAAAAAAGCCAATGAATTCTAATTGTGAACCCATGATGGATATTGAAGATCTCTTGCATGAATGACAGTCAGAGAGGATGAAAAAAGACAGTTGATGAGACGCTGCACAGTCAGTTCACAATGAAAGAGCTAGAGAAAGAAAGGATGACAGTACAAAAGCAGAAAACCCCTGCTCATTCTCCAGGATAAAAGAGAGAGAGAGAGCGTGTACAAATATATGTGTTCTAGAAAGAGATAAAAGTGTCAAAGGAGCTCAGATTCAGATATGAGCTTGGTGAAAGTACAACAAACAGCATTCAGTATTTGCAAAGATCGATCACCAAGTCCGTAGAGGGACAAGAAAAATGTCTTTCGGAACTGGAGATTTTTGTCTATATGACATTCACAAAATCTACGCGCAGACAAGTCGAAGGACATCCTTTTGAACCCCTTATTCTATGGAAAGATGCGGACCTATGCAACGGAAAGATATTGGAAAAGATGTCCAGGGTGGCCCAAGCTGTACTGCCCTAGGTTCAAGTTGTGCCGTGCTTCGCAATTACCACGGTCGAGGTCTTCCGGCCGCTATAAGTGACATCGGCTTAAAGGCCGTAGATCTCTGTAGGTTTTTGATACACTGATAGCAAACTGGGTGATTGGCAGAGCAAAAGACAGATAAGCATGACTTTTTCTTCTAGACCGATATCATCGTACATGTTGCTGACGCCGAGAGACGACTTGCAACTGGGATCGCTACTCAAGTACTCACCTGCATAGCCCGACGAGTCTCCCTTGCAGGAAAACTTGCCCTTGCTAGTGACGCACGCTTTAGTCGGCACAGAGGGTTTGTTTGTATATTTTTGTGTATATGTCTGCCATTAGTCCAGCGAACATATGCGTTCATATTTGAACAGAGAATACTTACATGTCAAGCCGGGCGAGCCCATGCTAAACGCTACATCGCAGGTTTGGGTTGTGAGAGTGGAGCTACTTCCATAATCGTCGTCCGATTTGCATTCTTCAGCCTCTGCGGGTGGCAGCCAAGGTGATGAAAAAAAAATGTTAAGAATTCGAAAAAAACAGGGCCTGCTTCAACGTTGGCGATGGTAAAAGCTTTTCCACTTACTAACAAAACTGTTCCGACATCCTCCTCCGCATTTGAGCACAGCCTGAGAGGATGTGGTGCAGGCTATACGAGTGGGTTCCAACGGAGAAGCCGAATCAAAGGATGTCAATCAAATCCAGTTCTACCATCTATTCCACGTCATTCCGAGTGACTTACTGGCGGCGTCAGTATTAGCGTCTGTGTAGAACGAGCAATGCTCCACAGTGGGTGTATCGATGTTTGCTGCGTAAGCGGAAAGAGCGAGGTTGGCCCATAGGGCAAGTAGTAGTGCTCTCAGGTGACTAGTGGTAGATTTCATATCACTTGCTTGAAACGATAGAGTCTAAGGAGGGGGCAGAATGGTACTAGAGAATGAAGTGCAATTCTTCACGATGCGAGCTGCTGAAGTGCGTGGAAATGGGAAAGTCGTGCTCTTGCCTTCAGCGGCGCCGGCAGCTCCGCCTCCGATGCTCGCAGCTGCATGTCTCTATCGCCCGTCAGACTCAAGAGTGAGCTCCCACGAGTCATCGGTGGCAAGGCAGGAGGAAAAAAAGAACACGCTCGGACCTGAGAATATGTGAATATTTACGTGTTGTTACAATGCGTGTATTTCTGTGAATATTTAATATTTCGCATTCTGTTCAAAATCTGTTACTGTAGGACAATTTAGGTTGTCATTGAGGGCGGTGAGACAGACCCACTAGGACATACAGTGGCGGTAGGCATGTTACTGTACACACCCACCACCAAAACTGGTCGCGGCCTGCGGGCCCAATGTTTGCTGGCGTGAGTGGTCACACACTCACTTTGAACACTAACTTAACACAAGTCCCTCCAATCGGAGGGCCTGGCAACCTGGGCGGGCGCGAAGCGCCCCTCGCCGCGAAGCGGCGACCTCCAAAGGAGGGACTTGAATGTTAAGTCAAGATTTTGGCGTGAGCATCTGAGGAGTTTTGGTGGTGAGTTTGTGCCAATCATTTTTAGACCCACTTCCACCCATTGCAATTCCGTGCCTTTTGGACTGTGAAATGTGTCTTTGCTGGGCGCATCTTTTCCAACTTCCCCTGTTATGAGAGGTCCCATGGTTCTTGATGCCGGTGCCCTCAAACATTTCATCTTTAAGACTCCCAAAGCTGTATGAAGTCCATAGATATGTTGCCAGAAACTGTATCCATTCATTGTCCTGATTGCATATGGCAGGCAATTCCGCACATACAGTGAATCCCAATTGAAAAAAACAGAAGGTGGGCAGCCATAGTATGCACTTAAAATATCATGTCAAGGACAAGGCTCTTGCTCAGTTCCCTTTGCAAACCTGATTGATGAGGTCTGTAGAGTAGGGAAAGACACTATTTTGATGCCAGGATGCTAGGCTATCACCTCCCCTAACGACTTACACGTATAGCAAGTGGTTTTCTTGCTATCATCCCACAAAGCAAGTTTGATGGTGACAAGCCACCAAATCTGAAATCACTCACGCAGGAATTTCAAGATACCTCATAAGCCTCTCCTACGGAGAGCCCTCCGGGCGGGTCCCCCGGACCCTCCGTTTGAGAGGCTTTGTTGAGCTAGCTTTGAACACAGATTTGGGCTTCTTGGAGGTTGTATGTAGATTCTATATCTATATGGGCTAAGTCCCTGCTCCAGCCGTTCAGTTTTTTTTTTTTCAAACCCAACATTTCAAACATATGGGGTTAGGCAGGCCTATAAGGCCATATGTATGTACTTGGAACCCACTAAACCCATATTCACGCCCTGTAATACCACATGTGTATGTACTTAGACCCCCTAAACCCATGACTACGCTTTATAATACCAGCCACTAGGGCCTTGCCATTGGACTTTCTTCCCTTCCTTTGAGCGGTGCGGCCCTTGGCGAATGCCATTCTGGGTGATTTCACCATGAAAAAACAATTGTCACTTGGTATCAAGTGACATTACTCAACTTTGGTTGCAGCTTCAAAGCTACTCCATTACTACTCTCAATTTAATTTTTGGTTTTCTTGATTTTAATTTTGAAAAAATTCAGCAAAAAATGAGCATCAGCTCAGTGCTTACTGCAGTAAATCTCAGCCTGCTCAGCAGTTCAGCTCATAGTCAACTTTGGTGCAACTCAGGGCTCAGGGTGGCCAGGAGCTCAGCATTTACTGTGGCATTGCTCAGCTCCCATTGTACAAAAGCTCAGGGATACCCATGAAATAGCTCAGTTCTCATTGATACTGAGCAAAATTCATTCTACATATTTTTAGGAAAAGAAAAGGTCTGGATAGTTTGTGGATAGCTGGCTGGAGTTGGCCAGATGTCACTTGATATCAAGTGAAAATTGTTTTTTCATGGTGTTTGAAGTCAAATATTGGGGTTTTTACTCAAACAGTGGCCAAAAGTGTCATGGTTGATTTCTCAAGCACCACAGAGCACTTTTTTAAGCTCACCAAGCCCCCTGGGTGGTCCGCTGTAAAACCTTTTTTTCTAGTTTTTTCCCTCAACATTTCGAACACCCAAAAGTCATGTACAGTAACATGCCTACAGTTGCGAGCGGCATCTGTCTGTAAGGCCCCCCCCGCAGAACTTGAATGGGAGACGCGGGCCGGGTGTTTGCCCCCGGGGGGTAGTCAATCTAAACAAAGACCACATTTTTGAGGTCTTTGGAGGCTGTAGAATCTAGAATTAAAAGGGTTTTGCTTGAAACCCAGCCATTCTTTTTTTTTTTTACTCTGTCACATTCCAAACATTGGCTAATAAATGCATATATTTTATGCATATATACATAGTGTGCATGTATAAATGCATACTAAAAGTACATAAAACCATAGATATGGCTTTAAATGTGTTTATTCAGACATAATGAGACCAAAGTCACACGTCAGGCACTCTGAATGTGGCAAAAATAACCCCAAATATGCCCAAAAAATCTGGGATTTTTCTATTTTTTGACCCCAAGATTCCGAACGCTACCCCATTTGGTGGGAGAAGCCTTACAGAAAGATGCCGCTCGCAACTGTACCGCCACTGTAATGTTGTACATATCCCCGTCGGTGCTTCCGGCTGAAGGTCCGGTGCGGCGGTGCGTGAGTCCCCTCACAGGCTCACCCTGGGCCCTGGCCTTAATGCATCACCATGGCACATCAGGACACATCTGCCCACATCAGCACATCGGGCTTGTGTACATATTTATCTATGATCATCGCAGATCATCGCACGGCACGGTGCACCAGACGGCACCGCCAACCGAGAGACCGCGAAACTGTAGTGTTGGGTATGTCCGGATATGGCGCGACAGTATGACTGGAATCGGTCAAATTTATGATGAGCCGGTCTCGCGGTTGACTTGCTTGTAATTGATTACAATCAATTGTGGGTGAGATTTCCCGGAGGGGAGCTTTTCCAGGGACCGGTGTTCCGCGACCTATGGACACTGCATTGATGCAGTGTGAGACTGGCCTCGCGGCTGCACGCAAAGCCAGTCCCGAAGTGTGTGTACCCGCAAAAGGTGTGAAATCCCGCACTTTTGGATCCCGCACGAATCCCTCTCAACTCGGATCCTCCAAATCGCGTGAACACCTCGACCGGCCATCACACCTCACTGTTTGAAAGACTGTAGCTCAGTCATCGCTCAACGGATACACACAATGAGGACATCGTTTTACTCGCATGATCAAGAAGAATCAAACGCGATCACTCATTTTGTATCAAACCACTGCCCTCAGCAAGATATTTTCACATTTTGTTACTTTTGGTCAATAAATGAAAAATGTTAGTTAACCATGAAAAAAAAAGTGAAGTCCAAGAAATAAATAAAACACATCCAAAATGAGATTAAAAAAAGGCAGAAAAACTTAAAATTTCAAGATACTTTGAAGACTTTGGGCAAAATAAGTTAGAGTAGGAAAACAGGAAATATGGATAAATTGGTAATGAATGCCACCAATCATGTGAAAATTTCAGGGTATTTAAAAACCCCCTTTCATTTTTCTTGTTTGAATTTTTTTGAGTGGTTTTCAAGTAGCTGGTGAGGTATAGAGGAATGAAAAATCTTGCCAAAACATGTTGGGAAAACAGGATACGTGAAGAAGTTTGTGAGGATTGATGATGCTATTTATAAATTTCATGGGAATTAGACAGCCCTTCCATTTTTTCATAAGTGTTTGTTCAGTAGTTGGTGATTCATAGGGGAATGAAGAACCTTGGCAAAACAGGTTAGAGCAGGCAGATGGGATATGTGAATGCCTTTGTGAGGCATGCCACTCACCATGTAAGAATCTCATTTCTTGAGAGAAGTATATGCTGAGTTATTGGTACAAAAACAGATATGTGTGCAAAACATTTTTGAAGCATGTCATTGGGTTAAGTACATCCAGAGTTATACTTACACACATATTACTGTTTGCACCAAACTTATGTGTGTGCAAGTATAACTCTGGATGAAATGGACTCAATGATATCACTCAAAAGATTAATAAAAAATTTGAAACAATTGGAAATTTATTACAATCTTTCAATTGTTGTTTAATTTTGAATCATTTCATTGGGTGCAGTACATCCAGAGTTATACTTGAACTCATATTTGTGCTTGGATAAAACTTATGTGTGCAAGCATAACTCTGCATGAATTGTTTAATTTTTGAATAATTCCTTACTACCTTTTGAAACATTTCATTGAGTCCAGTGGATATGAAGTTACAGTGCAGTTGGAGTTATACTTCAAAGTTTCACACATGTATAATGTGATTGCACCTAAGTTACATATGTGGAAGTACAACTTTGCATATACTTCTCCCAATGACATGATTCCAAATATAGGAATGATTCAAAATGTGGTAACTAGGTTTTTCATGGCTGAAAACTTGATTGTAGATTTGGAATTGTGTCATCAGGTTCATTAAATCCAGAGTTTACCTGCACACATATTGCCAATTGCACCAAACTTGTGTACGTGCAGGTATAATTAATGATCTGATCTACATGTACCAGACCAAATGACATGATTCCAAAGTTAAGAATGCCCATTTTGAAAAATAAAGTTGAAACTTGAAATTGGGAACAAAAAAAACCACTCTACCCTGTGTGGTATTAGTGTTCAAAATAGCTGAAATTGAATCCAGGTTGTAAGTGAATCAAAGCAGGATATCTCAGCAACAATTTACCCAATTCTGAAGAAAATTTGAAATAAGAAATACAAGGGCTTTCTCAACACCCTGGAACTTTTGCATTGTTGGAAACATACCTCACAACTTATTACCATATCTGGTCTTCCTACTCTCAGCTATTTTACTGAAATCCTTCAATCCATTCTATGACTGACCAGCTACAATTACTGACCACTGCCACAAATTACTATCCATTTCAAAAATTAGCCATATGAACACCCTCTATGTCACACAATGGCATTAGAATTCCTCAAAAAGTCATTGCCATATCATTTTTTCCTACTCTTAACATATCTTGAAATTTGTTCATTCCTCTTTGACTCACCAACATCTCAAAATCAATCAAATAAAGGGGTTATCTAAATACCCTGGAGTCTTCCACATGGTTGGTGGCATTCATTACCAATTTATCCATATTTCCTGTTTTCCTACTCTAACTTATTTTGCCCAAAGTCTTCAAAGTATCTTGAAATTTTAAGTTTTTCTGCCTTTTTTTAATCTCATTTTGGATGTGTTTTATTTATTTCTTGGACTTCACTTTTTTTTTCATGGTTAACTAACATTTTTCATTTATTGACCAAAAGTAACAAAATGTGAAAATATCTTGCTGAGGGCAGTGGTTTGATACAACATAAGTGATCGCGTTTGATTCGTCTTGATCATGCGAGTAAAACGATGTCCTCATTGTGTGTATCCGTTGAGCGATGACTGAGCTACAGTCTTTCAAACAGTGAGGTGTGATGGCCGGTCGAGGTGTTCACGCGATTTGGAGGATCCGAGTTGAGAGGGATTCGTGCGGGATCCAAAAGTGCGGGATTTCACACCTTTTGCGGGTACACACACTTCGGGACTGGCTTTGCGTGCAGCCGCGAGGCCAGTCTCACACTGCATCAATGCAGTGTCCATAGGTCTGTTCCGCCTGTCCGCCTGCAGGGAGCGTCAACTGATTGAATAGTAAGAATAGATCCACTAGCGGGAATAAAAACTGAGTGGGACACATAGAGTTTTGGGGTTGTGCAGCAGTGCCCGGACAGGAGGAGCTCAGTCAGCGGCGCCCAATTCTTCCATTTTCAATTTTCAACAAAAAAATGCTCATCTCAGTAAAGAATAAAAAAATAGGCATACATACTAAGCTGGTGTAGCTGGAACTACCTACTTGCATCAAATTTATGGCATGTCTCAAGGGGAATTGTAGCCCTCAGGCTTCCGCGCCGCTCCGGCCTGGCTATTGAAGTTTACGAACAAGTTATTGATGCCTACATAAATATAACTTCCCCCCCCCCCAAAAAAAAATTCTTCCTTTTTCCAGAAGCGTGCGGGTTTTACACAGCGCCAATGAGATGGCTTTGTGCTTTCATATGGTGTATCAAGCGCGGTTGGACACCCGCCAAAGTGATTTGAGCCCGCTTGACCGCGGTGAACTGCGCCAAGCGGGACTTGGGCATGTGCCCAGACCAGCTTGATACGACATACATACTTGACGCGCTTCTTGACACAAATTGTTCATCATGGAAATGTGGAAATGTGTGCGATATTTACGTACATTTGGCAGAGGAGTCATGACGATGCTAACTTCCATACTCTATATACATGGCACATTTGTAGAGCAAGGAACATTCCCGAATTGACTTAATTCACATGTGGCCACTATGTAACAATTTCTGATAAGCTTGAAATACAATATATTTCACCAAAGGAAAGATGGTTTTTATTTTTTGTCTTTGCAGTTGGTTTTGTGAAGTGCAGATAAAACGCGTTTCAATCAATCAAATTCGAGTTAAGTATGTATCATTATGTGGAGAGGAGGGAGCAAGAGAGAGAGAGAAGACTTTATATTTCTGAGCAAGCTAGAGTGGCCCCGATGAAATCCACGATGCGGGTACAGAGTTCTTGTTTCACTTCTTCCGCCTGATGCCCAGCGCCAGTCAAGACGGTGCTCCATTTCTCAGCCATGGGTTTCAAGTGTTCATGATGAGGATTGGAGGAAGTAGAGAGAGCGTGTATCAATCTCTGTAGTAAGCGTTCTTTATCCACGTTACTGGGCATAGTTTCGTCTCTACCACTGATCAAGACCATTGAAGAGATTCCCCTCTGGGCAACCGGTCCCAAGCATCTAGTGAGCAGGTCAGTGGGTAGATCGGATGAGAAGAAATCTTCACCCGTTGGATTATCTTGTAGTGGTTGGGCTAGGCTGAGCCATCGTGAAGCTGATATCCCACATCGCCCACCGGAAAACATGTCGGAAAACTCAGCGGGAACCGCCGCACCTGCTTCCCCTGCATCGACAAGCTGATCAATATTGAATGATGGGGTAAGTTCTATTGATGCAAGATTTGGGGGAGCCAGCGACGAGAAGGAGTGATGGACAAACGTCTTGAGCTGCTTTTAAAGATCTCTTGTACGCTTCCTCTCCTAAAGTGTCTAGGATGTATTCACGATCACTGACGGGGGCTTGGAGGATGATGGCAGAGATGCCATCTAGCGAGTTAGAGTGCGATGGAAGATCGTTGTTCTGAGAGTGAAACAGTTTGATGATATCCTGGCAGCCTGAAGGTTAACAAGATATCATCAGCTAATTATCCATCAATGTTTTTCTGTTTTTTTTTTTTTTTTTCTTAGAAAAATGATGAGAAAGTACCGGTGGAATGGCCCAGCAGGACGAAATGAGATTTGCCGATGGAGCGGAGATATTGAGTAGCTGGCGAATCTCGTGGACATCATTCTCGAGGCTGGTGAATCCGTAGCCCGAGTAGGAGGAGGAGAGCAAGACCTGGGTGAGAGAGAAGTTGATGTCTTGGAGTGCAGGAGGCAGTAGGTGGATGTAGGGTACTGCATAGAGGCCATCCCCTGTATTCAGCGGTGAGTGTTTCAGTGTGAGTGTGAGTGTCAGGGTTGAAAGTGTTCAATATGATGTGTACTATATATACTGACCCAGTCCTCCTATGAAGACGAGGGTGGATGGTGCATGCAGGTCCCCCGACTCGAATGCGATGAGTCTGTTTTCCTGTTCGTACTACTAGTGTGTAGAGAGAGAGAGAGAGAGAAGTGATGATCAGCAGGGTGTTCTTTCTTTTTCTTTTTCTTTTTTCTTTTGGTGGTGATCAGTTACATTACATATTTACATACCATATGGAGTAACCCATCGTACTGCATATTCTTCACTGGTTCTGGTTCTGCTTATAATTACTGGTTCCGGTGCGATGATGACGTCATTATATACATACTCTATATATGCTTAAACCCAGTCAGCCAGTTCTGGTCCTGCTTATCTCAGCCGATCCAATTCACAGCAAAACCAACATATTTATTTATTTATATATTCATCCCATTCTGATTCCACTTTTCATCCATCCCCGCATTATTATATATTAAATTAGAAGCATGTCAGTCATCTTGGAAATTATCCCACAGGTACAATCGGTGAGAGTAGCGTACTAAATTTCCATTCACTCCAAGACCAGACCCAGCTGTAACTCATCCCATTATTATCATCCCACAACAGTACGACTGGGGAAAACTCGGAAGAAACGGGAGTAAGGTGGCCCAGTACTCGATGCATCTACCCCAATTCCAGTACGACCAAAACAAACCATATGCCGAAGTATGTCTACCACCACCTACCTACTTACTTAAAATCCTGGCAGTCTGACTCATCTGCTTCACGGAAATGAAAAAAAAAAAAAAAAAAAAAAAAAACAGCTCTGGATGGGCACCCATTCCTCATTGCCATCCAAACTCATAGACGGCACCTTGCTCGCGGACCATCTCGCATCCAACCCCGCCACACTGCTCGGAAAGCATATCCACTCCCAGTACGGTGCCCGCTTACCCTTCCTCTTCAAAGTACTCGCCATCGGGAAAGCTCTCTCCATCCAAGCTCATCCAGACCGTCAATTAGCTATCAAACTACACAAAGAACGCCCAGATGTCTACAAGGATGATAACCACAAGGCAAGCCAACCCATCCTGCTGTTTTTTTTTTTTTTTTTTTTTTTCTATTGTCTTGCCTCTCTGGCTGGCTTGTGGAGCTGACCCCCAATGATTCTGGACCGCTCAGCCCGAAATGGCCATCGCCATCACCCCCTTTTCCGGCTTTTGCGGCTTCAGACCACTCAACCAAATCTCACAATACCTTGAGAAAGTGCCCGAGTTTGCAGCCGTGATTGGCCAGGAAACCACCCGGCGCTTCTTGGAGACCATCACATCCTCTACTTCGACCACCCACCCCTCCATCACCAGCTCCGCCGCCGCTAGTGGTGGTGATCAAGCCCGTGTGAAAGGCCACCAGGCGCTGCTGAAAGAGCTGTTTGAGAAGCTGATGAATGCCTCCACCGAGCTCGTCACCGAGCAGCTCCGGAAATTGATCACGAGGATCGAGTCGGAAGGCGGGCGCACCAAGCCCTTTGGGACGGACGAAGAACTGCTCCTCCGCTTGAATGAACAGTTTCCTGACGACGTCGGCATCTTCTGTACCTTCGTCTTGAACGTCGTCCGCCTCGAGCCAGGTCAGGCTGCCTTTCTCCAAGCCGATGAGCCTCATGCTTATCTGACAGGAGGTAAGTTCGAGAAAGATGCTCCTTCTATATGCCTTTCCAGCCTTTCATCAACTTTTCAAAAAGTAATTGATTTTTTTTTTTTTTTTTTTTTTTTGGATACCTACACTCACACAGATATCGTCGAGTGCATGGCATCCTCGGACAATGTCGTCAGAGCCGGCCTGACGCCCAAGCTCCGAGACGTGCCGACGTTGACGGAGATGCTGACGTATTCGTACGGCCCTGCGGAGTCCCAACTGATGAAGCCCACGCTATTCCAAGACTGCCAACACACCACGCTGTATGACCCGCCCATCGAGGAGTTCTCGGTCCTGTTGACTAAGCTCTCCCCCGGTGAACACGACCAACATCCACCCATCAATGGCCCTAGCATCTTGATCGTCACTCAAGGATCTGGGACCATCGAGGCGGAGGGCCTCCACATCGCTCCCAAGCACGAAGGCCAGGTGTACTTCATTGCCGCTGGAACCCCTGTGACAATCTCTGCCCAACAATCTACCTTTGTATCCTATCGAGCTTTTGTGCAAGTTGCCAGTCAAACTTAAAAAGCACGCGCTACACTATTTGGACATTATCGTGACCTATATGGACCTCACTGCTTAACATGCTCTGCTAATTTTCTTATTCCACTTCTGGAGCTAGAATCTTTCTTGAGTATATCATGAAAACCAACTCTAATCAAGTAGCTCCCTGTAGCAAATGGTACTTGATGGCGTATCGACTCATATTCTACGTACGCTTTCATGTTTTTCTTGTTCTACTTGTCACTTTAATCAGCCACCCAACCTTCACTTGGGATAGTATCTAGAAATTGTTACAGCTAAGAAAGGATACCCAGAATTGCATTGATTGAAGGCAATACGTGAGAAGAGCAAGTGTGTAGCAATCCATTCAAGAGGACCCCTGCAAATCGTCAGGGGACTCCATTTGTGCCGCTAGGCAAACTTCCACGTCCTGGCAGGTGAGAATCTCAAGAGAAATACTTGTTCGCAATCGCAATTCAAGCCCGCCAAAGTCACGGCGGAGGGAAAAAAAAAAAAAAAAAACTCGAGAATTTATATGGACATATGAGTAGTAGTCTCGCAACATTGGCAGGCAGCGAAGAGAATTAAAATTATATATATATTCTAGAGAAAGGGAGTTCCCGGGGCGCAAAGCGCTGGATACAACAGTTCCTACAACATACCGAGTCCAGCTATTTAGGAGCGAGAGTATACGAAGAAAAGAGCGGATCTAACACACGACCTTTGTTTTTTTCAAAAAAAAAAACACACACAATTAGGTTGATTTTAGCAATGTACGCTTCACAACGAAGAGAGAAAGAGTGGCTGAATAAGCATCAGAAAGGAAAGGGTCGGGTCGACAAGATTTTTTTTTTTAAAGAGGCTCAGTTTTCAAAGCGAGGAGCTGAGTGATGCGATTTTCTTCGGCGTCCCATATGGCTTTAGTTTCCGGATTCTGGTCGAAGTGATTAAGACAGTCGAGGCAGCGGATGTAATGAGCCTGAGGGACTTGGCCGTAGCCGAGGAGGAGGAACTCGGGGAGGGTATCGCCCATGGAGTAGAAGTTATCGAGGGGGAGACAGTCTTCGCAGTACGCGTCCGGGCAGGTCTGGCAGCGGTACAGCATCCCGCCGGCCTCCGGCGCCGCGCGCCGGCAGACCACACATTTGTGTTGGCTGCACGTGAAGCTCGGGTGCGTCGTGGGCGGGCTACCACCCCCCATCATGCACTGGTAATGCACCACGCGCGGGCACTGCGCACACAGGTACAGACTCCCAGACTCGTGGCAGCACACACACGCGTCCTCGTGCTCGAATACTCGCTTCTTCCGCGGGCCATTCTGGAGCTTGGCTAGCACCACCGGGTCGCTCGTCAGCGTCTTCACCGCTTGCCACCGCGCGTTGTTCATCGTCTCGAGCTGTACAGCGTGTCCATCCACAAACGTAACCGTCGATTTGGACACACGCTTGGATTGTAAGGCATCCCATTCGTGCAGGATCTCCTTGTTACTCGCCTGGTACTTCTTGCCTTCGAACAGTCTGCAACGAACCACTTCCGCACCCCGCAGGAGAGCGAGCTCTTCCTCCTCGATCTTGCTCACGATATCCGGATCCGTGTTGCATGGGTCATCAGAGCCCCCCACTTCACGCTCAAGTTTTGTTTGTTCAATCTTGGCGAATTCCTTGGCGCGCTTCAAGATGTCTTCGAAGGATGCGTTCAAGAATTCCTTATATCCCGAGCGCTCGTCGTCGTCCGCTTGAACCGCGGCGTCTGATTCGTTTGCCGGTCCCCAGTGCTTGTGGAGGGAGCTGGCGCCGCCACGAAGGATGGCACAGAGATCACCGGTCGACATGGACGTCTTCATGGTCGTCTCCTCGTCGACGGATTCGTCAAACTCGTCCACGTGGGTGCCCTTCTTCGACGAGGAGTGAGAGTCCATGATCTTCAGCGACAGGTAGAGTTTTTTACGCAGCCGACCCATCATCTGCTGCTCGACGGATTCCGCACATATCAGCCGGTAGACCGTCACCTTCTCCGTTTGGCCGATCCGATGAGCGCGTGCAATGGCTTGGATGTCGACCTGAGGATTCCAAGACGAATCGTACAAGACTACCGTGTCCGCTGCGGTGAGGTTGATGCCCAAGCCACCGGCTTTGGTTGATATCAAGAAGATCGGAACAATGCGGGGGGATGAGGTACCATGCGATCTGAGCGAATCCATGGTTTTCGATTGCTGGAAGATTCGGATCGCCAGGTTCCGTCGCGCCACGGGGGTCGACCCATCCAGTCGGAGATAGTCAATCTGTCTCAAGTTTAAGAAATCTTCCAAGATGTCCAACATGGAGGTGAAGCTCGAGAAGATCAAAATCCTCTTCCCCTTGGGCAATTCGGACGTCAGAATTTTATCCAGCATCACGAGCTTGGAAGATGCATCCACAACGTGTTCAGCAAGGGTGAACGGCTCAGGCTCAGAATTGGGCATGAGGTACGGGCTGTTAATTTTAAAAGGAATTAATGAGTGGGAGACGCATGAAGAGGATCAAGATAGGACAAGACTTACTGGTTGCAAACCTTCCTCAGCTGCATCAAGAGATTCATCAGTTTACGATAAGACTGAGAATTTGGTGTGCTTTCCTCGGTTTCTAAAGCGTAGCGGATCTGCTGGGAGAGCTGAGTGGGCGGTTGGGCAGGTAATGGGTCGGGTGCACCCGTGGGACTTTCTGCCTTTGGAAGCGAGGGACCCGTGAAGATGTCCCTGTTTTCATTGGCACTCAGTATGACAATCAAAAAAAAAAATAGTAGGAAAAGGTTAGGGTAAAACTCACTTTAGGGCGCTGGTATCACAACGCATTATCAATCGCTTAGTCCAGAATCGTTGGCAACTGGACATAGGAATATATACTGGTCAAGATAGAAAGTCAGCCAATAGTATCACATAACCAGAAGAATAAACATAGAATCAACTGACGGTCAATCTCTTCTCGAGCGGGGACGGACAGCTCGCACTTGACACTATCTTTAGTCCGCCTGAGCATGAAAAGCTTTAACAAGGCGTGACTTGACTTGAGCATTTGAGAGTCATAGCTTCCAGAGGTGAGATCGAAAGCCGTTTTGAAGCGTTCACGCGTATGTTCTGTGAATACTTCCGGTAAGAGCCAATGAAATAGACACCACAGCTCGATCAGATTGTTCTGGACGGGAGTGCCGGTGAGGATGAGACGGTGGACGGATCGCACGGTTTGTAAAGATTGTGAGAGCTGAGATTCGTGGTTCTTGATTCGATGGCCTTCGTCCAGAATGACATATCCCCACGAGCGATGCTTGAACCAGCCTTCTTCGGCGTGATACGCTTCGTAGGATGCGACCACCAAGTCTGGGGAGCCTTCGCCGGGGGGCTTAACTCCCAGACCAATCAGACTCGTACTAATACTCTTCCTACCCATTTTGCTACCGTGGAACGAGACGAAGGAAAGATTCGTCCACCGCTTGATCTCATTTCCCCATGATGATAGCACGGATAATGGACATACGATCAGGTGAGGTAAGTTGGGTCCGGAGGGGAATTCTTCTTTCAGATAAACGAGTAAGGAGAGTGTCTGTAAGGTTTTCCCGAGTCCCATCTCGTCACCCAAGATTCCGTTGATTCCGTTGGAATGAAGATGGACCAAGAAACTGAGGCCAGTGATTTGATAAGATTTTAAGTTGCCCTTGAGTGACTTGGGTTGAGATATCGACATGCATGGCGAGAGCCCATCAGGAAGGGAATCATCCTGCTGGTTGTGGACGTGTTTGTTGAAGTGATGATGCCTTGCGGAGGGCAGAAGAGACGTGAACAGCTCGCGATGGACGCTGAGATATCGGCGTTGGCGGGCGCGGAAGAGGTCGAGTGAGGCCTGGAATGCCGTCTGGAAGGCTTCCCGCTCGGCCTGCGATTCAGGGTTGGTCGCCGGCTTCTTCTTCGGTTTCGTCTTGGAGGCGGCGGCAGTAGTAGTAGTAGTAGTACTAGTACTAGAGCGTGGTCGCTGAGGCTCTACGGGGATCCGTGTGCGTTTCCTCAGGCGCGTGGCGACGGGGCCATTCGTAGACTCATCATGGCCGGCCACATCTTGATCACTACTCGAGTCTTCATACGCCCGCTTGGATGCCATGGGAATCTATCGATGAGCAGCACAATCACACTGACACCAACCAGCAGCAAAGGATAATAATAGTATTTTATACAATTTAAAGTCTCACCTCCCAAAACTAACGCGAAGGCGACGCTGCAAAAAATTGTGATGGTGAAGAGTCTGCGAGTGACATCCAGTACTGGATGCAGTGTCACACCCCAGTGACATCTCCCCCCCCCCAGCACACGGAAGGTTCCAGAACATGTCACCGATTGCCACTTCCCCCTCCAAACGCAATATAAATTAACCAGACTACATAGACTAAACTACTCTCACCACCGAAATTAGGAAATGTCTGCCCTCGAGCCAAAGAAGAAACTCGTCTACGCCATCCTCGAGTTCCTAAACGACTCGATCAAGGATGGAACCATTCGCAGCGACGACCAGGAATCCATGGAGGTCTGTTCTCCGCACCACAAACAAACAAACAGAAAAACAACCCCTTCTCACGAAACTCGTTTCTCTCCCTCTCTCTCTCTCTACTTTTTAGGTCGCAATGCAATGTATCTCCGAATCCTTCTCTGTCGAATGGTCTGCAGATTCTCCCAACAGCTCCCTATCAGTCAAGCCCAGTAGTCTGTTGAGCATCTTCGACGTCTTTCTCAAAACACAGCAAAAAATTGTGCGTGTACAAACGCCTTCGGTTGAACTGGATTGGGTGGCATGTTTGGCCAATAAGATTGATCTCTCCATCTACTCACTTCCATCCTCAGGCGAGCACTCCGGTCGATTCTTCTTCATCTCGACCCGCTCAAAGCACCTCTCAAACTAATAAATCCGGAGAGGCCGAGTCCTTGAAAGCAGCGGGGAACCAGTTAGTCTCGCAGCGCCAATTCTCGGCTGCGATCGAAAAATACACCGAGGCCATCCAACTCGATCCGACGAACCCTGTTTACTACTCGAACAGGGCAGCTGCTCAGAGTCAACTGGGTGCACATAACGAGGCCATCGATGATGCCCTCAAAGCGCTAGAAGTTGATCCCGGCTTCGCTAAGGCTTACTCCCGCCTCGGTCATGGCTACTTCAGCTCGGGCCAATACGAAAAAGCCGTCGAAGCGTACGAAAAAGGCCTCGAATTAGAACCAGACGTAAGGCTCTCATGACCCCAACTCGACTAAATCTTGGTGTTAACTAACAATCTCTCGTGTAACCAACCCTTAGAATGCTACCATTCGAAATTCATTGGCAACGGCCAAGTCCAAAGTCAAAGCCTCGTCCTCACTCAACACAACCGGCAACCCCCCTGGCTCCTCGAACTCCACCCGTGGCGCTATGCCAGGGATGGGTGGACCCGGAGGCATGCCTGATCTCGCAAGCTTGATGAACAACCCCATGATGGCTCAGATGTAAGCCTCATGCTATCACAATCGCTCACCGAGTTCACTCATTCATCTTGACTTCCCCATCATAACAGGGCTCAAAGCCTGATGGCCAACGGTGGCATGGAGCGAATGATGCAGAATCCGATGGTCCAGCAAATGATGAGCAGCTTGGGCGGTGCTGGTGGTGGTGGTGGAATGCCCGATCTATCTCAAGTAAGTTCATCTCTCCATCCTGCCCTTCTTACATCGCACAATTGATGACTGATATTTTTTCCTGGTTTCTCTTTCAGCTTATGAATGATCCGGCTGCACGTGAGTTGGCCTCGAGCCTGATGGGTGGACTAGGTGGTGGTGCACCAGGCGCACCAGGAGCTGGTCCTAATAATCAAAACCCGCAACCCTGAAGCTTTACAAGCTGTTCCCCTTCATTTGTTATCTTGTCACTCGCCCATTTTAACCATATCCTTGTTGTGCGGTTTTGAGAAAATAAGCAAATGTATTAGCTCACGTGATACGAAGCACACGGCACTATATATCTAACTTTTCCTATCTGTGTATCCAGGAAGACAAGATGAAGCCTAGGAAGTTGCACTATTTGGGATAACCAGGCTACTTTGGTTGTTGAAAAGTTGTGTCTATATTGATGGATTATGGAGTGCTAGTTGCTTTTCCACAATTGTATTCTGTTGACTCCTATTATAGAGTTCAAACTTCAGGCACATTTTGGTCTTAAGATTGTTCCATCATTCTGAAACCTGTCATCAAGTTCTGAACCACACAAGGCAATAACTCCATCAGCTTGTCTTGAGTCTGGGTTTCTAGGCCCTCCCAACCTTTTCTCTCCAACAAATTAGTTCCTCAAATCAATATGGAACTTGCTTGCCGCCGTTTCAATGTTGAAGCTTTTTGGCATTCCACGTGAAATGACCAAGTCGATGCAGCTGGGTGTGGCTTGTATGTATATTAGGATCTAAATACATACTCCAGTACTCATGTTTGTTCTTATTCATCCAATCGTAAGAAGTCTTTTCCTGAGAAGAACCTACATAGGTCACATAACCTGATGGGGAAATGCCTTGGCAGGATTTTTTTTTCTCCCTGGATGTTAGCCATCATGCCTTCCATTGCGTTGTTTGTTACAACCTGTTCATGACACAGGCCGGCTGCTTCTTGAGGGCTTGTTACTTTTTGTTGTACAAATATTTGATGTGATTTTAATACCGCCAGTTAGTCAACTATAGTCACTACCATTAAATCTTATTGATCGCATAGTACATATCTGCATTGAAAGTGTGTTGAGTTTGACTCGTTCGAGTGGGAATATAATATTTATGTAGTTGTAAGTATGTATTCAGTACTTGACTCTATTCGCCGTTTTCGACAACATAAATAAATATTTAAATGTAGTATTCTGGGATGACTTTGTATACGGCGAATGCGCTGGTCGTTGGACTGGGCAACTTCACCCATCCACTCACCCGGCACTCCGTCAGTCTCGCTCCACTTCTCCTGCAAGAATGATAATGAACTGACTTGACCAGCAAGCTCTTTCTTTCCTTTCCTAGATTTCTCAGCTCACACTTGAAAACATCCACACTCTTCTCAACCAGTACCATCACCAGCACCGCAGCCTTCCTTCTCCGCCCATTGCTCACAGGGAAACAGTTCACAGAATTCAATCTGATACCCAGGGCAACTCTGACCTGTCGAATCACTTGAAGCTTTCCAAGCCGCATGCAGCCTGGATAGCTAAACACGATCTGCAGCTTCACTATCATGCCAACCAACCCACGAGTCGCGGAACCACGCACTTATCATTACACCTCCTCAAGCCTCGCGCTCAGATGAACATCTCCGGGCCGGTAGTACACTCGTATCACGCTCACATATCCAAAGCGAGCCCTGGCCAACAGCAGACCAAGCTGATCATCATTCACGACGAGCTCGACCTACACCCGCTCACCGTCAAGCTCAAACAGCCGCCCCAGTCATCTAAGCACAAGGGACACAACGGCCTCAGATCCGTCTTCTCCAGTCTCAAAAACTATCCCTCCAGAAACGTATACACTATCGCGGTCGGTATCGGCCGCGATCCGACTAACCCAAGCAAGGATCCCAGGGACGTAGGAGCATGGGTCCTTAGCCCACTCACCAGATCCGAAATCAACGCATGCTCATGGGACATAGACCGTGCTCCATCATTTCAACAGGATCAGAATCAATCTGGATCAGTCGTGTTCAAAGTATGGAAAGAGATCTTGGGAATTGTTACACAGAATTAATCTATTGCCATTTTATATTTAATACTCTAACTAGTAAAGCATACATAATAAAAAGCATAATCATAACCTTATATTTCATCTCCTTGTTACTTGCCACCCCCTCCCCCTCTCTCTCCATACTGGGAAAATATTTATCAAAAGAAGATCACCACAGCTAAACCATCATCATAGAGAAGCTAATGAAATGTGAGAGAGAACTGTTGAAAAAAACTTGATCAGACTTGAGTGAATCAAACTAGCAAGGAGTCAAGATATAGGTGCTTGTAAAATTGGTAATTTAATCATTGCAATCCAATTAGAACAAGTTAAGAGTTATACACCAGTGGAACTGTGGGTATGATGAGTTTATATACTTTATGAGAGAAACAAAAAGAGTGAGTAGAAGGAGATGAGTTGCGGGTTCAATAGGGGGGTTTGCAATAAGTAATTATGGATCCACCAGAATAAAATACGCTGCACAAACACCAGGGGAGAATTTATGGCACTGGCATGCCAGTGCCACTCCATGTGTTTATACTGGAACCCCGGCCCAATGATCCTATGTGTCAGTTCCATATAAGCCTGAAATGATGTTGATTTATACCATCAAGAATGGTCATATAGTGCTCAACTAAACTAAAATCCAAGCTGATATTCCACTGATAACATGCATATGTTTGTGATGAAATTCATCACAATAAACATATAACTATAGTTGCAGTCAAGTGTAACTTATTCCAGTCAACTTTTTTACAGTGCTACAGAGCCAGATCATCATAGTAAAATTCAAGTATGGATCAATATGATATTTAAACAAGATTTTCCACATATCAATATATGCAGACAAAAATTGATTGAAAAATACGTGAAAAATCTGACAATTAAACTTGATAATGGTATCTTTTACTGATGCTTCTGGTATTTATAAAATGGTGTGAAGGATTGATTCATATAATGAAACTTGAAGATTTTCACCCAATTACCTTCTCATATGTAGACCAAGCCCAACCCAAAAATCTTTTCTTAAACCAATTTTAATATCAGTCCTCAATTGTAACTATAGCTCAACATTTTGTTCTCCAAACAGAAAAGAATGTTGATATTGTATAACATAATGATATCAATTTGTGAGAATCAAATTCTCATCAAAACATTATATTGATCAAACGTAAGATATGCTGTGACCTTTTAAGCTGGCAATGGAGTGCGGATGAAGATGTATTTTTTGGGATTCACCATCTCAAAAGAAGCCTGGATGTCATTATTTCTCTAGATAATTACAATTAGATGTGTTTTTTGACCGCTTAAAAAATGTCTCTTTCCTAAAGCTTGGTTTCCACACCAATCACATCATCTCATGGAAATTTGAATTCAATTGGTTTTTATTTACCTGCATTGTACTAGAAAAAGTCTCCCAATCACATGCTCTTCATTTGATTTAGTTTCTTCTGGTCCTTGGTACGCAATTGAACTTTTCATGAAAATGTGTAATCACAGCTTTGTGCCAAGCTCATCCTCTACCAGCTTGAAATTGAATCTAAAAATCACTGCCAACAGTGCAGATTCCCATAAGAAGTTTTGTTGTTCAGGAGTTCAGGAACTTTTTCTGTGAGTTCCTCCCCTTGCCACTGAGTCTTCCTCCCACCTCCCATTGAACTGAAAGCATCATTTGCTCTCCTGTCATTTTTATTTCATACCAACACATCTTAATTATGATGTGTAACAACATTCCAGTTATCTTTTGGTGCTAGGATCATTCTGATTGAAAATCAAATAAACAATATGTCAAGATGGACCCAGAATTGAAATCAAATCTACTCTAAGTCTTTCAGCCACCTTGTTCTACTTTCATGCTCTTTGTCAATGATCAATCTTTCATTACACTCTTGATTGCTTGCTTTTTTTACTTGACTTATTTATTCACATCTCTCATGTATCCTCCTTGCACACACTAAGAGAACCCAGCCTGATTTGGTGGAGACTTCAAAGTGCAATACATTGATTCACCAGGCTCACTTGTTAATTGATACTTTTTCCTCAATTTTCCTTAGACACCCAAAACTAATTGCATTGACCCTCTTAGAACATCCTCCAAGCCCTTGCATCAAGCCTGGTCTATTAGGACGGTTCATGTCTAGCTTTTAAGCTCCAGCATCAGCATGCTGATGTTAAAAATATGCCTTAAACTGAATAAAAAATTGAGTGAACCACCATGTCCCCAGAGGATGGAAACAGCACAGCCACTTGAATTATGACTTGAAATTTTACTGTAATACTTTATCAAATCAGCAAGAGAAAATCACTTAAATCCAAGACATGAACCGTCCTATTACATAGTCAAGCATTTAATCAATCTTGCATGTTTATGCTCAAGCATAACTGTCAACTCACACCTCCACAAATCACCTGCCCCAGCAGATTGTTCCATCTTACTTATTGGTTACAGATAACTAAATTGCTTCTGGATAATTTTTTGGATTATGCCACATGAAAGCCAACAGTAAGTCTCATCATTCACAACTTGTTACTCATCAAAAGTTTGTCCAGAAAAGTGGGGTAGAGCAACAACCTTCCTGTTTACTCTCAATATTTTTCACTCATTAAAAATTTAAAAAAAAAATCCTCTTAATTGACCTAATATTGCTTCTCAACTTTGAAAATTTCAACTGTCTGTCTCCATGATATTCATTTTCTGTTCTGTTACTAACTCTTGGGGGCACAATGCCACTGACCTCTAGCCAAAGAGGCAAGTAAAACCTCTCTACTTCCCTTCCCTAACCCCCCCTCTCTTCTCTCAAGTGTTGCAAGGAGGGTTGGATTGAGGAATCAAGCCGCGCTAGTTACAGCTGATCCCAAAAACTTTGCAAAGTTGGGGGGCACCCCCAGACAAGAAATCTTTATTTTTCTCTTTTTGCGCCACACTCAACTTGCACCACCAGACCTGTACCACTTTGTACAGCGCCTGTATCCAAAGAAACTTGAATGGCCTGCCACCCGCTCGCAGCCAGTCTTCCCACCCATCCCACCCACCCACAACCCACCCAATCAGGCCAAAAAATAATAATAAAAAAAAATCAGCAGATTACCCCAATCAGTCCCACCCAAAACGGTATGTATATTTTCTTCTGTTTTGACGTCAACAAAGGTATCCATGTTCTGATTCCCATGATTCCAATGTTCATCAGTCCATCAGGAATGCCATACGCAAAAGGCAACGCAAAACGGTTGATTTGATCAAGGAAACGTAAGTCATCCTTCACTGGTATGAATTTTGATTCACTTTGCTGACAGTAATCCTGGCCCTACATGACAGGATGGAATATTTGAAAAATGCTGCCTTTGGGGACAAAAATGATTCCCAGGACTCTTAGCTGTCCCCCTCCCCCGGCGCCAAGAAGTACGTTCCGTTCTTGAACTCGCAAACGCAAACCCGCTCCCAAGCACAAACCCAGGGCTCCCAAGCACAGACCAATGGCTCCCCAGTTGTCACCGGCTCCCAAGTTGTCACCAGGAGCGCGGAGGCTTTGTCTGGTGCATTCCCCCTGATGCTCCCACCAAGAAACGGCGCCGTCCCCAAGCAAATGGCACCCCCCCACCATCTGGTGCCGGCACCTCTACCCCTCGAGTTCCCGCCCGTTCTGGAGCAGTTACTGCTGCTCCTGGACACACGCCCTTCTGTGGATTTCCGGCTTCGGCAGTGGTGGCCTTGGCTCCTACCCCTGGACACACTCCTTTCTGCGGGTTTCCGGCGTTGGCTGCCGTTGCGGCCACCC
This sequence comes from Puccinia coronata f. sp. avenae, assembly GCA_002873125.1. Taxonomy (NCBI): domain Eukaryota; kingdom Fungi; phylum Basidiomycota; class Pucciniomycetes; order Pucciniales; family Pucciniaceae; genus Puccinia; species Puccinia coronata. Next base: position 56,688 of record PGCI01000024.1, read on the forward strand.
CTCCCCCTGGACACCCACCCTTCTGCGGGTATCCAGCTTTGGCTGCTGTGGCGGCTACTGCCACCCCAGAAGGCCCTGACCCTTGATTCCACTGTTTCCACTGCGGAGGCAACCTTGCAACCAGCTCACGTCTACACGCAACCGGCTGTCATGAGATCAATCCACCTCGATTACGTTCTCTATTCTTGATCCGTGATTGCCAATTTGATCAAAGCTTTCCCTTCAGCCCCCACGTCAAAGAAGGATAAGAAAGAATGGGAGAAGTACTCCCCCTGTGGCAACTTGCGGGTTTGGCTGGTTGGCCTCTCAACTTACAAGTTGGAAACTTTTCAAGCCAAGGTTGTCAAGAATCTGGGAAAGGATTGCGCTCACTTCCTCAAGCTCCTTGACAGCCTTGTCAGTCGTGGGGATATCAAGTGGCAAGCTATTATTGCAAACAGCCATCAATACGGCCCAAAAAAGTTCGTGTTCCTCACCTCCGACCAAGATTTCTACGAGTTTGTCAAGGCGATTTATGAGGCCCTGAACAGCAAGGTAACGGTCAAGCTTGTGATGGAAGATCCTCAAGGAAAAGCCAAGCAAATGGAGCATGTAAGCGATTTGCTTGGGATCAGGATTGCCAAATATTCTGACATCTTTGTTGCTTCCAGGAGCGTAGCTTGGAGGAAAACCTCACGTTAACATTTGGACCTGACGAGTTGAGGATCCCGTTGGAGCAAGAAATGACCCGTCTCTTAGGAAATGTGAGTTTTTTTGGCTGCTTTCTTTCCACAGGCCGCTTGTACTAATTGCGTCTTTGCTCAGCCCAAGGCAGATGTGTCTACCAATCCTGTTATGCCTTATGTGGCGGATCTCATGCAGCACATAGGGGCCAAGTGGTGCCGCAACAACGAGAAGTACTGGATTGGCAATCTTGAAGACTGATCCAAATCAATGCACATTGACAACACCCTACTCACCATCTGGGGGAGGGCTCTGATGCACAATCAGAATAAAGCGGTCACTAAGGACCACCCCCCGAAGACAAAGCATTTTGTCTGGGTCAAGAAGCACACACCCACGCTGGAGGAGCTCATTGCCAATGCCAATGGCTCAAAAGATCCGGAGGCCGCGCAGGAGACCCAGGACAACAACCGAGAAAAGAGCCCCACTCCTCTGCCCGATGAACCCCCTACAGAATACCCTAGGGACCCTAGCCCACCTCCTGATGATCCCCTCGAGGGGATCAGAAATGACCCCGCACCCAGCTCTGATGTTGAGGTCGTCTGATGCAAGGCCACAAAGGGCAATACTTCCCATACCAGCTACGGCTCGCCTATAGCACTCGATTCTTTGCAACTCAGGTCGCTTGATGGATCACCTTCTCAAAAATACGCCCGCAGCCCAACTGGAAGTCTCATTAGAGAAGCGATCCAGCGCCTCAGTGTCCAGAGAGGCAGAAAGAGCAGCCAAGCCCCATCTATCTCTCCAATCCGCAAGCAACCCGGATCACGTGGCTCTCTCACTCCTCAAAAGACTTGTTTGATATCAGCCGCGGGGCAAGGCGTCACTCGGGAAGTATTCCTCAAGCACTGCACACTGCCAGAAAATCTGGCTCGGATTGCTGCATCCGAGTTTATATCGGATGCGGCCAACCGATTCAAACTCGGGGCGCGCGCCACCAAGTGAATCGCTAACCAATTCAAACTCGGTGGCCAAACTCCCGGGCCGCTGGCTGAGTTTGAATCGGTCATTGATTCACTCGGTGGCGCGCGCCCCGAGTTTGAATCGGATGGCCGCATCCAATATAAACTCAGATGCAGCCATCCAAGCCAACTTTTCTGGGAGTGGCAGCTTTGCCAATACCAACATGGCTGCAAGGGGCTTGATTCAATTAAACCACATTGCCCACTGGAGTTTTTTCTTGACTACTTCCGTCCATTCTCTCAAGAATATTGATTTCCCCTTTCCTGAGGCCACCACTAAACAATTGATGTACGGCACTTACACAATGCCATCCCAATACTTTGAATCCAACTGAGATATCTCCATGCTGTCACTCCTGTCTTTTCACCCTATCTAGCCTCCAAACCTGCCCCCGATACATTATTAATCTGTTTGGCTGATGTGTGAAAGCAATTACGTTCCTTAATGTGGCTTCCTTATGATTATGCTATTCTCTCTCTCTCCTTCACTGTATCATGCAATACCAGATGGACATGATACAATTATGATTCTTTGTGACCTCCCACCAAAACAATGACCCAGTGAGATGATACCAAGGACATGAGCCGCACCAAATGACTTAGCTGTTTCAAACGACTTCAGTGCGAGGAGTCCAAGGACTTAAGCTGTTCCAAGTCACTTAGCCGTACATATGTATCATACAACTTATCCGAGTCTATCAGCCATATCAAACGACTTGGCTTAAGCATATCAAGCCACTTGCTGTGTCACCTGAGCAATCAGGCACAGATTATACTCACCTTGACTTGGCTTCCACCAGGGTCTCTCAAGTCCATCAAAGGACACATAAATTGGAGGACAATAGCACTAGATTTCTATGAAGCAATGAAAAACAGAAGAAAAAATGAACCAAAAAAAACGGAGAAGGGAGTATCATTTGGCGGAAGGGGTTTATAATGAACGGCTGTAGCTAATAGAGCAGAATGCAGACTAAGCAGGGTAGTTACAACTTTGGAACAATCCGGCCATGACACTAGGCGTGCAGATTTCCTAGAGAAGTGCTTTGATTTTAACCGGGTCCTTGTTGGTACCAGTGAGAAGGTTCCGCCGTTTGATCTGAGATTTCATGATCAAAAACACCTTCTCTATTGGATTCATATCAGGTGAATACGGCGGCAGGTATTGCAGGAGCACGCCTTGCGCGTTGCAGAGCTCTTCCAGCCTACTGCCAATGTGGACCCTAGCGTTGTCCATGATGACGACGCTGTTGGGCCCTGGGAACGGACCCATGTTGGTGAGCTAACATCATACATGAGAATTAGTAGCAAAAAAAACTTGAATATACAGTTGGGTGAGGACTGGGAGACTTACAATCTGCACTTCCAGGAAGTGCTCCAAATCCAAGCAACACAATTTTCCTTCTTGTGCTATAGACACAATGTAGCCCTCAAGCAAGACGGCTGGGAGGACACTGATCCGATTGGCACAGGGTACACGCACAGTTCGACGTCCGCAAGGAGCCCACTCTCAATCCCAACAGTGGGTCTTCAATGATACACCTGAACCCATCTATCACCGCAAGCTTCAGTCAGTCATTGAATCCCTCAAATTCAATCAAAATAGAAAAGAAAAAAGGCCACTTGCCTAGAAAGACAAGATGGTCCGAGGGTATGCAACTGATGTGACTGATATAATCAGCCCGCTGCATCAGAGATTGGGCTGGGTGAACCGTCCTTGCCTTCTTGGATGTCAGGAGAAGTCAATATCTCATCTTGTTGTGGATAGATGATAGCGGCAACTCCTGCCCGGTGATTGTGTTGAGATGGGTTTGAATTTTGTTGACATATAATGTTGGCTTGAGCTCCAAGGCATCAAGAATAAACTGTGATTCCTCACAACTGGCCGTCACTGGACGTCCTTGGCATCCATAAAGCGCAGGGTTTCGAACAACATCCAAGGTGCGTTGGTAGAGCAATCGCCAACGTTGGAGGGAATCGTGGGAGATGCTCAAGTTCAGCTGCTTGTTAATTTGGCCTAAATTGAGGCCACAGAGGGCCATTTTGACAGCGATGAGTTTGACATCTCTTGAGTATTTGCGGAAAACCATGGCTGAAACAAAACAAGATACCTTCAGCATGGACACGCGAGCTACAAAGGGAAATAGATAGGAAGCCAAAGAGATAGGACAGACCTGTCACATTGGAATGACCTGATTGGTACTTTACGCCCGCGATTTGCCCTGTTTTGTTCAATGCGTGAGTCAGAATGGGTTGGGGGTGGAGAAAGAAGTAAAGGAAGGCAGAAACAAAGGAAGTCAGGCGTGGGATCAGAATGATCTGCTGGATCGGCTGAGTTTTTTGATTTTTTTTTGGCCTGATTGGGTGGGTTGTGGGTGGGCAGACCAGCTGCAAGCAGGTGGCAGGCCATTCGAGTTTCTTTGGATACAGGCGCTGTACAAAGTGGTACAGGTCTGGTGGCGCAAGTTGAGTGTGGCGCAAAAAGAGAAAAATAAAAATTTCTTGTCCGGGGGTGCCCCCCGACTTTGCAAAGTTTTTGGGATCAGCTGTACCTCCCACCTCCCCAAGAATGCCAGAGAAGGGATCCTCTCAGATGTGGATGTGTGCTTGTGAATTGAGCTGCATTCATTTTGGGCCCCTCCCCATCTCCCCTCTCCTTCAACTCCACCAAATGTGATGTCAGCTGGGGGGGAGCTGTTCCATGAATGGGTTTTACCTGACAAAAATGTTTTGACGTCTCAGGGAGCTCTCTGGTGACAATTTGAAACAATGGGGCCATTACACTGAGAGCGATGATGTTGTTTGCTGCCTGCAGATAGCTGCCAATCTGTTTCTCTCCCTGGATGTTGTTGGGGCAAGTCAAAGGCAAGTAATACACATGTGTTATTGGTGCATGACTTCAACCAAACTCCAGCATGTGTACTCTGCTGCACGCCCGTTGTAAGACTCAAAAGTGTAAGTTAATACCTTTTGCTGAATGGAGAAGGGGAATATTGAGGTGCAAGCTCTGCCCTTCTATACTATCAGAACAACAAGACCACCAAGATCGCTTGGCAGGTTATTTATAGTGATAGGACTTGTCTGGTTCAGATGACTGCGGAATGTAAGGTATGTATATGGTTGCTGATGGATGTTGTTGATGATACTAGATGATGTTAACTATGACTGATGATGTTGTTATGTGACACAGGTATGTATCTGAGGTAAGTATGTGATGACGTTGTTACTAGGTGTATACGGGTAATGGATGAGTGTTAAGGGTTATGATTGTTAATGCAAGTAGGTGATGGTGATAAGAGGTGATGGTAGGTGATGATAGGTGATGATGACAATGGTGGATGTCAAGGGTGTATGTGTGTGATGGAGATGTGTTAAGATGACGAGGGTTGGGAGCTGACGCTACTACCAAGGATGGATGATGATGAAGGTAATGAGTTTTGGGAGCTGACGCTACTACCAAGGATGGATGATGATGAAGGTAATGAGTTTTGGGAGCTGACGCTACAACCAAGGATGGATGAAGGATGATGGTTTGTAGTGCAAAATGAGTTTTTGGGAGCTGACGCTACTACCAAGGATGGGTCAAGATGAGTTGTTATGGGTAAATGATGATGTTGTTATTGTTGATGATGATTCCTTAAAACCTCAATATTGGGTGGCTTATAATGAGGAGTGACCAGTGTTATTATACTATGGGGGATAGTGAACAATATCTGTGGATGATGAGTGAAGTGATGATATATTCTGATGGTAGAATCTGGTGAGGAAGGGGGGGGAAAACACCTGGAGGAGAGCCTCTTTTATATTGAAATCCTGACAAATGGGGGGTGGTCAACTTGTGGTTGGAACAATTGGTCATGGAACACAGTGGAACAACAATTGATGACTAATCACAGCTGACATGTGGTTGATGGAAACAAATGGAACAATGGAACAAGTGAAATGTGTGTGACTTGTGATGCTGAACCTGATGGAACTTTCCATGCTACTATGGGCCTAAGTTGGGTGGAATATCCTAGAAAAAGGGGTTACCAGTGCCTAGTGGTTGAGTTGTGGTTGTGGTTTTTGTGTGACTACCCTGTGAAAGTGCCATGTAACTGTGGAAAACTGGAATAAACTCGGGTCTAGGAACTAATAATGGCCATAACTATTGATCCAGGCATGTAACAAAGATTCCATGAGTTGTTCCCTAGGATCAATTTGCCTGAAGAATGTGTTTCTAGAAGAATCTATGAGATTTTGAGGGTTTTGTATTTTGACGACTGTAGTAGGGATTAAGGTTTAGGTGACGGAGTATGTTGATTTGTTGATACTTTGAGATCCAGTTGAGTGGTGATAAATCCGTGAGTTGTGTTCTAGAGTGAATTTTGCCGTAGATTCTGATTCTTCAATAATATCTGAGGATTTCTGAGTGGATATAAGAGAAAAAATGCGAAAGGGAAAAGAGATAGAAAAGAAATAAGAGAAATATAAGAGAAAATTGATGAGAAAACTGAGAAGGAAAAAATTGAAAATTTGTGTCAGATTTGGAACACCACACTGTGCACCAGAGTACACATTGCCCTGAAACATGTAAGCGTAGCCATCCCCACTCATGAAGGTTCTGGACCACACACCCCAATATCTACCTTGGTCCCCCTTGTGTGTTAATCCATTGCATGACCGTGCAACCGAGTATTCAAAGCCAGATTGCAAAAGGATGACCACCCAATTCTTGAAAGACATCAAGACAAACTTGGCTCTTGATATTTGGATGTTGATTTTTTGGTTAGCTTCAGGATTCCTGATCAAGCTCTGAAGTAAATTGATTAAGATTTGGGAACATGAGTGTTTGCTTGTCAAAAATCTGATCTCCACTCATTGAGCTTTATCAATTCCAATTCTGCACCTCAATTTTGATCTTGTTGGTGTGCAATGGGTTTCCACTAGTCCACATGATGTTGTTTGTTTTCAGAATCCACATTTATGACATCACCTTGTCCCTCTTTATACTTCCACAATGGTTTCCGCGGAAGATTTTGTAAGGGATTCACTGCCGGCATTTTTAGCTGGGTTTCTTCTGGTTGAACTGGGATAAAATCAACTTGGTTAAACTTGATTAAATCTCAAAAAATGAAAAATAAATCCAAGGAAGTTGCACTTTTATTTCACTGGTTGGGATTCAACCAAGTTTAAGTTGGTTGATTACATCCAAGTTTAAATGGCATACCATCAGCCAAGCCAAGTGTATGAAGCAGGCAGTGTTTGATCCATCATTGAAGTTAAGCTCAATCTCCTCTTTCTAGTCTTTCAAGGTAGAAATGCAACAGATAAACAGTATTGCACCGCACCTGAAAGGTGGATCAGAAGACAAACAATCCCCAAGTTCTTGAGGCTGATTTGATGTTTCCAGAATCAATTCCAAAGTTTTAAACATTTTTCCCAAGCCCATCTTGTCTTCTAGAGCAAAGTCAAGACAAGGAGTATTGTTAGGATCTACAAGTTGAATATTGGAGGGATCACATTGTAATTCTCTCATCAAATTGTTTTTGTGGTTCATCCACAAGCTTTTAATGTTTTTCAAATCAGCAGCCTTGTTCCTTTCAAGAAATTGTACTCTGTCAGTTGACAATTGGTGAGGTTTGGTTTGAAATGGCAGTGTAATAAGCTATCAGATTTCTTTTCTTTGGAATAGGCTATTATTTGATGATGTTCTGTTCTGTGGGGAATGTTGAAAAGGTTGGATTTGTACTTCCAGATGGGGGTAAGATCAAAATGTGCATTTTGGAAAGCCTGGAAGATTGATTTCTCTTTGTTGGGAGAACTGAAGATACAACCACACAGTTGGGGGACTGTACAGCCCTTGGCATCAATAAACACTTGGAATTTGAGAATATTTTTCTCTGATGTTTAAATGGCTTCTTCAGTGATAGGCATAGAGCAGCTACCAATAGAACCTAGCAGTTGACTAACAAAAGTGCTTTCCACATCACCCAAATTTCCAAACCAGAAATTGGACAAACACCTAAAAAGAACCCAATGGTTTTTTTAGGGTAGAGGAAGGCAGGTTGCAGGATTTCAAGGAAGGAGAATAGGGTTGGGGGATATATTTTGATAATGAATTGTCCATGAAAAGCATTTTTTTAATGGTAGGGATTGATTGATGAGGAGATTGGGAGTCAAAAGAGACATGTAGTGAAATTTGACACCAGACACTCTTTTTATGACAGTTATCAAGCACAAGTTTGTTGGGGAAAAATATTACAAGTGGAGAACTTTTACAACAGATGTCTTGTTATTAATCCTTGCTCATATTTGGTTAGCCACATTTGTAAACTGTCTCAATCATGTTGATTGGATGAGCATTTATCTATTATCTGTAGAAAGCCAACAGCAAGCCTTGGCAGAGTTGTTCCTTGGCCTTTGGGTTTGGGATATCAAATGCCTCCTGCAGACCTTCTGGAACAAGGTGGGAGGTTAATTTACACAGAAATTCTTGCTGTTTTGTTGGTATTGTGCAAGTGCATTGACAAGCTCAACTTAGTATTCCCAATGGAACAACTGAGTTTTCCAAATGGTCAGCGGCTGGATACAGCATTAATTGACCCTGGTCATTTCAGGGTCTCTTTTGAAATCAGGTGATGTTCAAATTGGGAAATTTAATGTAAACAGTTTGTTGTTCCACAATTATTTATGAATAATTGAACATAGGTTGAGCAACATGATATCCAAACCATGCTGATCTCATGAGCTGATGTTTGCGGTTTTATGACTCTTTTTTACATACTTGAGTTCAGCAGCACATGATAAATATATTGAGCAACACATGTCATGAGATTGCCCATTACTTTGAACTGAATGCCAGTTGAACATGAAGTTTGTATGTGAATACCTCCAAACACAATTCTATAGGAGCGTATGCGTATGGGCTGGTATTGATGATTGTCAATAGCAATGGGTGTGGCCCATAGGAGACCAATGTAGTCTCCTCCGGCTGGCTGAGCCGCAGCCAAGAAGACTATGTGACCTAGGACATCCTCGGTCACAACACCCGCCCCCTTGGCAAGGCTCCAAGACACCTGCTGGGGGTTCTATCTACGTACAAGAAATGAGAAACCATAATGAAAGGGAAAAAAAATCAAATGAGCCAAGGAAAACTGGAGGTGATGAAGAGATAAAGGATAAAGTAGGGGAAAAAGTTGGATCATATGGAGAAATGAAAAAAAACTAATAAGGATCTTCATTGTAGCCATAGAAATCCTCCTCTTGATAATTGTCATAACCTCCATCATCAAAACCATAATCACCATGATCTTCAAAGCCGCCATTATCAAAAATATCAGGACCATCAAAATTATCTCCACAATCAAAACTGTTGTAGGCATCCTCCAGATTATTGTGTTCTTCAAACTTATCACCATTGTTGTTGATATCATTGTAGTCGGAGCAGTCAGAGTGGCTGAGTTCTTGGTTACCTCTAAGTCTGATGGCTGCTGAGGTGTCATGAGGATGTTTGTGTGAATCTTGAGTCGCGTGAAAAGGAATTTGATTGTCCTCATCTTGGCAGTAATTCAAGTCGGGATTGTGATAACTTTCTGTCGCGGGCCGTTGTTGGTCTGTGTTCTCATGAGGGAAAGAATCGAGCGCAGGGGAGTTCAAAGTTGTGTGATCAAAGTTGCTAGTTACATGTTGTCGGAAAGCCTCAATCCAAGCATCTTTTCCTTGAGGTTGGAGTTCTTCAAACTCCTTGGCAGTTAAAGTGTTGGCCCACCAATCGACTTTGTTTGCGCAGTAGTTCTTCATGTCAAAAACAGGTTCTTGAACCGGGGGATCATGGGGTTCTTGCTTGTCCTCTAGGGGTTGAGGGTCTGACTGATTGTCAGCATTGTCATTTGAAAATTGGTTGTAGTCACTTGCATGAACCTGGGAATCATCCGGTTCTTGCTTGTCATCACAAAGTTGAGGCTCCGACGGATCTTCAGTATTGTCATTTGCCTGTTTGTTGTAGTCGCTTGCATAGAGGTTGGGCTCGTTTGCTAGAAGATGGGGGTCTGAGTACTGATCTTTGGCATCCTGCTCATTCTCCAGAAGTTGGGAATCTGACCGATCATCAGTATTCTCTTGCGGTTCTTGATTGTAGTCGCTGGCGAACTGGTTTGTTGGATTGTGCACATCCAATTGTATGTGAACTGAGTTTGGAGTGACAATTGAAGCCGTCCGGTTGTCAGGTCGGACCTCCAAAAGAACGGCCGGTTGAGTTTTTGGCGTAGAGATCATAATATTATTGCACATGGGGGCCGTGTGTTGCTTCAATGGATAGACAGGCAGACAAGTATCACTAGATTGTCTCGGCCAATGAAGTACAGGTTGCAAATGTTTCTTGCGCCAAGACTTAGAGCGACGGGTCGGGCGTCCTCTGCAGACCGTTGTATTCAAAACATTGGGACGCAAACTAGGCTGTAGTGCAACTCAATCAAATTGGCGATGATGTCCATCCAACGGTCTGACCGGCAAACATCCAAAAACGTGATTCAAGTCGGCTAGGAAGAGCTGAATCCAACCAAAAGCGGCGTGAGCCTAGGGGTCCATTGATCTTCAAAGCTGGAGAACGGAATCCAAGTAAGAAAGATAAAAATGATAGATATAAAAAGATGAGTGATAAAATTTATAACAATTTGGGTAGACCCGGGATGAGTCTTTGGATAAGTGGACCGGAATAGGTTCGTCGGTGATTCAAGGTATATAAGCCGGTATTTTGCGTCGGTGGATTTCTTCAGCTATGCTGGTATTCTGGTTAACGAGATGCCTTAAGGGCTCATAACCTATAGGAGCGTATGCGTATGGGCCGGTATCGATGATTGTCAATAGCAATGGGTGTGGCCCAGAGGAGACCAATGTAGTCTCCTCCGGCTGGCTGAGCCGCAGCCGAGAAGACTATGTGACCTAGGACATCCTCGGTCACAACAAATTCAAACCAAGAGAGGGTAATGAGTTATGCAGTGGCACCCGCCGACGGGTGCCATGAAATCTCCCCTGGTGAAATTCTTTTAAACCTCACATCCAAAAGGTGTACTAATCAATCAAGTCACACCTTTCTGGAAGTCCATATTTCTGTCAAGCAAAGAGCGTATCTACGTGTAACAGTCTGCAAGTTGAATTGCAATTTGTCTGGTCACCAAAAATGTTAAGCTAAGATTTAGTGACTGGACAGATTTTTAAGCAAGACTGGAACTCAAAAATCTGATCATAAACCTCCCAACTAATAGCCCAGTTCACTTAGATGCTTTTCCTTGGTTAAATTTATTACAAAAAGCAAAATACATCATCACATTTTGACTCATGATTTTACAGGATTGATTTTAATCTTTTAGTGGATGATGGTGATGTTATCTCATCAATTATCCTCCCAATAGCAAATCTATGATGGATTATGAAATTATGTAGATAGAGATCAAACTCAAAATAAACCAATTATTATGAAAATTGGATGCTTTTGGATGTTCCAGACTGGTAATTGACACAAACTTCTGGGATCAAGTTGAATAGGAGCCTAAGGGCTCTCTGGGCTGAATCTTCAATTTGAGTCCAATTCTCTCTCCACTACTCTCTGTCTCACACAGAAAGATATTGGTGACTGAAAAAAGAGTCCGTTGGATTTATTTGCAGTCAGCCACACATTTTTTTTTTCAAGTCAAGGAGACAACAAGTAATCATCAGATAGATGGATTAATAAAAACAATTGATGGCATCTCCTTCAATCATTCATATCTAAAAATATGATTGTGTCAGAATCTTGCTTATGGCCGTGGCAAGAGCTCAAGAGACCAGAAGACAATGCTTCCTCAGTTTGAACCTTTCTCTTTGTTGCTGAAATCAGTAATTATGTGTAAGTTTTGAATGGTGGGCATGCACATATGGAATTTGGGTCAATTTGACTTTCAAATCCCAGTTATCAATGTAAATGCTACCATTTTCTTCATCTCCGCTGTGGAACTACTCTTTATGGGAGTAGAGCTTGAGAGGGAATAGAGCTTGAAGGGCTGCCTCTCTATAATAGCTGGGAGAGATAAGTATAACAAGACAAGAGTGTGGACTCCTGCAGAATAAGTGTGGCTGATGAGGATATTTAGATATATATGCTAAGGTATGGGTTCTGTGTAATCTTTATAATGACTTATAATTCTTCTTGATAACTAACTACTCTTCTGTTCAGAGCCAGGTATCACCCTTTTGGGTACCCAGGGAAGCTGACAGTAAGGTGTATATAAATATATATAGTATTGACCAGAGTTAAGTACCAATTTTACTTGGGTCTTGGTTAAACGACTCCCAGAAATTGGAGTATCGACTCCCAAAAGTAGCGGACGTCGACATTACCAAGTGAGGACTGACAGGAGACCTCCTGTAGACGTAAAAATGCTGCGGCGCATTTTTGGGAGTCGTTGATCCAATTCCGCGCGGCATTTTGGGAGTCGGCAGGACAAATTCCCAAAATAATCAATAATAATCAATAGAGCTTACCAACCATGAATGAGTGGGGCTAAGCCCCCCAAACTTTAAAGATAGTATCTATGAAACATACAATGTATTTATTGCTTATTATTGCTCAACAATACTCTCATGTTGGGATGTATCAGTGGGCAGGTGATTATCAACTACATTTCGAAACATTGGTACTTTTCTTAATGGAAATTACTTCCTCCGGAGCCCCCAAACTTTTAAAAAAGCCTCATTGGATCCCAACAAGGTTGATCTCAAGGAAAATTCCATAGCTCACGTAAGTTACCCATCCAAAACCACATTCAAAAAAAAGCAGATTCATCACGTGAGGCAACTGCTCAATTTGAATTACAGCTGATCAGTGGAATATGTTGAGCACAGAGAGGCAAAATCAGAGAGATATGATCAACTAGAATAAGAAAAAAAAGAAAAAAAACAACCACAAAAGAACAAGAAAAAATAACTAATAATGTTTATATTTATCCTTGGGGGCTGAAGCCTTGAGGGTATCTGTTAAATCAAAACATTTAGCATATTTTTCCTTCCATGCCAATGCCTGAGGAACAGCTGCAACCTCCCAGTCAATCTGCAAGTTGGGGGCAGGAAAGAGAAGGGGATTCTTCAGCTGGACAGCAACAAAATGTGAAGAGGAAAAAGCAATGAAGATGGGGGGATTATTGTTTGGGGGGCACAAGGCTGGAAAAAAAGATTGGGAATTAGTCTTGGAGAAAAAGAAAACAGGACACTTGAAGGCATTGGCCATTGGGTCACCCATGCTTGGCATACACATCCAGTGTTGTATATCACATCTCTTCTTGACATCTGGAAACTTGAGTCTTCTTAACATTGCATCAATGTCTTCAAAGAATAGGTTGACCTCGTAGAATCTTCTGTTGTCCACAATGTGTTGATAGACCTCCTCTCGGATGCTGAGAAATTCATTTTGACCACGTCCAAGACAGTGTGCAGCCGCTCGAAATCCACAATGACCATCTGATTCAACGTTGAGGGTTTTGTCAATGTAATCTTGAAGGATTCCTGGGAGCGCTGTCATGTAGCTTGAGTCCTCCCATGCTTCGCGTTGGATTTGGAGGCGGCTGGCAATTGCAACGGCACGGATCTTCTTCTTGGGAGGCTCTGGAGGGGGATTTGATCTTGCAGCGGCTTTTCTGACAGGTCTAGTTCGAGTTGGTGGGGCAGATTCTTTTTCTTTGTTCAAATCTTCTTCCTTTTGTTTCTTCTTTTGATCTTCCTCGTCTTTTTTCTTTAGTTTTTCCTCTCTTTCTTTTTTGCTTTTGATCTTGGAAGCAAGCATGGCGTCCCTCTTCCTTTTTTTCTCCACGTATTCGAATGCTGAGGGGTCTCTAGTTGTTGATTTGGGGTGATTTGTTGTGCTAGCCGTGGATTTGGGTTTGCCAGTAGTGGTTGGGGTGCGCAGATGGTGGTTTTGGCCTTGTTGGTTGCACCCTTGGGTCTTCCACGTCCTTGAGGTGCCTTCTTGGGAAGCTTGATATCCACAACAGTTCCAGATCCATCCAAAAGTCGTGTAATTGCCTCCAATTGAATGTTACGCTGCGCAGGATTCATTTGAAGGAGGCTTTCTTTGATGTTTTCGATTTTTTCTTCAGCAGTGGCGTCAGGTTTCAGATGGGAGAGTGGGTGGAGCTGTGGGTAGAAATGGGAGTGAGTAAATAATGCATTCATGATATTTTTGAAGGGGTGGGGCATTTTTTTTGATGGGGTGGGGCATTTGATGTGGCGGCACCTATCAACAACCCAAAAAAAAAAAATTAAAAACCAACACTCAACGACACCCAAAAAAAAAATAAAAAAAAATAATTAGCACAACGACTCCCATCGACACCCAAATAAAAAAAACATACATACCAAATTAGTCTGCCGACACCCAACGACACCCAAAAAAAAAATAAAAAAAAATAATTGGCGCAACGACTCCCATCGACACCCAATCAAAAAAATATACATACCAAATTAGTCTGACGACATCCAACGACACCCAAAAAAAAATAAAAAAATAAGATTAGCACGACGACTCCCATCGACACCCAAAAATAAAATATATACATACCAAATTAGGCCACCGACACCCAAAATCCGGATTTTTCCGCGACAATTCCCAGTGCCCCCCCCCCCCAAAAAAAAAGAAAAAAAGGGAAAAGTGGGGATGAAACAAATAAAGAAGACATACCTTAATGTGCCAATGAGGATGGAATTCATCCGGGTCAACCAACTTGCCCAAATCCACCAATTCCGCTAGACGATGCTTGCAAGGAATCCCCGTCCGTTTCTTATGGAAACCGTTGCAAGTAGCAGTCTTGTCAAGTGATGAGATGGCTGATAAATTGTTCTGTGCCTTCCGCAGCGCGTAGTGAGTGATGCGCCCATGACAGTTCTTGAATATCTTGGCTATGTTTCGCAGAGAGTTGATCTTCTGTTGGTGGTAGTGAGCTGAGATTTCGTGCGCTTGAGCCTCCAGAGCATTGGTTATCATCTTGATGACAGAAGGGAAAGAATGATTAGGACCAAGAAGATGGGATTTGATGAAAGCATGACCAGATTCCATCCGCGAAGTTGTCCTGTTTCCAAAATGAGTGATTGATTTAGTCCAAGCATCGGCGTATTTTTCTGCTACTGGGAGCCACTGAGATTCCATGTACTTCTGAAAACTGGAGCCAAACTGAGAAGAAAACTTGGAAAAAGAAGTTTGGAAGTCAGACTGAGAAGATAATCTGATTACTTTATTCCATTCATGAATCATCTCATATTCAAAAGTCCTGTTTTTGATGTATTTTGCGCCGTTGGTGACCAAGTTCTTCTCAATATGCCAGATGCACAGCATGTGGTACGCGTTGGGGAATATTTGAGACAGAGAATTGATCAGAGCTTGTTCTCGGTTGGTGATGACAACTTCAGGAAGGGGGATGTTGTTTGATGTAAAGATATTGAGGAGGTTTCGAAGTGCCCATTCATAGTAATCTTGAGTTTCTTCGCGTAGAAAACAAAAAGCTAGACTGAAAGATTTATTTGCTCCAGTTACGCCGGCGATGTGGAGGAGAGGCATCTTGTACCTGTTGGTCTTATACGTGCAATCAAGAAACAAGATGTAGTGGTAAGAGGAGAGGAGTTCAACGGAGCGTGTGTGACAAAAAAATAATGCAGTGAGGTGGCCTTTGTCGTCAGTTCTAGCCATAGTAGTGAAATCCGAGCTCTGAAGAGTTTTGTTGAGATGGACAATGGGGCTGATGCCTTGGAGCATTTCTTGAGTGGCTTTCTTGCGCGCGGTGTAGATAGTTGACATTGTGGCCAAGATTGTTTCATTGGGGTGGGTTTTCTTCAGAGTGGCAAGAATAGTAGATGGTTTCAATCCAGCGTCACCAAGTTTTTTCATTTCTTCAAAGAGGGACTCGGTGAGTTGACGGTTGGCAGTGTGGGCTGAGGGGTCAAGAGATGAGGGGTGGTTGTGAGCAGGATTAGAAACAGAGAAACGCCAGTGGTTCTTCTTCTTTTGAAAATAAGCTGAAGCGGCAAATGGGCAGTTGATCAATCGGGTAACCTTGGGAAGTCGTCCATCTCCTTTACGCTTATTACGCTCTGGGTTCCCTCCCCTAAAAGAAAAAAAAGAGATGAAAAAAATTGTACAAGAAGAAAGAAATAAGTGTCAGGATTATGGTTTGTCCGCTCACAGTCCTTCTCTCCTTTCTTTTTGTTCCTGTCCTGTATGGCCATGTGGCCTTGTTCCTGTCCTGTCTGGCCATGTGGCCTTGTCCTGTTCCTGTCCTGTCACCTGTCCTGTCCTTTCACCTGTCCTGTCCTGTCACCTGTCCTGTCCTGTCCATGTCCTGTCACCCATTGTCCATGTCACCTGCTCCTATATAAGCTGTACTGCCCCAATGAAATACAGCATCAAGTCCGAGCATAACTCATTCAGAGCCACCCTTCGCTGCTCCTTGGTCCTGCTCTCATTCCCTCAGAGCAGCCCCCTTCTCCTAGCCTCCATTTCTTGAGCTGTAATCTTAACAATAAGCACCAGGTCAACTCATGGCATAAGGAGAATATTGCAAAAAACTATGAAAGGAAAAATATGAGAAAAGCAATACTCACCTGTCACATTTAAAATGAGCACTTTTTCCAGCAACTGTCTCTTTTGTAACAATGGCATAGCCATAACCTTGAGCAAAATTCTTGATGGCATCTGAAAGTTCTGTCAAGGTGTTGTAAATGCCTTCAGGTGGTGGTGGGATATCATGTGATTCTTAATGTTGACAGTGATCTTCTTGGTCTTTTATTTCTTCTTGATGTTGGATTTCTTCTTGTTGATTGGATTGTGTAATTTTTATTTCTGAATTATTCACTAGTTCTGTGGTTTCATTTTGATCTTCCTGCTTATCTTCTTTCTCATTTTTTTCCAGTATTTCTAGGCAGTTGTCAATTATCTCTTGTTGTCTAGCTTGTTCTTCATTTTCTTCTTCATTTTCATTTTGGTTATTATTCATTGCATTTGGAACAACTACATCTAATATAACACTAACAGAATCATCATTTTTTTCATTTTTTTGTGCTTCTTTTTCAATTTTTTGTGCTTCTTTTTCATTTTTTGGTGTGTCTTTTTCTTTTTTGATATTCATTTCATCTTCTTCTTCTTGTTTTTTCATCTCCACGTCTTCTTCAGGCTTCTTGTATGGAGAGGGGTCTAGGAAGGGGGATGGTCTGGGGCTGGTGGACATCTTGGTGGGTTTGTTTGGTGAGGTGGGTTTGTTTGGTGGGGTGGGTTTGTTTGGTGGGGTGGGTTTGTTTGGTGGAGTTGTTGTGTTGTTGGTGTGTGAGGTGGAGTGGTTGATGGAGTGGTTGGTGGTGATGGGTGTCGCTCGCTGATGGGTGTCGTTCGCTGGGGTTCAGGATGAGATTTTTTTTTTTGTGTTTGGGTGTTGGAGTGGGCTCCGACGCGTGGGCGGTTTTTTTCGGGGATCGACACCCGTGTTTTTTTTTTTTTTTGGTCTGACGACTCCCACGGGGGTTGCAGCTCAATTTTTTTTTTTTTTGGGCCGACGACTCCCATTTCTCAAGCGGAATTGGAGGATCGACTCCCAAAAGGTCGTCATTTGGTCCCCAGTTGGTCACCACGACGTCCGCTAATTTTGGGAGTCGATTCTCCAAAATTAGGGCGTCGTTTAACCAAGACCCTTTTACTTAAGGAAGCTGATGATATACTACTTATGCTGATGAAAATAAATTGTGACCAGGTATGAGTACTACAAACTGATAAGGAATGTGTGTAAGCAAACTGATGAGGAACAAAACAGCAGAGGAAACAGGCTCCTTTTATAGAAAAATCTGAACACAAGAGGGGAGGGGACAACTTGCAGCTTGTGAATGTAGCAGTGAACATGGAACATGATGGAACAAATCACATGAGAACTGGAAGGAGTTAAGAGAAGTAATGACATCATTTTGAACAGTAAATTGTGTGAAGGCCTTGGTAAGTATTTGGTAATTGTGTGAAATGGAAGCTTTTAGAACAATGAAGTATGAGAACACTGAGTAAGAGTGAGAAATAGAAATAGAATATTTTTAAACAGAGAAATTGTGAGAACTACTTAATAATAGTGGGAACATCTGAGTTGTAGTTGAGTTGTGGAATATCCCATTGACAAGAGGGTTTAATTGTAGTGAAAATTCTCATTGGGGGTTTAACTTGATTTATGGTTAAGTTGTGGTTTTTGAATATTGGTGATTTGGCTGTGAAAGTGTTGTGAATGTGTGCCTTGAACTTTGAATCTGGATGCCTGGACTTGAGTTGGTAAAACCTCTGTGATTGTGAGTTGAACCTCTGGTTTTTGGTGTATCTTGCTGTATCCTGGTATATGGGCTGTGATTCCACTGTGACTGTTGTTCCTCTGTTGATTATACACCATTCTGCGCCTTGTATATGACACCTACTACAGATTTGGCTTAACACACAGCTGAGGGCCCTGAATAACTGGCGGGATAAAAACTCATGGAAATTTGAGCCATACAATATCAAAAGTTGAGTTCTTGTATCCATCCCAACTCTTCACACTACAAACATTTGCAATTCTACCCAAAACATAAGTTTTGTTTCTGTAAGGTGCATTAATATAGCTGGAGGAAAGAGTGATCAAAAAATGAGTGTGCTACAATGAAAAGAACATAATACACGCAAGGATTTTCACTTACACTTTTTGACCGCAATTTTGCGTGTTCCCACTGCAAAAATATGTACCACGTTCCAGAAAGTTTTCTATCACATAGACCGGTGAGATGCAACTTACCCATTGAGCCAACCTGGGTATATGTCACTGCCGGCATTAACCGGTCGAACACGGCTGCTCGAGCGGTGCTCGAACAGCCGTGTTCGACCGGTGGTCGGACGGACACTGTCCGACCGAAGCGAGAGCCAACTGGTCAGACAGATTTGTCCGATCGGTCCCGGCTGGTCCTGTGCAACCGGTCCCAGGAACTGATCGGACAGGCCTGTCCGACCCGCCGGCAGGTGCTTCGGTCGGACAGTGCCTGTCCGACCACTGGTCGAACACGGCTGTTCGAGCACCGCTCGAACTGCCGTGTTCGACCGGTTAATGCCGGCAGTGTGTCTGCAGGCAACCCCGGTTTGGTTGGGTTTTTCCATTAATTGACTCCATTCCAAAGGCAAACTCCATATTGTTTTTGGTATTGTACCCATGCTTGCTACAAGCCTAGGGTAAAAAAAGAGGCCGGGTTAACTTTTTTACTTCCCGGGTAATGTTGAGAGGATAAACTGTTCAACTCACTGAAGATTTACCACCTGCAACTTCTTTCTATAGAACAATTTGGCACAGAGACAAGTGCGACTTAGTTCTTGAAAGATATCTTCTTGTCAAGAAATATGTGAGATAACCTACTCCTGGTTGAGTGGGAGTCAGGCGGCGGTAAAGACGCTTTTCTTTATCAGCGGGGATCTAACATTCATACATGGAAAAAACGAAATTCAACTCTCAAGGAATGATTGGTGCATGTGATCATTAGGTTGTGGATGCATAATACGGTCATCACTCACCATTTTGGCAACTAGTGGCCCCGATGCGGCCCCCAACTTGCCTCCATGAGCACAACAATGTCATTGCGAGTGCATGGATTTGACAGCATTGATGGACAGGATGGCTAAGGTGCTTTTTGGAGAATATGATTGATGGGCTTTGGATTCAGGATGTTTGTTACCATTCAAAAGATGATGAGGATTGTGGAGGTTAAAAATTGCAGGCTGTCTGGTGTCCCTTTAAATATTGAAGAGGAATTGAATTTTGGCCTCTGTTGAAGTGTCAATCTTGGCACTGCTTGATACACATTGCTTAACACATCCATGTGAGACTTCCAAACAGCATTGGAGGCAATACATCATCCACTAGCACACATCACCACATGTGTTCGACATAGCTATGCGTACTTAGCTTAATGGTCAGAGCATCACTCATGAATGCTGAGGTTGTGGGTTTGAGTCCCACAGTACACCACCTTTCTTTTCACTTGTTCAATAGCCTCTACATACTTGTCTCCCAACAGGTTGCATTCAATCTCCATCAGGATGCAAAGCGGAGCCTTCAGCGCCAACTTCTCTCTTCTATTCTAGCTGCTTGCATTGGTGTTGCATTATGCCTTTCTCATGTTCACATGATGATAGTGTGCTTGTCCCAGTTTGCCATGTGCATTCCTTGCCCCGTCCACTATGTTGCTCACAAGTCAAGGACAATGGAATGCTATTTAACTTAACCAAGTCCCCCAAATTTTTGGGCCGCTGTCCCGCAGGAGGCGCAATGCGACAGGTGGTTTACCACTCGACCGCGGCACGTGGATGGACTTTGTAGAATGAATTTGGTGGTGAAGTGTCAACTCTGGCCACACCTGTCTAAAATTTTATAATTAAAACTTGTATTTATGGCTTTATTTGTTTCAATTTATGGTGTCAGAATTTCAAATTCTTGATGTTTTTACACACGCTTGTTTAGATTAGTAAACTTGTTTCAAATTAGATCAAATTGCAACCACAATCCTGTAGTGTGACTCGCGACGCAACATGTTCCTTTGGCATTATAAAAAGCCTTACGTTGTAGTTACTTTGTTCCCCTATGGGATTTATTTTTTTAACATCTCAATACTTTCAAAAATTCACTCTTCTTGCTTTTCCGGATAAACACTCTATATTCCCCTGCCACCTGCCTTGCTTCCCTGAAAAATACCTGTCTAAGTTTTGATCACTCCCTGCCGTATCCAGTGATTCTTTACATGAAGGTACAGATGCATTCTACATATCCCAGTGTCTTGGTCCCTGTATGTTCAGTAAGCCAGCCGGCCTGATGATCACCGGGCCGGGGATATGCTTGTTAAGAGCAGCTCCACCACAGGAGGTAAACCCGGGCTCTAAATCATGATGAATAGAGACCGCCCGCAGCAGCTTAGCAACCGCAAGGGCTGCGGCATCCAGCCAAAGGCTCTATCTGAGGAGCTATGTAGTCGGGGGGTGACGTGTTTTGGTGATGGGATGCTGGGTGTTGCAGACACGTGTCCACATTTCATGTGTTTTGGACATGTCCCGGGCGGGATTGAGTCGCTAGAGGTGGAGACCCATGCCCGCCCGAGGGATATAGAACCCTGAATAGGGCCCGCGGTGGGGTATTGTTTTTGGGTTTGGGTAGCTAAAAGTGAGATAGAGACCAGGTTTAACTCCCGCGGTGGAGCTGCTCTAAGGACAACTCCTGATTGAGGTGGGCAGTGCGGATCTACTCCCGCCATAATTGAAATTTGAAACTCCACAGCAGGCCCAGAAGTGAGAACGGCTGCCACGTCAAGCCCCTCGATTGAAAGGGCCCTTGGCCGGCGTGTCACCAATTGCAGAGCAGGTGCTGGTCAAGTCAGTCTGCCATTTTCATGTAGAGAACCAGGTGGTAAAAAACCAAGACAGTTTTCTGGGCCATGTGTCCGTGGAATTTGCAAGTTGACTCTTTTTCTGGCATGCGGGGCATTGTGACAAGTTAATGTAGGCTTACATTGTTTGTGTCAAACTGCAATACTCGCCTCAAAGTCAATTTCCATCCGTGCCAAGGATTATGTGAAGTCCCTCATGGCACTTCCCCCGAGTGGTCTGGCAATTGCACCATTCATCAATTTATTTTCTTGGATAACCTGGATATGAAGGAAAAGGGTGGTATATCGTCATTTGGATAGTGGTTGATGACCCTTCATGGGGCTTGGGGTTACATCCATGTATGCACCTAATGAGGATCTTATGAATATTCGGGATTACAGTGAGCTGAATCTCCTGGCTTATCAAACTGCGGTCAATAAGTTATCACCCATGGACATCAACCCTTTGCTGATTTCTTCATGCAATAGAAATACATCCTTTTATACAATTTCTTCAAGAAGAAAGTCATCAGGTGGGTCCAGAATAAAGATCTGCTGGAATTCTTCTATGAGCATCACTGGATATGCTGAAATTCAATTGCATTAAGTGTTTTACACCTCACATCAAAGAGGTGTAATCAATTGATTCATGCTTTTCTGAAGCTCTTTATTTCAGTCAAGCAAAGAGCTTTTCAATCTGTAATGGCTTTGTAGTTGAATCACCTACCTGCAATGGACTCAACTTGAAGCTCAAGTTTGGCAACAGGACTGATTTTGAAGCAAGACAAGAAATCCAAAACTGTATTGTGAACAGATTGTGAGCCACTCTATCTCACATGGTCAAGTGACACATAACTTCACATTAACATACAGCCTATCCCATTTTTCTTGCGCGGTCGGGGGACACCCCCGGACCAATTTTTTCTTCAAAAAAAGCGCCACACAGCCTGTACAGCCGGACGTACAGGTTGAGGGAGGCGACTGGCTCCCTACACAGGCACGGCAACTGCCTGCGGGTGCCAGCAGCGGGGTTTGGGTTGGAGGGGCCAAGGGTAACCTTGCGAGAGGATTGCAACGGTGCTGGTCTCATCCTTCCAGTCCCAAAAACAAAAAAGTTAGCTTTTTGGGACTGGGGTGCTCTGTTTCATACAGGCCTGTACGGCCCAGTGAAAATGTGGCGTTAAAAGAAAAGAAATAAAAAAATGGAGCCGGGGGGGGGGCCCCCGACCGCGCAAGAAAAATGGGATAGGCTGTATTTTGCACTCATTTCTTGTTTCCAAGATCCTGATGACTCCTTAGAAATCCCAATTCTCAGTGTCAGTGAGAATTCATTCCACAAGGTAAAATTATATCTCCCAATGAATAAAAATGAAACCGTGAATCTTTTCTGGCCTGGATGCTGATGGAACAGGAAATGCTCATCGTGGTTATCGGCAAATATGTAAATAAATATGTACATAGCTGGAAGATGTGGTTCACATTCTCTTGATTATTTAATGAGACTGAGTCCAACAGCGGTTTGAGTAATAACTCGAGCGCGCGCGCGCCCTGAACCGACGCGTGATCTGTCAGTGATCATGCGGCGCGTCCCCCCGCGCAGTCTGAAGAAGCCAGGGCTGTATCCTCAGGGTTTCATCCCTGGCTTCTTGTTGACCATCTGAACTTGACTTCAACCATCACCAACACGAAACCACTCCACCATGTTCTTCTCTTCCGAGATGCTCTCCAAGCGAGGGCCGCTGGCCAAGGTATCATCCTCTCCGCTCTCCCTCCATCTTATCCCATCCCTGTGCGACCTAACGACTGACTAGATATCGCTTCCCTTTGTCCCCAGGTCTGGCTGGCAGCCCATGTGGAGCGCAAAGTCTCGAAAGCGCAAACCCTTCAAACCTCCATCCCAAGCACTGTCACTGTCATCCTCGAGCCCGCTTCCACCATGGTCTCCGCGCCTCCCTTGGCTCTCCGTCTCTCTGGGCAGCTGCTACTCGGAATAGCACGAATCTATAGCAAGCAAGCTAAATATTTACTTGAAGATTGCAACGAAGCATCAGACAAGATTCGCACAGCCTTCCGTTCAGAAACCCTACAGTCCATGATAGATGAAACAGCTGGGGATGATCATCTCACCCTCCCAGCTCCATCTAACGTTGCCGGGCGCGATGCAATTAATATCCGGAGTGCTGCCAACCGAAACTTGTTTGATTTCGAGCTGGAATTCGGAGAAGGCTTCGGTTACGGTTTTGGTGATGGCTGGGAAGACCTCAATCAACTGAATGGGGCCAGCAATCTCGTACCAATCGTCGGCACGAGTAGGTCGAGGATCGACGGCAATATTGACGACATCACGTTGACGGAGCACCAGTCTTTCCGGTTTGGAGGCGATCAAGAGGAGCCTCGTTTGGATGACATGCAACCGGGGGATGCCGACATGATGGGTGGAAACGATGAGCTCGACCTCGGCGTCGCTCCCTGTGATGGTCCTGAATCTGAAGCTGCAAACACTCGAAGGAATCGCCAACAGCGCGACGGTTCCGCGATCGGGGAAGAAGGACTGCTGGCTGATGAAACTATGGAGATGGAAGTGGGTCGGGATGCTCCGGGGACGGCTGATAGGCGCAGTGCACGCGACTCATTATTACCGGGGCAACTTGACGATCTATCGGTTGACAAAAGTCATGATATGCCTTCTGGCATGGGTGACGTTAGTTTTGATCTCGGAGGTGATGTCCCGGGTTTCGAACCGAACAGACTCGATGTAGATTCTGGCTTGGATCTCGGCTTAGCTGGAAATCAAGACATAAACATGCAAGATAACGCTCAGGCGGGAGGCCAGGATGGTGCTGAAAATGGTAAGATGTACTTTGTCTGTCCAGTGTTGATCCATTATTGACCTCATGCTCACTTCTCTTCCGAGTTAGATGGTCAAAGAACTCCACGGGCAACTACACCTGCTCCGAACCCCATGCTTGATCAATTGGACGTTACCCCTCGCACATCTCATCGTCTTGCCCCTCACCTCACCTCTCCAGCTGTAGGCCCCGAGGGCGACCAGCAACCACCCAAAAAGAAACCAAAACATCAGCTCGTTGATCGTGTCACGGAGCTTGCTACAGCAGACCATCTCCCCTCTTCCTTGAACACTGATAACGACCCACAAAGTACCCTAGATCCGCCTCGATTTCTTCCAAAAGATCGTTATCAACTTCAGCATCATCGATTAATGCTCGATCCTTCGTGTCACGAGTTTCTACCTAAGCTTTTGGAGGTCGATGGGGAGCGCTGGTTGATGGCAGCCCCCGCTGGGCTTTGCAAAGAACTACAAGAACTGTTTAAGTTTCCGGCCAGGGCTAGCACGCTCTCGGCGCGAGGACGAGGTACGAAAAGGCTTCGCGCTGACGAAGAGGAACGAGAAGAGCTAGAAAGCGAGCTGGGCAGACGCGCGCCCAGTGTTGGATTGGGAGACGCCGATTTCAGTCGAATCGACACCCTTGGAGATGAGACGTTTGACTTAATGGGCCACAGGGAAGAGGACCAGGGGGCACCATTCGGCGCAGATGATGGTTTCCAATTCGAGCTGCAGGATAAATCCCATGTCGAGCAAGAATCCTCCGCTATTAACGATGCGATGCAACAAGAGTTCCGATCGGAGGTAGAAACAGATCAACAGCCCCTCCCACCCTTGCCTCCAGCTCCAGATACTCGCAGGCAAAGAGCTGAGGGGGAAACTTCCAAGTTGGACGTGTTTGATGACTCGGGCGATGCTCCACCTCAATCCCAAATCGCCGAGTCGATGGATATACCCGGAACTGCGGGTCGGACGAAGTGGAGCAAGAACACTGTCAAGGCTCTCACGGTCCTCAAGACTGAACTCGCTGACGAATCTCAGGTGCTCCAATTCAAGGAAGTATCCAAGAATGTAAGCACACCTCCGCCCCTTGAAATATTAATCACCAAAGTTCCAAATTGATTACCAAAGTTCAAAATGTGATGAAACTCTGGCTGACACCATCCACTTTTGGTCATTTCAGGCAAGCAGGCGCGCTGGCGCCGCGTTCTTCTTCGAGCTGTTGGTGCTGGGGACGCGGGATTGCTTGAAACTAAACCAATCGGAACCGTTTGGAGAAATCGAAGTCAGAAGCCAAGATCGGTTATGGGAAGTTTTGGAGGAACAAGCTGTCTGAATTCAGCTGCAGCGACACATCACGCGGCCATACACGTCGCGGATCGATGATTTTTTTCAAACACATACACCTCATGAAATGTTGTCAGAAGTAGAGTGGCGGTGTGGGCGTGGGTTGATGTCCTGATTTGGGTTTTTTTTTCTCTTTTTCTTAACTTGTGTTGTCTTGGATCCAAATCAGTGTGTACTGTAGGCTTAGTAGAAGCTTAGCCCGAGCGATGCCGATTTCGCCAGAGGTGATGTTCAGATATATGTATGTACCTTCATGCGATGTGCCCGGAACTTATATGTGGCAGAATTGAATCTCTCTTACCAACTGTGGCATCATGTTTGTCTCCCTCTTCATGGATGTCTGATATAACATTTGTCTCACTCTACAAATTAGGATGATACCTGCTTGGTATATTTTTTGAAAAAATGGGCTTGGGGAGCATGACAAACCCTACAAGGTTTGTCATTCACTCACCATGAAAAATCAATTTTCTCTTGTGTACAAGTGACAATGCAAAGGCACCTTTGTACTCTGCTATGTCACTTGTATACAAGGGACAATTGATTTTTCATGGTGACTTAATACATCCACTGTCATGCTGCAATGCTGAATTTTTATCCTGTATTGCCTGTGGAGGTTGCTGCTGGTTATGGTCCAGTGGTTGATCATAAACATCCTGCGCAATGGCCAGCAGGAAACGAAAAATATCACTTATTATTTGCCATATCCGTCATCCATTCTTGGTTTTACCTACCACAAGGGAGTATGCATGCAGTTGCGGTAGGCATTCTACTGTACCACATTTTTGGGGGGTCCCAAATGTAGGGGCCTGGAAAATTGAAAAATTTCAATAATCCAGGAAGTTTGTACCAAAAAAACACCCCTAAATGCCAATAACTATTAATTGGAAGTATTCAAGCCCTTATCTATGGAGCCATAACTAGTCATGTACTTTTAGCATGGTGTTAGACGTATTTATGGACTTATGGTATGGATTCATTAGCTTAAGGGATGCATGTATGGACTTATGGTTTGTAGTTATGGACTTATGGTATGTATTTATGGGATTATGATATGTCTTTATGGACTTGAAGTATGGATTTATACTGAAGGTCCCAATAATGCCAGCCCAAAAAAAAATGAAACTTTTTTTTGGCTGGAGCAGTGAGCAAGCCAACTTAGATTTGGAATCTACCCCCTCCAAATAGTCCAAAAATGTGGTCTTCTTATGTTTTGGACCTATACTCAGACTCTACATCCAGCCCGCAACCAGAACTGAACTTTTGCCCACGGGCTGGTACAGTAGAATGCCTACTGCAACTGTACTTCTGTCTCCATGAGAATTCAGCTGTGTCACAGGCTCAGTGGGCCCAATTCTGTGATACAGTGGGAGCTGAGCAATGCCACAGTAAGCACTTGAGAATCTACGGAGATCACCATAATCCCCTGCTTTCTTTACGGGGCAGGGACTTGCAAAGCAAACTTTGAAAGAAGGGCTTACAGCTGAAGCGGTCAATCTGGCTATGTATGTATGGCATTATCCACCCAATCAGTCAAAATACACATTGCAAATCATAGAGTGAAAAATGTTGATTTGTTCAAGTTGGGACTTGTGAGGATGAGATCAATTAGCCCAGTAAGTGGTCATAACATCTGCCTGGCTTTCCTTGCAGATTTTTTTATTTTAATTTGAGCACCTACCATGTCCTTCCAAGTCCCCCCATAGATAATAGTACAAATCAAAGTAAGAGTGATTGAAAGAAGTATTCTTGCTCTATTTCCATAAGCTGAGGCTATGCCCGCATTCTCACCAAACATCTTTTGACCATAGATAGCTCACTCAGGCTTGCTTGCACCATCCATCTGATCTTTTTCTCATCCATTTCAGTTCAAAAGCAAGATGGTGCACCTGATCAACATATATGAAATACGTAAAAATCTTGCCCAATTGTGACTAGTTGACATGCAAGATATGTACTATTAATCACGATCTAAGTTGAGCTCTAACTTATAATAGAGCCCTGTACAAATCTCAATTATCATTCATTCATGGATTCCATTCTCAAGATCCATTTTATCATGAATTACTAATTTTTTTTTCAAAAAATTGGAATTTATGATCCAAATAAGTTTGCGTAGAATTTATAAAAAACAGTGGTTGGAATTGTGATGTGATGAATGATGTTGCAACAAAGAAAGTGTGCGTCCTCACGGTTGACAGGTCGGTGGATGTCACGAGGTTTGCAGTTAACAGCTGAGCGTGTGACAGGTGGCCAGCCCTGAAGGTGCAACGGTCTCCGTCATCGTTTCCTACTTCTGCTTCAACTCGCGCTCCAACAATATTCATCTTCGAACACCTCAGCTCGCAAGTTACAGCCGCATTCCCACATGCCTAGCCCCGATTCTTTCTGGATGGTCTCCTTCAGGCCAGGTGCGGTCGTTTTTCTCTCGTCAATCTAGATTGCTCAACTGACTGACCGAGCCTCTGCCTTCTCCACAGACTCCGAGGACACAGTATCTGAACTGTCCGAAAAACTCTCCGGTATCACAACCATAAATGACTCAATCTCAGCTCCTTTCTCAAATCTATCACTCCCGGAGTTTAAGGTAATCCCCCGATGATAATTTCCTCAGATGCATATGTCTCAAACTGACCCTACCTTTGGTTGGCCCATTTCTGTCTCCTCTAGGTCCCTCCACTGTCTACTCTCATCAACCTGTCCGAGAATCTAGCCAAAACTGAGGCCTTGACCAATCAGACGCTCCAAAAAATTGTTGAAACTCTCAAACTGCTCGCGGATTCCAAGCCATCTACCTTTGCTCGTAAGAAAACAGGTACCGAGGCGAGCGAAGATGATAACTTGATCATGGAAGACGGAAAAAGTCATGAATCGTATCTGTTCAAGAATTGGGAGTGGAACCGAGGCAAGTATAACAGAGTGGAAAATAGGCAGTTGGAAGATCTGGTAGACGTCTTGGTCAAAGAAGTCACACTCATCGATAACTCGCATAAACTCAAGCTGACAAGCTACAACCAAGCAAAAGCACAGGCCAGTGCTTCACTGAGGAAGCGGACGTGAGTACTTTACACTCTCCACGCTATGGCGAAGCATCTGACTCATCATACATATGATCTTCATATTTTCTCTAGGGGCAATCTATCAATTAAGAATCTAGCAGACGTGGTCACAAAGGAAAACTTTGTCTCTCCCGATTCTGAATTCTTAGAAACTTTACTTGTGGCGGTACCCAAGTTAGTTTATTCTCATGGTCCATATCATTTCTGTCTGTCTTGAGCTTAACATGACTGACCCACTGTTTTGTTGTTCGTGAATTCTCTCTTTCTTTCCTTTATGATCCCCAGCAACCACGTCAAAGAATGGAACAATTCGTACGAAAGGCTAACCCCGTTGGTGGTCCCAAGATCTTCCACGAAAATCGCGCAGGATGAAGATTACACCCTTTTCAATGTCACAGTTTTCAAGAAAATCAAGGAAGAATATTGTCAAAAATGCCGCGAGAAGAAATTTGTCATTCGGGATTTCGTCTATGATGAAAGTGAAATCGAGAAAAGTCGCACTCAACAGAAGGAATATGAGCAACACGAGAAAGAACTCTGGGTAAGTCATCCACTCCTGCGACACACATAGATCCTCTCTCTGATGGTTCTATCTTGCTTGGGGTGTGTGTGTGTGTGGTATGCTTCAGTCCGAGCTATTGCGACTATCTCGAATCAATTTTTCTGAGACTTTCCAAGCGATTGTGCATCTAAAAGTAATTCAAACGTACATCGAGTCACTCCTAAGATATGGATTACCGGCGCATTATTGTACGATCGTGATCAAGCCTGAACCAAAGAACACGAAGAAGATTCTGCACCAATTAACCTCGTTTTATAACTCACTCGAATCCAACGCGAACGGCTTAACAAAATCCCGAAAGACTCAGCTGGACAAACATCTCAATGATCAAGATGACCCAATCGGCGGCGAATATGCTAGCGTGCTTGAACAAGAAGTGTTTGATTTCGTCTTGTTTGAGATCTTGGACCCAAAGAGAAGTTCTAGAGACCATTGATTTCCATCTTGACTTGTATCTCTGGTAAATGTACTTGCGTCTCTTCAATCGTTGGTTTCGGCTTTGTCATTTTAATTGTTCTCATCTCTTCCTACCATCTGAGAGCATCAATTTCTGCATATCTTCATTTGATTTCCTTTCGCTCGTGATGAAAAAAGTAAACCTTGATCATCTCTCCTTTTGTGTTTGTAAACATAATTTTAACTCTCACCCCACAAATCGACTCTCCATTCTCGCACCCTTCCTTATGATGACATGCATTCCATTCAAGTAGATCCACTGATGTCTTTTCCTGGTTTGATCCTCCCCCAAATCATCGATAATTGTATAGAGTCCTTTTTACTGCTTTGGTATGCCGGGTTTTTTATTTATTTATGTAGTCATGAGGATGGGCTAAGGTGTGGAGATTGAGATTTTGAAGGAATGATCATCAACAAATGAAAGCATATCTACACCACTATCCAATTTTTACATCAATTTTTTCTTTCATCAAGAAGAAACCCACACTTTTTGATGATTTTGACTACCCACTACTGGCGATGGATAAATTGTTTGTTTTTTCTCATGTCCCTTTCTCAATTTTTAAAAAAATGCCTCAGGAAACACAACTTGAGATTGGATGGTATTTCCCTGAATGCCTTTCATATTTGATACTATAGATATCGAGAATACTGTCCATGTGTTAACTCGCGCGTGTCCGGATAGTATGGTGTTGTGACCTGTTGTGACACCCAGATTATCAGGACATGCGTGAGTTAACACCCGGACAGTATTCTTGATATCCATGTTATTTCCCTTCTGTTTTTATCTTTTCTCCCTTCTTTTAATTTTCAAGTTTCATCATTCTTTTTGAACTGCAATGGGTATACATCATGATTGTCCACTTCAAGAGTGAAGAATATATCCCACAAAAAATGGCAGGTAATAAATTTTTCAATAGGCTGGTGACATTCGACTTGATTAAGTCATGACATGAGCAAATACAACACATCACCCCCCTTGACACTTCATTCTCTCCAAGTCCCAAAACCGGGAGCTATTTCCTTGTTGTGATATGCCAATCAGGGAGGTAGATAATCAACTATATCATAATTTCAAGTTAGAGTAAGTTGCAGGTTATCTTACTAGACGCCACCGTCCTCCGAGCATGAAGCCAATTCCCACCAACTGACACAGCAACTAGATAGATGTCGTTCTTCATTTTTTTTTTCTACAATTGGTTCAGAAAAGTATTTGGTCTCACATTTTGCCGCACTTCATCCCCATCTCTGGACCATTTTGATTACTGGACATGCTCATCCCTTTGTTTTGGGTTGTTGTCGAATTCTGGCCTAGGGCTGGACTTGAGATCACCGCCTAAGTTGAGGCTGGAGACAAATAGAAGGGGTGGCGGTGAAGTTTGGGAGCAATGGCTTTTCAATCAGACTCCAGAGAGCTATTTAATAGGTGGCCATTCTTGGTTTATGTTCCTGTGGCCGAGATAACCGGGCCATGGCTTACTCTGATCCAGAGCACATGCCGCAGCGGTGTCTAGCGGAAGAAAGAGATCGAACCGCTGTCGCAAGTCAAGTTTGCCTCACAGCGCATCCAAATATTTGATCACAGTCTTGGCTTCCAAGCGCAGAGATACGTGTAATGCACTAGATGCAGCGAGGGTTCGTCTCATTTCCTACTGGATTCTTGCTAGCCTTTTTTTGTTTAATGACATTCCACATTTCCGTTTGAGAAAACCGCTCCTAATGACCGGTTTCCCACTCCATGTTCTGGATGTCTTCTGGAATGAATATTTTCAGAATCAATGGAGAATTGCCGGAGTGTGGGGCTCCAATTCAACTCCTGGTGCCAATTAAAGGCTGGCTGGTGCAATATCTCACATACTTGATCCATGCCACTAATCCATCCATCTATTGACTTCGGATGAAATTTCTTCATGATTTATCTCGTGTGATCGGTAAAGAATTTATGCTTTCATATTGACATAGTTTTCCGAAATTCTTAGTCAACCCTGCACCATGAGGAGCTTCCATTAAAGTCAATTTTTCCATCTGGATTGAAAATCATTGGTTATTCCAACTTTTTAAGCTTCAAGATCGTGGCAAAAATGGCTGATTTGGTAAGGAAACTGAACCATCCTCATCGCTCTTGACTGCAAGAAGCAAGAGTTTTGAACCGCAGGAAACTATCCATTAAACTTTCAAAATGTGACCACGGGAACAGAGCTGGAATAAGAGCGAGCCGGGGAAATCTAATTTGTAGCAAAGATATTGAGAATAATTGATCAGCAATGATATTACATATAGGCTATAACCTATGGACCGTGGATCCTCTCGCCAAATTTTGTAAACATGTGCATCATACGCAGTGGTTAGACACTTTTGTGGGGCTCCAACCTGAAAGCGACGAACGAGGAGCCCGCAAAGCCCACCAGCCGGGAATGAGAAACGCTTTTGACCGCCGTCCAGGCCAAAGCGAAGGTTGCCCGTCTGCAGCGGGGGAGAGGATTCTGATAGGCCCGCGCAGGACTGCAACCTTCATGGTATTTGTGAACATGTTCCTTGGTCTCAAGGAAAGATTGAGGGCTTCTTGAGCCACGATAATAAAGAAAGATAATGTATTACATATATGCCAAAACCAAAGCCCATCGCATAATCTAAAAAGGCGCGTATAGTGATTAGAAATAGCAAGCGGACAAGTAAACCTCCTAGAAGATTCCCTTTCTTCGCGCTTCATCTCTAGTATAATGAGCTGAAGCTCACTTTTGAGATGAAATCCGGACCTTATCAGCTAACGGATTCGGTGATGCGCTCAGTTCATGAGTAGGTCGCGGAAAATTGACATATGAAGCTGGAATTTGCCGAGCTACTCTAGGGGCCTGGAAAGCCAGGTGTACTCAAGTTCATCCAGCGAGCTAGTTTTCTGTGCCAGTACTGCGTTAAAGGCTCTGCATCAAAAGTAGCTTTCCATATTTTTTGAAGTGTTTTGTTTTGTTTTGTTTGAAGCACTTTCAGGAACTCATTTCCGTAGGTGAACTTTTCTGGAAATGGGCATTTGCTCGACATTTGTCTTGTTTCTTGATTTTAGATAGACACGTCTTTGAAGTCTTCGCGTCATGCCACGCAGCACGCTCATCGAGTTAACGTTTCGAGGGGCAGCAAGACCTGCATTCGAGCTCATAAGCAAGAACTGTTCAGCTTCGGGCATCATAATAAACAAGGTGTGACTATACCTCGAACGAGTCGAACCTGAAGTTTGAAGGTAGGCGTGTCTATCTTGCTCTAAGTACGGTGCAGGGTTACTATAATGTAGATTGAAGTTTATTGGGGGTGACCTAGTCTCTAGTTTGTGCATCAATTGCTTGATTTATCGGCCCAAATTCGAGTTGGCCCCATCAGATCACCTGAGTGCTGCACTGTCTTCAGCAGGATAGAACACTGCTCTCCATGAAGTAACCTGTAGTGGAAGATGATCAAGCAGCTGCAATGGCTAATCATAAAACTGACCTAGCCCGCTTGAAGATAGGAAAACGGGCTCGAGACTGATAATCTGATATCATCGAACTTAGACCACAAGCTTAACGTTCTCCAGAAATGCGCGTCTGGCCACCGATAGACGCGTTACATAGGCGGACGAAGGGTGTTAATATATACTAAATTTCTTGAAGGAATTCGCACATCTATGTGGCCATCAGTTTGCATATTCTCCCATGCTGTTTGATGACGCTGTTCCTTGGAGCCTAATGTCGTGCAGGCTTTAGTATACAGCTCTAGGCCTGAACTGAGGTTTCGTGCTTTGAGGTCATCAAATGTGATATTCAAACCCTCCCATTCCCTAATGTTTAGTTGTGTACTTGTCAGAGTAGAACTCAAGCTAGTCTTACCATTGGTCAGCTCAAGGGGGTTCAGTACCCCAAACTTTACTTTCAATGGTACGATGGCATTGGGCATCGGCAACTCGATCAATGCCGCAGATTGAGAGAAAAGTTGCAATCATAGGTTGTGCATACAAACATCATCGCTGCAGTGACCTTTTGACAAGCATTGCTGACCCAAATCCCACCTCCCAATCTTGAGCTCGTCTAGCATTGTGGAAGAACGCAGTCCATTGGGAGAAGGGGAATGAAAGAGATGGGTCACTCCGTGTAGATACCACATCAGATCTGCAATCAAAAAGCGCCTGCTCTCTAAAGCGGAAGCTGACCGCGTTTTGAAAACTCAAGCGAACTTTGTCGGACGTTGTGCAGAAGCCAATATCCTCTCAGCAGCTGATTAATACCCGGCAGAGCGTATCGTCACCCCAGTTGCCAGCCGAATGGGGATAATATCGGCGGTAGACAAGATCATCTCTCACCAACCCAGCTCTTATTCATCTTGTTGTTTTTACATATATTCCTTGCCCGGCCGTAGAGTCCGGTTTCCCCGACTCGCCTTCCTCCAGCATCTGCAAGGCAGACATAACCTTTTTCCTGATATTCACCATAGACCCCAACCTCTTTGAAGTTTCTTGAGGCTTGATTCTTCCTTGAAGCTGCAGCTCTCGTTTTCACATGCCCAGAAGAATTTTGACCATTGATCTGTTTTTAATCGTCCTCATCCGACATAAAATATCAAGCCACACCGTTAACTGCGAAGGCTCCCCTCAACAACCACCTTTCATCTGATTGTCATCTCAACAAAACATATCTTTGAACTCATTACTAGCTCGAGCTTTTCCCGAAGAGAAATCAAAAAGAGAAAAAAAAGACTACGGCATCAACAAGACGTCTGTGGCCATCAATCTTCAATCTTGCGCCCAAGCAATCTCAAATGAGTTTACCTGAGGCAGATGGACTTCGGGCTAGGACTAACAGTGGTAGCTGTTCTGACCATGAGATAACGCCCACGGCATATGGCGAAAATAGGTGTGAGATACCACTAGCGTCAGCTTTGAAGATTGCAAGATTTCGTTGCTCAACCCATCCAGACTCAGTTTAAGTTCTTACTAGCTGACTTGTTTTTCTTTTCGTGCTCTCTCAGTTACGACGATCATCATCTAAGACCAGAATGGTCCTCCAACGTAAACGATTTTGGCGCGAGGGATCCGACTTACACCAGCTCAGGCTCTGCTTTACTAATCCCACCCCTCAGCTTCGGCAATTCTAGCTACGAGTTGTCTGCACACCCAGCAGCTACACTTCCACCCAGTACCTGGGATCCCCTTCTAGACACCAATTTTCCTAATTCATTGGAGCAGATGAATTTGGGAATCCCGATTTCTGAAGATTTCCTAAGACCTCAGTTCGATTTTTTAAACACCAGCAGACAGCCAGAGCTCTTGAGCTATGCGCATAGCCAGCCAGTCATGGTTTCCAGCCCCAGCCGTTATCTCCTAGAGACAGATTCGCTTCTTCCTTTCGAAAATGGTTCGCATACCGGGGCCACCTATCATCAAGCGTCAACGTTGAACCCCAGTTTCTTGTCGAAAACAATGGAGAGTCGAGAGATTCCGCCGTTCATGCCGTTTCATCAAGAAGTTTCTTGCGGTATCACAAGCTGTTCTTCAGGGTCACAGCCTCTCCCAATACTTTCGTCTCCCCTAGGCATTGGTTTTTTTACACCAGAAATCAGTCGCACCACACCATCACTTGGCTTGAAACGTTCCTTACCTACAATGACTCGGGGAGGAAATGTTCCGAATGCGCATGAGGTGAAAGAAAGCTTGTTGGGATTTGAAGGACGTGGCGGATCAGGTTCAAGTCATGGCTTCAACGTCGCACCAAGCACCGCCTCTAAATATCCTTTCGATGGTTTTCATGATACTATTACAGGAGAAGGCTCATCCCAATTAGCATGGGATATGTGCACGCGATCATCCTCCCCGCTTTCGCCATCTTGCGAGCAATCTTCGAGTGATCCTGCGAAGTATCCGGACGGATGCACTTCCGATTACCTCGGGTCTTCAAGTCTCCTCCCATCACTTCCTTCAGGTTTCCCCCCTTCGAAAGTCCCAACCCATGGCAGTAGTCTTGGACTCGAGAAAAATGCGACTCTTGGATCGAAACAAAACACATCACAAGTACCCGGAAATAGAGATTACCCAGCTAATCAAAAACGCATCGGAAGTTTAATCGACATTCACCACCTGACGAACCATGTCCCAAGAAGAAGATTGACTGTCGAGCAGGAACAGATACTTTTGAGGCGTTTTGCTGTTCAAGAGTATCTTAGCAAGCGGGAGATGGAAGAACTTGCAGAAAAGTTGAAAATACCGACGAGCCAATTGAGAACATGGTGCGCATATGCTTTTTATACTTCTTTCCGTGTCTCCTTTACTCTCATTTTCCTTCGTCTAACTGATGTCCCGTTTTTCCAGGTTTGGGAATAGAAGATCAAAGCTGAAAGCTGCTGCTAGACAGAAGGCAAAGATGGAAGCGGGAATAGGGCACTTGTAAGCTTTCATATGTCGAATTGAACGCGTCAACATCAATTGATCAAGTTGATGACGAACAACCTTTTGCAGGACTGACGCCGAATTGAGAAGCCTCAACAAGAGGAGCTAAGAGGAAGGAAATAAAGCAGAACCTGACTTGAAAAGCTGCGAAAAAAAATTGTCGCGACGAAAGACAAAATTTTCTTTTCTTCTTGAGACTGCATTCTACTATCCGCTTGCGAGGTTTTTTTTTTTTTTTTGCGCGCGCGCGACATCAGTTCTGGTGACCCAAAATTATTACGAGGAGAACAATCCTCCTCATCCAAATTCCTTCCAACTATCTTGAATACTTTGTTTGGTACTCGAAGTGGATCTGAAACTCGAGAGCTGCCAAGTCCTTTTTTTCTTCTCTCCTGATCTTCCATGGGTCTCAACTTTTGAGAAAAACTACCTTTCTCTGATTCGCTCCCCACACCTATCGCCTCGCCTCTTATTTCAACCACGTATCCCGATTTTTTTCCCCTCTTCCTGCCTCAAGTCTAAACTAGACGCATGTTTTTTGACTAAAAGCAGTATAAAGATGCTCTGATAAATTTCAACGTGATGCTCTTGCTCTCCCTTCCTACAGATCACACCACTGTGCAAAACTACATCCAAAGACGTTGTACCTTCAAATTCTGCGCAACACCGCTCTGTCTCATATTCCAAGGTAGAACAGCATCCTCATCTTCGGCCGGTTCGTTCCCCCGGTTGGGTCCCTGCCTCAATGTACTTTCAACTGTTTTATACAATCTAGTTTTATGTTTTCTTGCTACCTCCGTGATTCCCATATGCGCAATTTACGGGTTGGCTCATGGCCCTTCTGTGCGACACAGACTTAATGGCTCTCAATTTCCCTTTCTACATCATGTCACTCACTGTCTTGGGTTTCTTGATCATTGATACTACGTAGTCACCTCACCTGTAACTTCTTTAGAGTTCCCTTGTTGATGCCAAGCCATTCAATAAAACATGCAACTGTTTTCACCTTGCATAGTCTATCCCTCTTCTCAAGGCAAGAATGGAGGCAAGCTATACCTGGTTGAGAGGTTGTGACTCTAAATCCAAACTGCTTTTTTAAGTTCTCCATATTTTTCAGAGACTGGTTTCAAAGAGAAGTGAAGGGAGAGTTACCTGGAGGTGAGTATATTAATTGAATCAAATTTAGTGCAGATAATTGGAGTCAAAATATGAGGAAGGTATGAAACAACCAGTGGACCGCAGTGAGCACTAAGGAGAATGGTGGGAACGGAGGAGGCGAGCTGAGAGAATAGAAGCAAGAATCACCTATGAAACAACCAGTGGACCGCAGTGAGCACTAAGGAGAATGGTGGGAACGGAGGACGCAAGCTGAGAGAATAGAAGCGAGAATCACCTATGTGAGGTGAAAGAAAGAGGCGACTAGATGAGTGTGCATTGCAAGCAGAAGAAAGAAAGGAGACTGAGAGTGACAGAAAGGAAAAGGAGACGAAGGAGCCAAACCTATGAAACAACCAGTGGACCGCAGTGAGCACTAAGGAGAATGGTGGGAACGGAGGACGCGAGCTGAGAGAATAGAAGCAAGAATCACCTATGTGAGGTGAAAGAAAGAGGCGACTAGATGAGTGAAGAAGAAAGGAAAGAGAGGAGCAGAAATACAAGCTAGATCTAGATACAACAGAGTAAACCTAATCTGATGATACGAGAAAGCCCCCCGCGATGATCCTCCTGTCATGAACCCTAACCTAGTCGGATCTCACTTTGTCACTCCAGTGTCACAGAAGGCAATTGGTTCTTGAGCTTGAGTGTGTTGGGTTTTCCAGTTGAAACTCTGATAATTTTAGACTTAATTTTGATAGAAATGAAAGAGGATCTTTGCTTAATCTTGGGTTTGAGAGAGGTCAAGTTATGGTTTTGTGTTGTTACAGAAATCAAAAAAAAGGAGTGACTCGATGGGAATACAGGTATAAAGTAGCTTGTATTTGATCCAATCTATTATATGGCAAATTCATCCTCTGAAACTCATTTTGAAACCCTTCTCCAAGACTTGTGAATTGAAATCAGTTGGTTGATCGATGGAAGATAATGTGTCTCTGATAACTTTGCATATAGCTACTTGCATGCCAACCAACACAAGTGTCAAAGATTCTACTCTGTAACTCAATTTTATCCTCCCAGCATCTGACAGAATTCAAACAACAGAAGTTTTGTATTTCATAATGGGCAAAAGTGCTTGAACATGATAAATTTCTATACAAGATATGATTGTTTCTATTTGATGTATAACAAAGAAAATGAAAGAGAACTTTTTCTATTACCTAAAGGCAGATCACAACCTGCTAAACGAGTTAACGGACAGAGGCAAATATTAATGCCTACAACCAATCTTGCTAGATGCAATGTGAGATCTTTAGCTGTTGCATCCAGAAGGTAAAGTTTTTTTGAGTTTGCTTTCTTTGTTAGAGAGTGTTTTTAACATTGTAGTAGCTTTTACATTACTGGGATTGCTTGTATTTATTTCAATCAAGCCACGTTGTTCAGCTAATGAAATTGATTGATCGCACTGATTCCGAGGGTGATACTAAGATTACTTAGTGTTAGGCAGCAATTATAAACCAAGATTCAAAGATATTTTGAAAAAAGGTTTGAAATGTTTTGAAAAAAATTTTGAAAAGAAAATGAAGTCAGAAAAAGTTTCAAAACTTACTCAAAACTTTTTCAAAACTGGGGGTACAATTATAAACCCCCTGATCCCATTTACATTTTTGCCAGAACTTTCCCTTCATTCAGGCAACATCCGACTTTGCGGCCCTACTCCTGTAGGCGCAAGCACCGCCAAAACAAACCAATCCGGTGGGCTTGTTCAACATGGCATCAAACATCATTGTCCGATGCTCTATCGGACAAGCCTGTCCCACAGGTTTGTCTGACATGGGATTGGACAATTCTGTCCAATGCCATATCAAACAAGCCCACCCAATGGGTTTGTCCGACATGGGATTGGACAATGGCTTCCGATCCCGTGTTGAACCCCCATGTTTGAGGGGTTTGTTTGACATGGGATTGGACTGAATTGTCCGATCCCATGTCGGACAACATCTGTCCGATGAGTAACAACCCATCGGACAGATTGTTTGATTCTTTTGAATCTACATATTGCCAAGCAGAACAATGACTTGCTCGGAGAGCTCTTTTCCGAGCAGGCCAATGACCTGCTTGGCAAAGAACTTGCAAAGAAGGTCAATGACCTGCTTGTGGAGCGCAGGCCGGCCTGTTTTGAGCTCAGCAAGCAGTCCAATGACGAGCCCTTTGCCGAGCAGGCCAATCACCTGCTTGGCAAAGAGCTCGCCAAACAGTTCAATGACCTGCTCATGACAAAGAGCAGGCCTGCCTGCCCTGAGCTCGGAGAGAAGGCCCGCCTGCACTGAGCTTGGCGAGCAGGCCCGCCTGCACTGAGCTCGGCAAGCAGGCCCGCCTGCACTGAGCTCGGCGAGCAGGCCAATGACCTTCTCGGTAAGATCTTTGCCGAGCAGGCAAATGACCTGCTTGGCGAGATCTTCGCCGAGCAGGCAAATGACCTGCTCGGCAAGATCTTCGCCGAGCAGGCCACCGGTCTGCTCTAGGCCCGCCTTCTCTTCATGAGCAGATCATTGACCTGTTCGGCGAGCTCTTTGCAAAGCAGGTCATTGTCCTGCTCGGTGAAGAGCTTGTCATTGGGCTTGCAGACACAGCTCTACGCAAACAGGTCAGGGGCCTGCTTGGCAAAAAACTCACCGAGCAGGTCATTGGCCTACTTGGCGAAGAGCTCGGCGAAGAGCTTGCCGAGCAAGGCTCGGCGACAGATTCAAAAGAATCAAAAAATCTGTCCAATGGGTTGTTACTCATTGGACAGATGTTGTCCAACATGGGATTGAACAACCTGTCTGATCCCATGTTGAACAAACCCCTCAAACATGGGGGTTCAACACGGGATCGGACGCCATTGTCCAATCCCATGTTGGACAAACCCATCCGAAGGGCTTGTTTGATATGGCATTGGACAGGCTGTTCAATCCCTTGTCCAACAAACCTGTCGGACAGGCTTGTCCAATATAGCATTGGACAATGATGTTCAATGCCATGTCAAACAAGCCCACCGGATGGGTTTGTTTTGGTGGTGAAGAGTCTGATTGCGCCCCTCAACAGTGTTACATACGTGCCAAATGTCAAGCTTTTGTACGCCCGGCTTGTTGGGATCCCTGGAACAACACCCGGATCCCACCAGTTTGCTTTCTTGAGCTCTTCCGAGTAACGCTGGATGATTTTTGATGGCTGTGTGACAGCCTACGACAAGAGTTGCAGCAAGACCCCCAACGACGTGGGGATCCATTGACTGTCGAGGCCCAAGTTGCAGTTGGTTTGTACCGCCTTGGTCATTCGTCTAGCTTCGTGTCAATTCATCGGTAGATATCCAAGGTTGTGCTGATATCCGTGGTTGGGGGTATAGCAGGGAGTGGGTGGGTAGCTGGGGTGGTGCCCGACGTGATGATGCTGTTGGTAATTGAATGCAGAGGGGTCATTGCCATCATCTTCCATGGTGGTGATGTGCACAGCACGGTAGGAAACTACCCTACTACTGCCAGCTGTTCCCATGCCATATGCCCTGGTTTCAAACGGCCGGCAGGTGTAGTACAGGGCTTGGAATGCATACAGTGCCTTAAGGATTGTACTGACTGTATTATCTTCAAAACCCAAGGCAAATTGCTTCAAACCTCCTCCCTTGGAGGTTTGAAAAAGTTATGAGCGAGTTTTGAAATAAAAAAGAAGCAAAAAGCAAGTAGGAAAGAATTTCAAAACTTTTTCAATTTTTTTTCTAATGAACACTAAGACTTTTGGTTTAACCAAAAAATGGTCAGAATTGACCAGTGAGCAGACAACAATACGGAGAGAGGCGAACCTTTTGGTTTAACCAAACGATGGTCAGAATTGACCGGTGAGCAGACAACGATACGGAGAGAGGCAAACCTGAGGCGAAGGAAAGGAACAACAGTGATCCGAGTGAGACTCTGAAAGAAAGCTGAGAAATCGGATGAAGAAAAGAAAAACAAAGTTACAACGTGCTAAACTATATACATCCGATACCAGCTGATTAGGTTTCAAACCTTGAGCGTCTAACTACAATCCATTCCTCCCTGTGCC
The DNA here is from genome assembly GCA_002873125.1 of Puccinia coronata f. sp. avenae. Lineage (NCBI taxonomy): Eukaryota > Fungi > Basidiomycota > Pucciniomycetes > Pucciniales > Pucciniaceae > Puccinia > Puccinia coronata. Next base: position 97,615 of record PGCI01000024.1, read on the forward strand.
GCAGCGGGGTGAAAATGTACCCCCAACCCTAAGCTCAATATTTTCAAAATAACTTCAAAACGGGGTTTATAATTGGGCCCTTAGTTCAAATACGACTGTGCAATTTTAGTAAACATACCACTTGATTGTGGTTGAATACGCGATTCAAGTTTGTTGACTTTTGCGTTAGTGAGGGTGCTGTAGATGATTGCAAGAGAAGTGTTATTAACAGTTTGTCTCTGCACCTGACTCAGATTGTGATCTAGAGTCTCACCTTGAGCTCTGTGATCTTTGATCATGAACTATTTGCATGACGTCATTATTTCCCTTTTCACACGGGTGTTTATTATTTGCAAAGTTGTTGCATGGTTCTGTGCAATCAAAACATTGGTTTTAGATTAGCACGGTTGTTTTAGGTAGCTTATACAAATTATATAAGTTTACCTTTGGCTCTCCTCCTTAGTGGACTGGGATAGACATTGCTATTCCAACAGCATCAACATTACTATTTGAGAAATCCTTTAAATTGGAAATCCACAAACCAATAGGTTTGATGTGTATGCCACTTTTGCCTGATTATTCAGCTATCATCATAGCAAACAGTTAATATTGAGCATGTCAGTTTTACACAGCTATTTTCGTTCTGAGGACTCGAAGCTTTTGGTTGGCAGTTCAACTTGGACTGACACCAGGCCACACCTGACTAATAAAACTTTACTTGCGTACATGAGTCCAACTAAAAGAAGAAGTATGAGAGGTTGCTTGAGACAAAGAACAAAATGAGACGGGATGAAAAACGCGGTAGTCCAGAAATGGAAAATGGTATCATTTGCTCATACTCTCACATACTTGCCAGGTGAGTTGAAGCTGATTAATTGGGATAGGATTAAGGAAGTTCAGTGTGAATTCAAAGGGTATCAACTCTTGACTTTTAAGATGACTCACAACTTCCGCACGATCCATACTTGAGTAAATGATATCCCAATGAGTAATAGACTGATTCCAATATTGAAATAAAACTAGAACAAAGAACAAAGAATTTCAGTCCACTTGATCAGCGGGATGAGGTACATCTATAAAAGCAGGCACTCACGATACGATTTTGAGTGTCTTTGACTGTTGCCGAGTTTCGGTTTTCGCGTGTTCTAGATAACCGTTGGAAGATGGCATGTGGGTGAGGGTCGCAAAGGGCAGGTATGCCAAAGTGAGGGGATGCATACCTGAAATACTTTTGAGTGCGTTGAATGTTACTGAGACTACCACTAAGCTTATAGATACTGTCTTCAAGACTGCTTGACTGTTCCATGACGCTGGTTTGTTTGAGGGGAGGGCTTGATCTAGGTTCATTTTCGACGGTGATGTCGAAGTCAATGATCTTATCACTGAACGATGACATATCATTGTTCAGGCAGAAAGAATATTCGCCGATTTCATTCGCCGTAAAAACGAAGTCGCCCTGGCGCTCCTTTTCACCCTCGATCACTATTTTATCTCGAGGATCTGTGACTGTCCAGTCAATGTCGAACGATCCACCGGATTGCACGGCAAAGTAGAATCCAACCTTTTGAAGTACCAAAAGCAAAAGATAAGCAAGTTGGTCGACTCGGTCAGTTTGTACCCAATATTATAAGAAATATGAAGCAATGATTCTATAGACGACCTTCTCCTTTGGTTTGTCGACCCAGACATGGAAGCAATGCCTTTCTCCAGCTGGTATAGTAGTTGTCAGTGCTGATGCCTGGACCAACGCGGGTCGATATAGGGACGAGATGATGGCCAACAGGACGCATGAAACGTATTTTGCTGAGATGGACGGTGTGAGCGCCATGCGGCTAGTCATGACTTGAGTATATGTAGTGAGTGTTGTGGTTGTTGCTCAGGTTTCGAGTCGCCCGCCAAATCGTCGAATGTGCCAACACCGACACATCATGCCGACGGCCCGACCGAGGGCAGCTTGTCCCCCGGACCGAATCCTGGAACCCGTTTCAGCCGACGGGGGTGACTCTTGGGCTCTCCAATCGGGCCGTGCTCATGATCAGAACCATCCAACAAGCCCCTGGGTGTAACGGGCGACAACAACAGACCTGAGGGATACTTGAATGACTTATATTGGGGACCAGGGTGTTAAAAAAATAATGGCTACATAGTGTTACTTCGACCTTCGGAGGGCTCCTTGCAAGATTCCCAGCGCATCCAATTAAAAGCTCAAACAGATATCATGTACAGCTTCAGCTCACAATCCGATTTCGACGGACAAATCGTCAAAACCGTGAGCACATGCGTCAGAGGACACTTGCTATACGGAATCTGGTGGGTGGTTTCAAGCGCGATGGGACCCACCTTCACTTGTGAGCGAGTGATGAGAGATCATGGGGGCAGGGCTTATCTCATGTAAAGCCTGCTGGAAGCAGAGTCATGGCGAGTCCCACATCCCGATACCAGAAATGATGAAAGTTTTTCTCGCTCTTCTCCTAATTCTGGGTACCATCTGGACTTGCGAAGCTTTTTGGTACATCGAGAGGATTATCAGATTGGCCGCAAAACACACCTTGGGGTGATGAATCCCAGCTCACTCGTGGCCTTTATCCGGATTCCCCCCCCCAGCGATGCTAGCCATTCCAACTACCCTCATGACCATCCATCCAGTACCAATACACCAGCATACACTTCAAGTTCCAACTCACATCATGATCAGCTAGACTCCTCTATCTGGGGAATGCCAGAAGCAAACCTCGGCTCCAATCATTTTGGGTACAATCTACACGGTTGGAACCCAGTGAATGCAGATGCGTCCTGTTCGGTGAACCAACCCTCTTACTCCGTCTACCATCCCGGAAGTACTGGAGCCCACGGAGTGCTTGAGCCTGGCATATCATACTCCTTCTCATTCGACGGTGTTTTACAAAGCGCGAACGATAATACTCCTTGGCATCATCAATTCGAGTCGAACCCCGTTCCCAACGCACCATCCAACTCCTACCGTCGTCCCACTGGCTCCAAGAAATTGAAAAAACCCAAAGTTCCTCTGTCAAGCATGTTAAAACCTCACGGCCAGTCAATCCTCAGCTCCACAGAACCCGCTACAAGCTTCGGATTACCAATCCCGTGGTTCACCAAGAAATTTCTTAAAAAAGCAGGTGAATCGTCTAAACTACATCATGAAAATTCTATAGAAAAACTTCAAACCCATCTTAAATCGCTAGGAGAAGAGCAACCAGTGGTGCTAAACGACGATACAAATTTCTATAAATTCTGTGAAGGCTTTCATTTAATCAAACCCACGCAGGGCCAAAACAAAGCGGGAATGACTTATCATCAAACAGCTTCTTTTTAAATGAAAGAGGTATCTGGTTGGATTATTGGAAAGAGAAAACAAACATCAAACTTTATCATTATGTTGACCAAATCAAAGATAAACTCTTCAAAAAAGTATTTCCGCTCTTTCTTTTTCACATAGAAGTGATCACCTTGATATTACCTCCGATGAAGATGGAGGGGCTAGATGCAAGATTCCAATGGTATGTAAAACTTGCAAACGCAATCTCCAACCGCCCCAAGTCTCAGGAAGATCACCAGTTACAAAAATTAGCCGAATCCTTCCCGTTCACGAAGCCCACAACACCCCAAGCAGTGAATGCGACACTCTGGAAATTTGTGGCAGCTTGGGCAAGAAAGTATAGGCCAAGAATACTTCTCACCGTTCGCAAGGAAAAACCTAAAAGTGGGACGGGCTGCTACAAGCTTTATCAACGCAATATTCTCTAGCTCAATCGTTGAATTGAATGGACTTGTCAAGCCAAAACTCTCTGATTAAAGGCCAACTCTTATCACTTTCTCAAACAAGAAAAGACAAAAAAAACCCGTTTGGAATTATAAAAAAGTAAAGAATAGATTCATGTACATAGCTGAGTAGATACACTATCTACAAATTAGAATTACACAAAAAATTTATATGTGTCAAAGGCGCGCAAACACCAGGAGCGGCTATTTTGTGGCTACGGTATGGCCTTCAGAGGGCTGTGATGAACGCTATGAAGTTTTTAGATGCCAAAATAGAAATATTACAAGTTTCACCTTTGTGGATGCTCTAATCTTGATATAATGATGAAGTTGAAGTAATAAATGCAATCTGATTTCACAATTGGATAGAGCAGTATTTCCGTCTTGCTGAATAAACTCTGTGCTGCATAAGTATGCTTTTTCTTCTATGATTTAAATCTATGACAAATCAAGCGCGCCTGGGAAGATAACCAAGCACCATGAAAAATCAATTGTCTCTTGTGTACAAGTGACATCAAAAAGTACAAAGGCCCCTTTGTACTCTGCTATTTCACTTGTATACAAGAGACAATTGATTTTTCATGGTGAGTACCCTCTTGACACTTTGCCATCCAGGCCATAATAATTTGACTAACTTGGCAGGGTGCCCAAGCATGCTTAATCTGCCATATAATTCTTCTGGTGCCAAACAGGGCCTCATGAATGACAAATCTAATCATTTATTCTAGACTTAGAAGGAAATTCCCTAGGTGAATATCCTTCAAAACCGTTGGGGGATATGAGGAGGATCTCGTAAAGGCTAGCCATCTTTTTTGTTATATTTGTGTAGTCCATCGTCTGTTTTCTTCAAAATTTCTGTTGTAAAGTTACGGCCAACTTTCCTGTAATTTGAATGCGGATTAATGTCAGGGAAGGTCATGTTATGGCTCTGGAGTTTGTCCAATTGTGAACCTAGACTGCTATGAGTGCCTCCTCCAGCTTATATGGGATCCATCCTGCGCCTCCTGAAGTACGCCTGGTGTGTGATGCTGAGGCTTGGATAAGGAACAGCGCGCAGCTCGGCACGGGGTTCAACTCTTCACAGCGTCTGGGCGGATTTTCCCAGTTACTGTTGATTATTGAGCTAGCGTGAGGATCTCCCACTGGATATCTACATGTGCATTTCGTCAGTGCGACGAAACCGGAGAAATTCCAGATCAGCTGATGCGCCGTGGAGGGGGGGTCAAACGCCCTGCATGGTGACCCCCGGGGAATCCGCGTATATATATATGTAGTTCAGCTGGGGCATACATCTCCGTGTAGACTGTCCACTGCTTAATGGATTCTTCCTCTTCTTCCATCGAAGACACTTTCCACATTCAGCGCGAACGGAAACTCAATACGATGAAGCTGCCAGTCATCCTTACCTGTGCTTCTACCGCTGAACAGTTCCCGCAACGCACTCTGACCCCGTAAGAATCTCCAGATCATGCTGACCACACACCATCAGTGCCACTAACATCATCCTCATAACAGCCCCTCAAACGGTTTGCCCATCATCATCGGAAGGGCTGCTGACCCCGATAAACAATCCAAAATCAAAACTTCCGCGCCCTATCAAGCTGCTCCCGATAATGCCAAGTTTCATTGCCCAGTCATGAGCAGAACTCATGCCCAACTCAGCTGGATCGATAACAAAGTACGTCCCTTGTACTATCCATCTCTCAACGTGTTTGTGCTTTTAACTGACGTGCTCCTCAAATATTCAAAAGCCCTACCTCCAGGACACGGGGTCCACCCATGGTACATGGTATCAACCCAACAAAGTCTTCATTGCTGACCAGAAAGGTCGCAAGACTCGCGTCCTCTCTAGCCCCCCTTGGGAAAAGATCCCCAAGTCACTTCCTGTGAATATCTTCATTCTTTTGTCTGCAACTCCAGAACAACGACTCCAAAAATCAAGACCCCTGTCAGAGATCAAGTATAGCCTAAATCACTCATCTCCTTCAATCATTCCTCTTCCTTGCAACTACTCAGTTACAGGAAGGCATGACTATCCGATTCGGCAGGGCTATCACCAATCCTTCAAACAGTACTCGTCATAGTCCCTTAGAAGTTAAGGTTCGATTTTATAGACCAGCCGAGCCGTTGAAACCCGGAACTTACGGCTTGAAGGATTCCCACATCAACTTTTCCGACAGCAGCGGGGACGAAAATCGATCCGCGAAGCCTCGCCACAATACTGCTGACTCTTTATTAGCGTCCCTTTCCAAGAAACAATCTCCAGCCGGGGCACTGACTGATCAACGTTCTCACGCTCATTTTGCTCCGAACTCTCAGTCATTCACCGTCGCCCAAACTCTTGACCCTCCTGCTTTGACTTTAAAAGCCGGCCATGCCAGCCCTTCTAAGGCTCTCATGAGAGCCAAGATAGTCCAACAACCCCTTCATCAAGCCGCCTCTGGCGATTCGACTTTGAACACGGTGCAACCAATGCGCAAAGATCCTTCTTCAGAGCTGGATAGACCCGCTCCAATCGGTAACGACCACGCTGACGCATCCGATCCCAATCGTCACCAATCAGACCAATCTCCTAGCCCACTTCCATCTCTGGTTGATAGCCGCGAGAAGAGAACCGAAGAGGAATCTATCAGTGAAAATAAGGCTGGGGATGAGAATGAGAGGGAGCGTAGTAATGAAATCGCAAAAGAGGATAGTCTAGTCGAATTGCAATGCACATACGGCGCCAGACAATCGCAAAGTGACTACCAAGAAAAACATAGCGACGTCGAGCAAGAGTCCAGTAGCGCCGAAGAAAGGGATGATAATGTTCAAGATGAGCATGGTGAACTCGAGGAGGATAGCAGCGAGATTTCTGAAGAGTCAAGCAGTGTCGATCAAGCTTCAGAAGCACATGACGAAGAAGCCAATAACCAAGTCACTCAAGGTCACGCACAGGAAGAAAGTGAAGTGAGCGCGAACGAAGAGTCGTTGGACGAGTCTTCTGGCTCAGAATCCAGCCCGGAGCCTCTGAACCCCAAAGTTTCCTCACTATACGTAGCCTCTTTCCAAAAGAAACACGCCACCAAACCCTTCAAGGACGTTTCGGTCGTGACTACTATCACCAGTCAGACTCAATTTACCGAGTCATTGAACCAATTACCCGAGAGTCTCGCCAAGACCGTCGAGGTAAGCTACAAGCTTAAACCTCTTCATGCAAGCTCCTTGGGCGGAACCCTCGCCGAATACAATGTTTCTAATCGGCTCCCGGTTGTGCACACTCATTTCCGCAAGTCTTCCAAACTCAGACGCTTGCATAAGCTTAGTGGCGAGCCAGAGCTTCCGACCAACCGCGCTGTTCCGAGTGGGAACTCCACTTCTAAGGACATACCAGCAGCCCCTCAAGTGGTTGACGGTAAGACTCAGATACCCATCATGTGTAAAAGCTTTTATCCGAATATAAACAAGGCTGACTCTTATTTAATACCGATCTCTAGCTCCATCGGCCATCCAATCCAAGAGGAAAAGACCAGCGGAGTTTGACGAAAGTGAAGCCGAGAATGTGACGTCCTCGTCTGGTTCCCGGAAGGTTGCCAAACGCGCTCCAGAAAGTGTCTGTCAGCACTGTTCGCACGAGAACCATGCGGCCAAGAAGCCTAAGTTGTCCAGCAAGCTCGCCTCCGCCGCACAATCCTTTGCCATCTTTGCTCTCGGTGGCGTTGCTACTGTTGCTGGTATCCTCGCGTTGGAAAATGTGATTGAATAGTCCCTCGTCGTTTTTTTCCTTTTTTCGTCTCCGCGTAAGTTTATTATCCTCTTCCTCGATCAACACAAGAGTCAGATCACTAAATAACAACCTTTGCTTGATCCGTCCAGTGATTCATTTATCTAACTCCATGCCCAATCCTACGTTTCCACAATGCCAAGATTGTGTAGGATGTCACTGTAAAGATCTGATGTACTTTTACTTTCTGATGTGTTTTCTCTTTGGTATCAATTGCACCCATAACATAAAGGATGGATCGCCCCTCCCCCATCAGGTATCTCGGATGAACTTGAGTTTTTGTTCCTCTTATCTCGTGGGATGACTTATAAATGTTTGTTAATTTTCAAGAATTATGTACTCTCCTATCTAGCTCTATGTGGACCGTAGTACATATATGAAGTTGTACATAAATATGTGGTTCTCTGTTTGTCTTAAATGTGTGAGATGTCTGATTAAACAATGACTGGCGGGTGGTATACTTGGTAGATAGGGCTAGATTATTGATAGGCTTAAATGTTCTCATCTCATAGGTCTTAAGTCTGACTGACTCATGTCTAGTCACTTGAACAAATGAAACACAAATAAATAAATCTACATAGCCAAAATGTTTTTCTGGATCCCCACGTGTGATATCTATCTATTGTCTTGAAATAAGTGTATCGCGTGAGCAAAGCTATCACATAGAACTATGTAACAGGATCTAATTTTAGCATTGAGGCTCGCAGACTTGCCGGGCACCATTTTGACGCGTTTGGAGTGATAAATAAAAGATGCGGACAGAATGCAGCACTTTTTCAGGGCACTTCACTCCCGCTCAATGTCAAGAGACCAGCCACCAACATTAATGATCCCCATACATCATCTTATCTTCCAGAAAATGGAGGACTTCCCATTGGGGTTTACACAAACCTAAATCAACTCACAACAGAAAAAAAAACTGCTGGCAATTGAATAGGTATCAGGTGAAATTCAGTCATATACAGGAAGTCCTCCAGCTGTTGCTGATGTTTTATTCTACAAGGCTTGTGAATATGTAGTGCTCTTTGGCAGGGCAAGCTTGCTGACAGTGAGGTTTACTGCAACATGGTTATGTGATCCTTTGGTGAACCGAGCTGAATGACGCGTTGGAGCTGTGACAGGTCATGTGTCACCCCATGCGCAGAGATTGTGACATGCGCGGAACATGCCCTCAGCCGCCAGCCTCATATGTATGTACATACGCAACTCCTAGTGCGATCGACTCAGTGCTATCGACAACAAACTCACACCGATTCCCATCAGGAAATACTAGCAAGAGCATTCCAGGATGGCTGTGGCTGATACGGATTCCACCGCGAATGGCTTCGACTTCTCAAATCATTTGCGAAACTCTTACCTGACCTCCGCTTCGGGTCCCTCCAAACTATCTCTGCCCAAGGCCACCAGCACCGGAACGACGATCGTAGGCTTGGTCTGGGAGGGTGGGATATGTCTTGGCGCAGATACACGAGCTACCGAAGGCCCTATTGTTGCCGATAAAAAGTTCGTCTTTCTCCTCTCCGTTCCTTCGTCCTTGAACGTTATCAAGGAATCGATCGAGTAGTCAATTGATATGTGGATGGGTTTGTAATGGTGTTTGCCTATGGCTCTCTTCTCCAGTTGTGAAAAGATTCATTTCATTGCCGATAATATCAGATGTTGTGGCGCTGGTACTGCAGCAGACACCGAATTCGTCACAGCAATGATTTCTAGCAAGTTGAGTCAAAACAACCACTTCATTCAAACTACTCGAACCCTCATTATGTGAATAGCCCCCTCAAACATGTACCTGCATCCTCTTGGAAAATAATCAGCATTCAGTTGCATGCTCTCTCGACTGGGCGCCAACCAAGAGTAGTCACTGCAATGACCATGCTAAAGCAACATCTCTACAAGTAAGTGAGAGCTGCAGAGACTACTGTCTAAGAATAAACACTAATGCGCATCTTTGGGGTTCTTCGTATATTCGCGCAGGTATCAAGGCCACGTCGGTGCAGCCTTAGTAATTGGAGGGGTCGACCCGACTGGACCCCATCTCTTCACAGTCGCCCCCCACGGCTCGACGGATAAGTTGCCATACGTGACGATGGGGTCAGGTTCGCTCGCAGCAATGGCGGTGTTCGAAACCAAATGGAAACCGAAAATGGCTCGCCAAGAAGCGATTGATCTCGTTGTCCAAGCCATCTATGCTGGGATCTTCAACGATCTCGGATCAGGAAGTAATTGTGATGTTTGCGTCATCGAGGCCAGTGGTACTGAGATGCTGAGAAACTATGCCATGCCCAACGAAAGAGTGGCAAAGGAACTCAACTACACCATGCGCCGAGGTGCTACCGCCTGGATTGTAAGTCATGGCAACTATCCGCCTCCACTGCCTTCTTCTGCTAAAGCTAACATGTTTTTTCTTCCCAATTTTTATAGAAACAAGATATCAAAAAGTTGATTGTCTCCGAATCTGTCACTCAAATCGGCGGCGGCGTTGTTGAAGGCGGGCCAGGCACCGGTGCTGGCGCCGCTGAGGGCATGGAGGTAGATAAATAATCCACCAGTAAACACTCACGTTGTATTAAGCGCACCAAATGATTTTATAAACTCCAAATAAACCGCTCATCTCAATCTTTTGACAACTCGTCCTGATTTTTGGGGGCTTTTCTGGTGGTGAACTGTCCACGAGAGTTACATCGGATGCTTCATGTAATACTGCCAGATGGGATGTCTGTTGCTGATGTACACGCCTACATGGTCTCAATAAACTTGAAAATGGTTTTCGGCTTTACTCTCAAAGATGACACTGATGTGTCAGGGCGGATGTACGGGTTGTTTGTAATGTGATATCAATGCTGCTACATTCAAAATAAATGGAGAGAAGAGAAAGACAGACGGGAGAGAAAAACAGACGAGCTTCACACGACATTATTAGTCCAATTCAAACATTGGGAGAAAAATTAGGTTAGAAACAAAAACTTGGCGCAAGAAAACATATTAAAAAAGAACAGAATAACAGGTGCGCGTATAACCCTCTGCATAACCAGATGGAGTCAAATGTAGTAATTGAAACAGAGTATCAAGTGAAGATGCCATCCATTTCAATACTCGGGGGACGCCTTTCTCCGTAATTTTTTGGTGGGTGAACGGCCGACATAGCCCCCGGGAAAGATCTCATTCGCCGGTTTGGCGGAGGGCTTCTTGAGTTTTTTAGATCCTGAAGGGCCCGACGTTCCTCTCCTATTTTGCCTGGAAGAAGAAGAGGCTGTCCTCGCGGATCTACTCTTTTGGGTTCCATGTGACGGTTTTCGACTGGAACTAGAGCTACCAACAAGAACAGAAACTGTGAGTTCAAAAAAAGTCTTATTGATAGAAGGGTTTCTTTGATGTGCTCACCTTCCTAGGTTTCTATCCGCACTGGTTGGTGGGATAGGCGGTAGTTTTCGACCCTTGGGTGCCAGCGCTCTGGTCGGCCCTGGAGCATCACGCAATGAATGTTGTGTTGGTTGTTGTGTAGCTTCCCGCGGATAGTCCGTGCCAGAGACAGTGGGTTCACGAGGGCGTTTTGTTTTGGCGATCTTGATAGTCGTATGAGCATCCAAAGTAAATGCAGGGAGCGAAGGCAAGGCGATATCTGCCAAAGATAACTCTTGTTTGAGGGGGGCATGATGGGACGCGGGCGCCTCTTCCAGAACCATCAGTTTTTCGTCATGGTCCTCTACATCTGTCTCGTCATCATCATCAACCAATCGCCCCACTTCATTCCATCGCCCTCGAGATGAGTCTTGTCTTACTCTGCTGTTCGATGAGCCCAGGCTGCTAAACTTGGTACGTCCGCTGATGCTATCTTTGAGGCGAGTGAGCAAGTAGGAGATTCCGGAGGACGAATTCGAGAGTTCTCCGGAGATGCCTTGGTTGGAATTATACTGGTCATAGTTGAATACATTGGAAGCATGATGCGCGTAATCGTATAGCAGCTCCTCCTGCGTCTCTTCGATCTCCGCCTTTTCCGAGTAATGTGATTCGCCAATCACCATAGAGGCTGCCTGGGAGTCGTGAGGCGTAAGCTCTGGAACATCAACGGACCGGCCAACCACGTATTTGAATCCACGCGAAGTATGAGAACCATATGACTTTGCCCGGTACTTGCCGACACCTAAGCCGGGAGTGGTGAAACGAGTCAGGTTATCTTTTGCGGGTTTGGTCCCCCACAACCAACCGCGTTCCTCGTCTATCTCCTCGACAGGCCCCGCAGAGGAGTTTCTTCCAAAATGGAAGAAGGTTTGCAACCGACTTTGCCTCTGGAATGGGTACTCAAACTGATTGGAATTTTGGCCAGCTATCAATCCGGCGATAGATTCCCTCTGCGAGGATTCGCCCATGATGGAAGTCGGTCTTCCTTTGGTGACTTTCCATTTATTTTCGGGGTAACGGGACCAGTGCCTCTCTTTCCAAACTCTGAATCTGCGGCTAGTGAAGTATCCATACAGAAAGATGATCCCGAACAAGGCGACGACGAGCGCTACAGTCACCCCGACTGCAAGAACCGGGGTATGCTGGTTGGGCGGTTTCTGGTATTTGATGAGCGTGATGGATGCACCGGATGCCATGGATGAAATCGAACTGGCGGTGACAGTAGATTTCATTGAGCTAGCGCTCAGAGTGGCCGGGTTGCTTATGGGGCCAGCTGTTGAAGATGCAGCAGAAGTTGGAGTTGCTAGATCTGCGACATCTTGCGAAACTGGAGCTATTGAGATTGGTGTCGCCGTAGCTGTGGCTGCAGACTAGAAGATTAGATGAAGGGAAAAGTTTCAGACAGCTTTGGACGGGGAAATGGTTCTTATTTTTCGTTTGTCTGACTCACGACTGCTGCTGCCGGAGTATTTGGGTGGTAAAGCCCATCATCGAAGGTGATGGTGGTGATAGGAGCGGCCATTGAGTTAATGAAAGTGGGAACGAGTGGAATAGGTTGTACAGGTGGGAAACCTTCGCTATCGGAACAGATGAGTGGAAGTGCTTGTATGAAGTCTGCAAGTAGGTGTGAATTAAAAGAACGCGTTTATTGAGATCACCAAAAATGGGAAGCAGGGAACTTGATGCCAAGAGAACAGGAAGATCAGATGGGGCAGCTTTAATATAGCAACAGGGCAGGTGCCAGTTTGGCCACCGGGGCCCGACATGCTTGTTCCCTCCCTGGCCACTAGTGTTCAGCCATCAGCCACCATCCAGGCCGGGAAGACTAACGGTCAAGCCATCTGGCAAGCCTTCTCAAAGATTTTATAGGGGGTCGGTCTGTGTCGCAATGCCCAAACAAATTCCACCGGACCAGTCTCTTATAAATGATCCCCGACCCTGTGCAATTCCAAAACGCACGGCTTGGAGAACACAGTGATGGCGAGTTAAGCGAGGGATGTAACCCCGGTACCTATCATCTATGTTGCTTGTCATACGTCACTTGTAGAAACATTTTCAAGAGCCCAACTGGAAAGCTTGAAGCGGACGTGCTGTAAAAGTTATCGCCCTTCCAAACGGCGCGTATGCCGGTCGGACGGCTAGGCGGATTGCTCCTTTTGTGATCCCCTCCTCCAGGAAGCAAAGGATGACGGAACACGTTGTGATGCTTGACAATCCGTGCAAGCGTTTTCGTTGGTGATGGTCTAATAGCAGCGATGGGCATATGTAGGTGGCAATTAGGCTCGGGCGTGTCACGGTTGGGGCTTCACGGAGACGACCTCGGCAGAATAACATATTGAGCGGCATGAATGCGGATAGTGATGTCTCGGATGGCTCAGGATGGCTCTACATATGGAGACAGATATGTATGTAGTCTTCCCCGGAACCCAGTGGCTCTAGTCTTCTCTTTCGGATGGCGAATCTCGTAGCAAGTCACCGATTCACGCTGAATCTGAAACGAGGTGAATTGTTCATGGCTTTTTTCAAGCTGGCATTCATGTTTAAATCAAAGAGGACATGAATTTCGCCAATTTCATCAGGACGCGTATGAAATGAATTAAATAAAAGCTGCCCAGTCGCGATAGTTTAAAAAGGCATATTGAATATTCAATATGATCCAAAGAAGACTACATAAATAAACACCCGCAGCAGGATTATTATTATTGATCAAAAGACCCCAACTTAACCAGAACACCATGACTTCCACACCGACCAGCCAGCAACCGACGAAGGGAAAGATGAAATCAGAAGAACCTACCCAGGAAACGCAAGATACGAAAGCTGATGGAATCACTGCCTCGCCTCCCGTTTGTATCATCTGTATCGGCATGGCCGGGAGTGGCAAGACGACGTTCGTGCAAGTTGAGTCTCCTCGTTATCAACAAATCGTAGAGTGAACTAGTACTCAATCTGATGGTCCATCAATTACAGAGATTGAATTCGTATCTGCACACCATCAAGAAACCTCCGTATATTTTGAACCTGGATCCCGCCGTTAGCAGCTTACCTTTCCAAGCCAACATCGACATCAGAGACACAGTGAATTACAAACAAGTTATGAAGCAGTTCAGTGCCTGCTTTCTTTCTCTCTATCTCTTTCTCTGGTAAACCGCTTGTCCCCTGATCATCTTTGTTGGTGTTATCATCATAGGTATAATCTGGGGCCGAATGGCGGGATCTTGACGGCGTTGAATCTGTTTACTACCAAGTTTGATCAAGTATTGAATTATGTGGAAAAACGATCATCTTCCACCGAGTGAGTAAGACGTTTCTTTTCCTATCGCAAACAAAATATTTGTTGATAACCCAACTATTGATACCTGTCACAATATGAACACAAGTTTTGTTCTTCTGGATACACCGGGTCAAATCGAAATTTTCACATGGTCGGCCTCCGGTGCTATTATTACGGATGCGATCGCCTCGTCCTTGCCCACTGTGGTAGCGTATATCATTGATACCCCTAGGACGACTGCGCCCGCTACATTTATGAGCAACATGTTATACGCCTGCTCGTGAGTTCTTTCCTTTTGATTTAAAATATAATAATAGATATTATATGTGAACTGATATCTATTCCCACCCCATCAACCCGACAAGAATTTTATACAAGACTCGACTTCCATTCATCTTGGTATTCAATAAGGTGGACGTCCAGTCGCACGATTTCGCACTGGAATGGATGCAAGATTTTGAAAGTTTCCAGCAAGCTCTTGTGGCCCAGAACGAGTCTAATGAGACGGAGGGTGGGAGTGGATATATGAGTAGTTTGATGAACAGCATGAGTCTTGTCCTGGATGAGTTTTATAAAAATCTCCGAGTTGAGTGTCATATTGTCCCCTCTTCCCCTTTCAGTTTTCCTTTTTTTTTTTTTTTTCTAAACAATTTTCGTTTCTCGATTAGGCGGTGGGATGTTCGGCGATGACTGGGTTTGGAATGAAGGAGTTTTTCGAGGCGGTTGATGAAGCAAGACAAGAATATGAAACGTACTGGATCTCGTCAATCTTGCGCGTCTTTCTTTGTGTGGGTCTGACTTGGTC
Organism: Puccinia coronata f. sp. avenae; assembly: GCA_002873125.1. Lineage (NCBI taxonomy): Eukaryota > Fungi > Basidiomycota > Pucciniomycetes > Pucciniales > Pucciniaceae > Puccinia > Puccinia coronata. Next base: position 112,615 of record PGCI01000024.1, read on the forward strand.
CTTCTTTTTTTCCTTTTTTCTTTAGGGATTATCGACCAGAGCTAGCAAGACGACGGGAGGAGCGGGAGCGATTGAAGGAAGAGCAGAAGACTGAAAGTCTGACCAAGCTAGCCAAAGACCTGAAGCTCTCTGCGTCTTCTTCGTCCAGGAAGAATGTGGTTCCAGATCCCGCTTCGCTCCGAGCGGATGAGCTGAGTGGGTGGGAAGAGGCTGAGGGAGAGACACTGGATAAACGTGAGCGGTAGTTGCTTCCTCTGAGATCCATGGTTGTTGGTCTGTGCGCTGAATCTTTCTGGGATATGGACAGGGGATGTGAGTGAGATGGCCGCTGAGAAGAGCATGAAGAAGAGTACATAGTACTGAGTCATGACTCATGAGATGGGGGTTTCCCTGCAGGGTGTAAATAAATAAATAAATTTTAATCTGAACCACATCATCCTATAATTAATACATATTTACATGATCTGATTCTAAATGTATTATTCCTTGCACACCCTATGGCTGCTCGTTCTGCTTGTGCTCAGTGCTGTTGTCATCTGTTTCTGTCTGTTGGATGTTCTCCACCAGCTGACTCCTGCGCTGCTCATCAACGCACACCTCATTGCCATCGTACTTGGCTCCACTCTGCTCGTCGTTCGTGCCATCATGTCCCCCTTCTTGAGCTCTAGTGCTCCCTCCTGCGAGTTCTCCAGCTGATGAACGCGTCTGTTCCAGCTGCTCGTCTCTCTCTCCACCTCCGTCTCTCGATTCTTGACCGTCAGGCGCACCCTCGCATCTATCCCCAAGCCATACGTTCCCATCTCCTCCCGCGACCTGCCCAGTCCTATCTTCCAGATCATCAACCGAGAGTTCGGTCGCATTGCTATCATCCACTATCTCGCCGCCCAAGTCGCCCATCCCAACCCTCATCCACTGCTGCTGCGACCCCATGAACCCAAGCAGAGACTCGGAGTAGTCGGCTGGGGTAAGCCTGGCTCACTCCACCATGGCAAACGATTTGCCGATCACATCTTGAAAGACTGGAAATCTCTAGGTATTCTTTATGTCTGCTTATTGTCGACAATCATGGCTGTTTTAAGAAAGAAAGAAAAAGAAAAAAAAAGAAGAAAAAAAACTCACTCAGCTGCTGTTGGATTATTTAGACGTGCACTCGATGGACTATTACCCATCCAACCTCACCCACCCATCCCCACGCGCCATTCCTCAACGATCGATGGCCCCCTGACTCCATACATGCATCTGCTCGCTCCGGCATCCCCAACTCAGCCGACTCCCATCCTGCTCACACCGCCCCAAAAACTGATCCTGAATCGCTACGCTCAGCTGATCCAGAAATCCATCTCACCCAACACAGCCGCGCTCGTCACCGAGGTGGACTACGAGACGGCCTGTAAATGCCTCGTCATCTTGGTCGACCAGGTACACCTCGCGCGATCCCCCGCATGGGCTAACCCCGTAGGATACGGCCACAAAGACCATCCCCTCTACCAGGGCATCCGGTTTAAGGATGCCATCATAGAAACCGGAATCAAACTAGGTATGTATGCAATGTCACACACTATTCATCTTGATCATGATCAGTTACGAATAAATAAAGTCAAGCATGAACTTACTTCTTTCAAAACTCGTAGAACAAGTATTAACACAAAAACTCGAAATCCAATCCAGCAAAACGAACAAATCCATCCATCCACCGTTGCCGCGTCTAACGATCCAAACGAGCCACCGGCCCAGTATAACGTCAGGGGGAGCTCTCACGAGCGGTAATTACAACAACAGCAAGGAGATGGTGATCGAGAACTTGCTCAAGAAGATCTTGCCGCTCATCTCACCGCCCGTCCTGCCGAGCCTGTTCGGCCCCATCATCGCCGGGTACGAGAAGCTGATCATGGATATCGTGTACGTCCATCCCGCACAGGAACGCACCCTCGAGGAGTACGAGCACGCGTTGAGGTGCATCGCTTCTATCATCGCCCATGTCTCGAACAACAAACTGTAATGGTGCCGCCCTTGCGCCTCGCTCTTCTCTCACTTCAACACAACGCGCGGGAGGCTTGTTTGTTTCCTTATTCCTCTGATTCATGGTTGTATTGCTGCAATTTCAATCTTTTTTGCAATGTCAAATACGTTGGCGTGCATAACACTTTCCCTATCAACATGTTATCAATCAAAAAAAACTTTTCTGCTCATTATCAAGCTTTGATCTAATCATATTGATGGTACAGTGCCTAGACAAAAATGTTTGTCGCCGAGTTTTTTGTTGGTGGGTATGAAATCTCTGTGAAGCTCAGCCCTCACGACAGAAGTTTCTGTCTAGGCGCTGTACATACCCTATATCTTGAATCAGATATGCTAGCATGGTTTGAATTAAGTTGCTGAGCAACTACTTCCCTGCATTGTAATGCCGTTGCTATTCCTTCCAGGGGCAAATACCATATGGGTCTTTGACAGCAAATAAGATAGCGAATACAGCAAATAGCCCTTATGGTGATACATCTTGTAAAGAGAAACAAGCGCGACCATGTGAAGAGGAACGCACAGCTGGTCTGGGTTCAAATGTCAATTGAAGAGAAATAAGAAGAAAGCCATGTATGATATGAGATGATATGACATGACAAAGGATGTCTACCTTTGAAGAAAGAAAGCATAGATTATAAGATTGAAGTAAGTAGTCCGCATGACTAAGAAAAGAGCTTCTTCAAGTATACCTGATGAATGACATGAACTGAAGTCCACCAAGCATACTGATGATGTGTGAATGAGCAGAGAAGAGAAGGCTGTAAAAAGAGGATCACCAGGATAAATGATCAATGATCACATCTTCAAAATGGCATCCCAAAGTACAAAGGGGCATTTTTATTTTAGTATGTATATCAGTACGTAAATTGTAATGTGGCCAAATGATCATTGCTTTGTCCTGGTGGATGCCAACAGATATGAGTAGCAGACTTCCACTGATGTGACCATAAGGAAATACCACTAGAAGGTGTTATTTGACTTGGAAGATAGAGCAAGCAATTATATAGATCTTTTATTGAAGTCAGGATCAGTTGGGCTGGAAAATTTGAGGAAAGGGATAGCAGCCCCTTGGGCATGTTATGATCTCCTCTCTACTCTCAGTTAACAAATATCAATGACAAAAATCAGTTCTCATATGCATTATTCACTACTTCCATCCCACTTACATCCTATCCAGCACATATATCAGGGTGATTCATGTGTTGGATTTTAGTGATTTCCACTTTGAATTCAGACTTGAAATTTTACACTCAAATTTCAAGTCTTAATTCAAAGTGGCTGGGCTGTTTCCATCCTCTGGGGACATGGTGCTTCACTCAATTTTTTAGTCAGTTTAAGGCACATTTTTAACATCAGCATGCTGATTCTGGAACTTAAAAGCTAGTCATGAACTGTCCCATTTACTTATCTTGCTCAAAATGGTTTTAATTTTCTATTTTCACTATCTTGTCTATTGACTTTTAATGATTTCTGATAGATTGCAAAAAAATCAAAAACCAACTGGTCCAAGGCTCATGCAATTCAATTCCTGCATCAACAAATTAAGTACATAAAATGATGTTCCCACTTTGACTCTGACATGTTAGACTAGATTTCAACTCAAGATGAGCAACTGGTGTTTGAATAACATTCACCAGGGGAGAATTTATGGCACTGGCATGCCAGTGCCACTCCATGTGTTTTTACTGGAACCCGGTGCCAATGATCCTATGTGTCAGTTCCACATGAACCTGAAATGATGTTGATGTGGGTTAAGATAACTGGGCAACATCTTCTGAAGTGAACCACAAAGCAGGATGATGTTGAAATGATCCAAATTGTAACTTTATAATGAATGAATCCACAAATCATATAGAACCCAAGCTGAACTCAAGTCAATCTTATGATTTTCTGAGTTCTTGAATGCTCCAATCTGTATTGGTCCATCTTTAAATAATTCTTCTTTAATATTAATACATCAATATTTCCATTCATTGACATGTGGAGAATCATTCTGATTAACAAGTCTTTATCAACTATCATTTATTATTTACTTGCAGTGCCTAACTAATTTTCAATCTAAACCTCTTGAGTAAATATTTTCTATAACCTTATAGATGATGAAAAATATTCATAAAAAGGATTGAAACCATATTGAGTACATTTGGAGCTAAATTTAAAGCTCTAATTTTCTTTAGAAGTTGAATTTTGAAAGTTTTATACACAATTACATATGTCCCCTGGTTTTTAGATTTCATGAAGTCCTAAGTTTACCAAAAAGAATTGAATTTCCATCAGAAAAAGTGTATCATACAATTTTTATCCAAGACATCTGAATTTTTACCCTCTTCCAAAAAATGACAAGTACACCTGATGGTAGTTGGCCTCCGTAATAATCCCCTTTGAATAAAATTTTGACTTGAATATTTTCAAAGATCATTTTTGCGCAGTCACTGTGCATTTTTCACACACTACAAAAATTTGTAATTTTACCCAAAGAAAAAACAACTGTTTGGGTTAGGCAAAATGTTAATTTTTTTCAACAAAATGGCTCAGTAATAAAAATTGAGCAAAACTGAGCATGCTCAGCAAAATTCCCTAAAGTTGCCAGAATGAATAAAATTTATTTTTGCTCAGTTTGTAAAAAAAAAAAAAAAATGCTGAGCATGCTCAGTATAGCTTATTTTTCACTTCTGACCATTTTTTGTAAAATTGGGTATATGTTTTGCCCATCCCAAGTTCACATTTTCCTTCTGGGTAGAATTGAAAATGTTTGTAGTGACAGTGACTGTGCATTGAACATGTGTAATAGTTGAATTTTTTTCAAAAAAAGTTGGGTCAAAAGTTGTGCCATAGTTTCCAAAGACCAACTCCCATCGGTCGCTTTTTTGCTTTTTTTGTGGTGCTTGGTGTACGCTCGTTACATTATTGTGACATTTGAATTTTTACGCTGCTGTACGCCCGTACACCAGAGTACAAATTCATATTTCACAGTGATTTACAGGTGTGTGAAAGGTTGTAAAGGTGGTTTTTGCTGTTTTGACCAAAAAATGGTTAAAATGGGACACCTTTGTTGCAAATCCTAATGATTGTTTTCTGGAAGGTTTGGTCTGAGCCAAAAAGTGTACAAATGGGGGTAGGTAAAGACCCAATTCTTCAGATTGTAAAATTCTTTTAAAATGCGGGACCAACTACAATGAATTGCGGCATCTCAAAAACAGAAGATTGTGAATTCATTCCATTCAAAAAAGCACATTATATTTAAGTTTTTTTTGCCTCAAAAAAGTAAAAAAAAGATACTTCTTTGAAATAAAACAATCAAGAAGAAAGTAAATTTTCAAAAGAATGATGAAATTAGAACTGTGGTTGTTTTGGTATCAGTTCAGTTTTGCATGCTTCAAGTGTTCCACTTGAGTTGAACATAAAATCACATACACATCAAGCAACACTTGTTTTGAGATTGTTGGTGACTTCAAACTGAATTTCAGTTGAACATGCAGTTTGAATGTGCATACCCCCAAACACGGTTCAAACCAAGAGAGGATAATGAGTTATGCAATGGCACCCGTCAACGGGTGCCATGAAATCTCACCTGGTGATTATCAATCCTTACGCCTGCTTTTTTCAGCATTGCTCATTGTGGTTGTGACGCCATGAAAAAACACTGATCACTTGATGTCAAAATGACATTTGGCTAGATTCAGAAAGCTATTCTATGAGTATCTATCCAGTGCAACAATCTGTCAGCCCCTTGCAGCACAAAAAGGCACCATTGTAATTGGACTGAACTACAACCAGAGCTACACCAAAGCAGGGATCAATGTTATGTGAATTGTGATGTCACTGGATATCAAGGGACAATTATTTTTTCATGGTGTGAATGAGTAATTTCTTCCAAAAGCCTCACTGATCATGAAATCAAGAGCCTGCATCATTGGAAGAGGTGTCGTTGGGAAAATTAACTACATATTCCTATTTCTAGTGCTCTTCTGCTCTTCATGATTTATCTTTCTGTTACAGGTGGACTTGAAGTGATATTCGGGCCTCACCCGGGCTGTGATTTGATGATGCAAATGTCACCTGAGTTCACAGTGCTGCGTAAGCCGTGCTGCGTAAAAGGCAAGCAGGCGTGTTGGATTCGGTGGTGACAACTGAAAAAAAAATAAAAAAAACATCAACAAAAGCACTCCAAAGCAGTCCACTTCAAGAGGACCATCAAGCGATCAAGTCGTCATCCGATCGTCGTTCTTTCGCCCAAGATGCCTCGAATGTCACCCGAGCTGTTGTTGTCCTCCCATTCTTACCTGAATCCGCTTTCCGATCGGGAACTGGATCTGCGCGGCTACCAAATCCCGGCCATCGAAAACCTCGGTGTCACCAAAGTCTGTCACCTTTTCCGCTTTAGCTTTCGCTGAACCATGAATTGCACATGAGATGATATGACCCATCACACATCGCCATTTTGCCATCGAAATTCCATTGACACCATCATCTTAACCAACGACTATGTATAGGACTCTCTGGATTCAATAGATCTCACGGATAACTCCATTCGATCATTAATCAACTTCCCCAAAATGACGCGGCTCAAGCACCTCTACCTATCCAACAATCCATTAACATTTATATCTCCCAAGTTACCCCAAGCGTTACCGAACTTAAACTCTCTAGTACTCAGTAATTGCAACCTGAGCAACTTCAATCAGTTGTTTCTGATCCTGAAACAATTCAATCGACTGGAGTTCTTAGTTTTGACGGGCAATCCGGTTTGCAAGATGAAGCTTTATCGCGACTGGTGCATTTACAACTGCCCCAAAGTGCGAATCTTGGATTTTAGACGCGTCAAAGACAAAGTTGAGTCGCACGACGTTCATCATTGAACTCAAACCAATCCAATTACATCACAAAAAAAAACAAAAAAGAAAACCTTCCCTCGTCAAAGAAACTTACACAAAGTTGTGAATCTACTCGAACATGTTATTTCTTTTCTGGAAATAGGATCGCAAAACAGCTACAGAACTATTCTATGACCCGGTTTCGAAAAGTCCGACTGCGATCGCCCAAGCTTTATCGATTTCGGAAGCCACGGATGGAGAACCGAGTGAGGAGAGTACGATGATTTCGAACGCTCGACCGGCCCAAAAGATGGAGCCTGGTCAGTCCGGTCGAACCCTGTCCGTGGAAGAAAGAGAACGGATCAAGAAGTCAATAGAAGAGGCTACGTCGGTCGAAGAAGTGAGACGGTTGAAGCGAATGCTCGAACAGGGATTCATTCCGCGGGCACCTTAAGTCGTACCCCATGATATCACTATCTCTCCAGACTTCTTTCCTCAGCTGCTTGGTTTGCTTATAACGCACGGAACAGAATCCATTAATCTCTTGTTGACGTTCGTGCGTGATGATAATAAGGAAGAGTAGACATGTAGAAATTTTAGCTTGTCAGCATCTGTTCTTAATCAACTGATCCATAACGGCGCCAACGCAGCCTTGAAACAATTCTCATATGTTGCTTTCCCATCCATGATTCTACCTCGCAAGATGCTACGAACTAATGTCCGCAGCAAGGTTAACGATTGATAGCAAAAACTCTCTGGAGAGGAGGTACACATACGTCACCCGTAGTAAAGTTTGCTGATGGTCCATCTATGTAACATAAATTGTCGATTACAGTTGCGAGCGGCATCTTTCTGTAAGGCTTCTCCCACCAAATGGGGTAGCGTTCGGAATCTTGGGGTCAAAAAATAGAAAAATCCCAGATTTTTTGAGCATATTTGGGGTTATTTTTGCCATATTCAGAGTGCCTGACGTGTGACTTTGGTCTCATTATGTCTGAATAAACACATTTAAAGCCATATCTATGGTTCTATGTACTTTGAGTATGCATTTATAAATGCATGCTATGTATATATGCATAAAATATATGCATTTATTAGCCGATGTTCGGAATGTGACGGAGTAAAAAATAAATAAAAAAGAACCGCTGGGTTTCAAGCAAAACCCTTTTAATTCTAGATTCTACAGCCTCCAAAGACCTCAAAAATGTGGCCTTTGTTTAGATTGACTACCCCCCGGGGGCAAACACCCGGCCCGCGTCTCCCATTCAAGTTTTGCAGGGGGGGCCTTACAGACAGATGCCGCTCGCAACTGTACACCACCCAGCACCACCCCCGGATCAATTTGCACGGTTTGGGACGTGGGGACACGCTACACAGGGTGAGAGGAATCAACCGTCCTTGCTCTCTACTGGAAGCCAACAGCATAGCTGGAGGGTGAATTGAACAGGACTCACCATAACCTGGCACGTGTGACGCCGTCATCACCCACGGTATGTTAGTACCCGCCGTTCAATTGGAGCGTTGGGTAATTTTATAAGTAGGCTGATCGAAAGAAATAAAAAAAGTTTCCCAAATCGGTATCCTCATGGGAATAGTATGCACAAGGGTCAGATCTTGGCTGCGCCCTTTGCTCTACATGGTTTGGTCCGCCGACCGGGCGCACTTCAAGTTCTGACCTAGGGAGCACATGCCACAAATAGGTACATTGTCATCAAGGAAAATGAGAACACGTCAAGTTGGATCTGGGGGACAGTGAATTTGAGGTTCAAGATAGTGAAGCACATAAAATAATGCATAACAGTCTGGTAGGAGATATGTAATAAGAATGTGAGTTTTCGGAGATAGTTTTTAGAGAGAGACTCTCATTAAGTGTTTAAGTGGACGAACGTTCGTGTGTCTTGAAGCCGCTACCACATGAGCCAGACGGTCGGTACTTACCCCTTCTTTTACCTCCTGAAGTGTTGTTATCTAATATGACCACCTTCTTTCCATCATGCCACCCGTTTATCTTGGTCATGTACCAGAAAACTATTTTCCAGGCTTCGGAATTTTGGAAGCTTAAAGAGATACATAAATAAAGAGTTAACACACTTCTCCAAATAGAAAGTAACTGTCCCGTAGGGTGGTGACGAAGCCCTCCAGACTACATAGTCGGTCCCCTTTCCACCGAATCTTCTGTATACAACATATTTATATAGGCTTAGCCTTGACCTTAAAAAAATCCAACTCCCATCCCTGATTGATGATGATATAACTAGAGTAGCACCTGTTTTCTTTGTTTGTTTGTGGATAAGATGTTCATCGGGATATGTAGCATTCACAGAAGAATCTCGAGATCCACTCAGCAACTAGAAACCAAATTCAAAAATAGATTGTCTTTATAGATTCAAAATGTTTTATATGAGAAATAGTTAAATATATACCAATTTACCCGGGGAATGGAATTAGAATCAAAAATCTTTACATTTTGTTTTCTCATTCTTTTGGATTATCACGCTTACTTGATGAGTGCATATACATAAGAATGAACGGAGAACCTGCAACAGCCTGCAACCAAATTACGGCAAGCGAGTTAGTTGAAAATTTTTGTACACATCTTGAAAAAGAAATCTGAACATAACGACATGATGCGGAAGAAACTTGGGCATTGCTCGTTTCAATTGATCAGTCTATCTGATTGATGATCGATCTGTGTAATTACAATATGACCCGTATTGCAATTTTGTTTTTGAATAAGTATGTATGGTGCATGTTATGGATGGTGAGATTTTATGAGTGTGACATTGAGCTGGAGGTTGTTGTCGGAGTACCACCGACCCTGTTGGAAATAGTTGATGGAAGATTAACCGCTATCGTGGATGCTGGACTCTTATCAGCATTTATGGAGAGTATTATTATTCGGAGTAATTCGGATGGTGATGGTATAGTGGTGTCCGGTGGTGTGTCCTTGTGGCCTGTAGGCTGGTCCCGCCCTGATCACAAAGTTTCCTGTTTTAAGTCCATACATGGTTATCGAAGAGGAAACACATATTTATTTAGTACTGGGTTGTATTACATAAGTCCATGAATGATGATGCCGATGAAACAGATATTTAAGTTTAATTTGTATGTATGTGCTGATAAATTAAATCGAGCTGCGTCGGTAAATATTATGTATGATCAAAGACTCAAGAGGATGGAAAACTCAGCATGAATCGGTTCAGCTTTTCGGAGAGTCTTGAATTGAAGCCATCTCATCGTTTATTTAGATTGGTAATGTTGATTCTCGATGTACCCACGAAGTACAAGATGCATTCTCTGATCCTTTTAAATTTGTCTCTCATGAAGACTTGGGGGTGCGCCATGGTAGCTTTTTACTTTTGAGTTGCAGACTAAAACATGTACAAATTTGAGGTGCTGTATTTTTTTTTTATTTTTTTTTTTATAAAGTTTTGTACATATGCGTTACCGAGTGTATAACATGTTAATTAGTGTCTGTTCAGTTTTGATTTTACATGGCAGAAACAGCCTAATAGCTTGATGTCGATCGCTTCGTTCGTTCGTTCGTTCGTTCGTTCGTTTACTGTTTAGCTCTGCCGTGCATTGCGCTTCTTCTCTTCTCTTCCCTGTTGCCCGCTGTTGGTCTTGTTGGTCTTCCTTCCTCCGACTCCGGCCAGCGTGAGCGACCAGTCCATCCAGCTGCTGAAGTTCTTCCCCCCTCCCACCGTCCACCGTCCACTTGCCAAGCGGCAAATTACTCTTTTGATCGAGTGTTGGTTGGGTGTCTGCACAGCACCCCGTCACCCCCAGTCGCATCCTTCTTGGAATTTCCTTACTCAAAGTTAACAACGGTGCATACTTTCTACGCCGTTGCTTGTCTATTTGTTCCGGGTAGTCACACTTTGGCCCAACTCTTATCATCATCATCCACCCAGTTTTCACTATTGAATTAACCTCCCAAGTATTTTTCATAATTAATTTCCGCTTATAAACACCCTACATACCCTTCTTCTCCCTCTTCTCCCTCCGCTCGTCTCTCTCTCTCTCTCTTCTCTTCCCTGTCTCTCCTCCGCCCTTCCCTGACATCAGCATGTCGCACTCTGCCCACGCTGGCTCGTCCCTCACCAGCTTCGTAGCTCATCCTGATGACCATCGGCGCCGCAAACGGAACAGGACTATGCAATCTTGTTTGCCATGCCACACAAACAAACGGAGGTCTGTCCATCGCTCGCCTCGGGGTCGGGTGGTAGCTGCTGGAGCCGTAAGCTGACCCGCTCGCTTGCTTCTCCGTCACAGGTGTAATCGCGGAAGACCCTGCGAGCGGTGTACCTCACTCGGCATCACGGGGAATTGTGTCTACGAGACGGAGGATCCGAGTGTAATCAAGTCAGTTAAGCTTTTCTCATGAGGCTTCTTTTTCTTTTTTTTTTTTTTTTTTTTTTTTTTTTTTTTTCATGCCGATCGATCTTATCACTACCACCTCCGATTTATCCTCGACTCTTTTATAACCCTCCCCGCCCGCTACTCTATCTCTCCCGCCGCATCATCATCATCATCATCATCCTCATCTTGCAACATGTATGAATAATAATCATCAATCATCTTGTTCCCATCTCTCCCAGAAAAATTGACCTCAAAGACCCAGCATGTGAGATCGCCCGTCTGCGGGATAGGATTGCTGAACTCGAGGGGGTCGTTCGAATCCTCAAGGGAAGGCCCCATCCAAAGCAACAGCGTCATCCTGCCAACTCAGTCGGTCCTCAATCTAGTCTCACTAGCCCTACCCTCGGCCCATCAAGTCCTACCTTTGCACGCTCTCACTCTCAATCCATTGGTGCCTGGAGCATCCATGAAGATGGGAATCGTCCAATGTTGGATATCTTTCAATCGTCATCTCGGAATGGTGGCGGCGATAGCTCTGAGCCTGCCTCGCCATCTTTCAGCGGCTCAAACTACCACCACCATCATCATCACCATGCTCGTCCAACCAGAAGTTCCAGCTTCCGGACTGACCTTGGCTCTTTAGTCGAAGATCTAAGAGAAAACCAGCGCCTCGAAAATATACCCTACCGACGACAATCAAGTTGTCCACCTGGAATGAAATGCTATGGAGAAGACCAAAACGTGATCGAGGATGAAGAGGATGGTCGTAAGATGTTTCTAGGTCATGCAGCGGGTGGATCATTACTCCGAAAGGTTCGTGATTTTTTCTTTCTTTTTCTTTTTGCTTGTTCCCCTCCTTTGACACTCTGCAGCCCACAAAAGTCATGCATGGGGGCTCTTCTGATAACAACTGTACTTGAAATATATTAACCACTTGGCGTATTTGGTAGCTTCAAGGTTTGACTTCTCCAGAGCTCAAACCTCATTCATTGGATTCCGATACCAGTCCACCGCGAAACGAAATGATCACTGCAAAAGTGGCCTACATGGGTCTTTTTGGCGGTAAAATTGGAAAGCGCTGGGCCTTCGAAACACCGGGAACAGTGACCAGCAGTTCAGATATGAGAAATGTTATATTGGACGCTTTGCCTTCCCCACCATGTGCTCAGCAGTGCGTAGCGTATTCGGCTTTTTTTTCTCTTTAAGAGAGACAGAAAATGCCCTTGACGGTATATCCTAACAAAGAAAAATTCTACAGGTTGCTGGATTCATTCCTACAGGACGTCGATTGTTTCTATCAGTAAGTGATAACTTGGTCGCTCAATGTGATATGCGCTAACTTTAACGTACATCATAGCGCTTGGCATACTCCAACAATCATCGAACTTTACCAAGGATTCTTCTCATCCTCAAGGTCGGAACAAGAGCGATTTCCTTTCAACCAACTGAGTGTCATCGTGAGCATCCTCACGGCCACCTCGGACTTGGCGAGTCATATCATAGATGCCCCTCCAATCATGGTGGGGGAAGTCAAGGAAGACTATCATGTGAGATTGAAAGCGTGGCGGTTTTCATTCTCTAATAAACTAGGTAAGCCATTCTTTGATATTATCACTCATCCGTGTCCCGTGTGATCCTTCTCATCCAATTCGTTTTCTGTTGGAGTAGCCTCGTGTACGGTCCATTCTCTCAAGCTAGCTTCCTATTTAGGGCACCCTTCGATCGAGTGCATCCAGGCCCAACTATTGCTCGTTCTATACATGGTCAACAACGATCGTTGTACCGGTATGTCTACAGAATCTCCCAAACAACTACCATCAAATCCAGTCACTCATCCTCACGGCCCCTGTTCGTGCCACAGATGCATGGTGTTTCATAGGGGGAGTCATCAAACAGGCTCAATGTTTGGGCCTGCACATTGACCCATCCAAACTCAACCCACACATGCCTGTTCTTGAACAGGAACTGCGTCGCCGGGTTTGGTGGTCAGTTCAGACATGGGATGTGTTTCTAGGCATTGCATTCGGATGGCCAGCTGGCGTCACCTTGAGCGATTCTGACCTCCCCTCAGATCGAACCGAAGAAAGTTTGATCGGCGAAGCGCTCGCTACCCCTCCTAGCCTACCCCCACAAAGCGTTACGGAGTTGACTTATCATGTCTTCAACTGGTAAGTCATACTAATATCCACGTATCCATATCTCCATACCACTTAGTTGCTTCTCCTTTTTTTTCTCTTCAGGGAGACGTGTCTATATGCACGTGATATGATGGACAGGATCTTTGGACAAGCTGTTTGGAGCTGGGGCAAATCACCAGAGCCTCAAGAAGGACCCAAGTACGAGCAAGTTGTTAAGCTAGATACTACGATCAAGGTATTTTATGACCATCTTATCTTACCTGCTCTTGTGGTTGGTGAATATTTATGGCTTGATCATTATTGCTGTTATTTTTGCAGACTTGGTATCACCGCGTGCCTGTTGCCATGAGGTTCGAACCAGACCCTATCGGTGATTATCCAGCTAAATCAAGTGGGTCTTTTCAGGCGACCAGTCAAGTCTTTCAGCCATCGTCTGCTGGTGTTGGTATAGATGATATTCGACAACGTGAACCCATGCTGGCCAAACAAGCACTATTATTATCGATATCCCAAAACACGATACTGCTGCTTCTTCATCGTCCGTTCCTCAGCCTCTCGCTGGAAAAATCAACTGGTACCACAGGTCACCAAATGTCGGAAGAGCAGTGCGTCAGGTCATCTCAGATCATTATCGAAGCCCAACGCTTGTTGGTTGAGCTTTTCCCGGCAACTCGAAGGATGTGGTATGGTTGGTACCTTACATTTCACGCTGCGATGACATGCGCTTGGATATCCCTTCTCCGTACCCCGACTCACCCGATGTCGGGCCTCTCGCGAAAATGCATCACCTTGGGGATCGAAACTTTCGAGCTAGCTATTCGGACTCCTGAGAGCTTGCCTGAAAACTACCTGCGCGCTTGCTCTCAGTTACGCGCCATTCGAAATTATAGCAATCGTAAATTGAATCCTCCCAAGGCAATAACCTATTCCAACCACGTTTTTGGCTCCCCAGCTGCTGTACCCTCGTTCGCTTATAGCCTTACACCTCGTGCTATGTCTACACTTGCCAGAAATATGGATAAATATCCGAACTTCGCAGATTCTTCACCTCAACTCAACCTTGGCAATGAGCACGATACGATTCTCTTCCAAGAACCAGCCATATCTTCACAATCTTTGACATCCAATCCATCAACTTATCCCGAGGAATCTCCTTCCCACCAGACCTCACTATCCAACTCTGGCAACGAAACAGGCTGCTCAGAGGACCTTGGCCCGGATTCTCATGCTCCACTGCGCTTTGAAAGAAATAACGAGCACAATCTTTCACGCTTCTCACAATCTGATGGAGTTGGAAGTCAGGACCACAACAACAGTTACTCGGTCAACTCTGACTCTTTGCACCGACATTCTCAGTCCTCGAACAAGTCCCGACCCTCTCTTGCTCCTCAGGGATCAATGCACTCTATGGATTCTTATCCAAGTATCGGTCACTTGACTCAGCCGCAACTCCCTTCAATCCATGGATTCTTCTCCCCCGCCTCCAGTTCAGGGATGGGGTTTTGTGCAGGAAGCTCATCCAGTACAGCGCCCCCTCTATATGCTGCCCAATACGCCATGAACTCTTTGCAATACCAGGATGTGAACGTGAATATGAACGTTCCCCTGTCGATGTTGGTGATGCATCAGGTCAATTCAGCCGACGAGCACGGCAACCAATCTCATCAGATCAACGATCAATACGCGTTTGGCTCTGTGGGACAAATGAGGGACGAAAACCCGAGCAACAACTTACTCTTTGGCAACTACCTCAGGGAACACTGATCAACTCTGTCTGAATGTACCATCTCTATCTCATCTTTGCCCCCACATATTCACCTCTTTTTATCCGGATGCAGCATTGGAGATGTTCTTCTGGTTCTGTCAATCTCTCATATATATTATTATTATTTTATACGGAAACCATGATACTATATACATTTATAGCAGGTTTGATCGCTTTCCGATTTGTTTCTTCTTTATATGCTCTTATATCTATGTTTTCTTTGCTAAAACGGAATTCTTCAATATGTAATACGTCCTTCTTCGCGATCAAACCTTTTTTCTTTTTTTTCGCTTCTGTTGAACTCCCCTCTCGAGCCCGGATATCCTATAGTCCTTTTTTCCTGTTTCCTTCTCTCTTTAACACTGGAGCTTATTATGTTTTCCTCTTTTCTCTTTTTTTAAAAAATAGGGTTTATCTTGATGTCTGTTTACACCTATGTACAGTGCCCTACCAGATGTTTATGACCAACTTCATTTGATCTCCAATACTCAAAACATAAGTTTGAAGTCATGGTGGGTTGGCAAAATCATAGAGCATGGTTTCAAAAGAATGATTATCACAAAATAAAAATTATTTGCATCAACAGAAAATTTGCATGTTTTTTCATATCAATTGACAGTGTTTCAAAATCTTTAATAATCTTCCAAAAAAATAAATAAAAATCACAATGGGTAGCATGGCATGTGAAAGAAATGAAAATAAATGAAAAAAATGAACACCAAAAAATGTACAGTGCCCTACCAGATGTTTATGACCAACTTCATTTGATCTCCAATACTCAAAACATAAGTTTGAAGTCATGGTGGGTTGGCAAAATCATAGAGCATGGTTTCAAAAGAATGATTATCACAAAATAAAAATTATTTGCATCAACAGAAAATTTGCATGTTTTTTCATATCAATTGACAGTGTTTCAAAATCTTTAATAATCTTCCAAAAAAATAAATAAAAATCACAATGGGTAGCATGGCATGTGAAAGAAATGAAAATAAATGAAAAAAATGAACACCAAAAACTTTCCAATCTTGAGTGTGTGGCCAAAACCATCAGAAATGGATATTTTTGTTGCTTCCAGTGCCAATTAGGACTGGTTAATACCCAATCAAAGCTGATATAAACAGGCCTGAAAGTCATTTTTTCTTCATCTTTCATTCATTATCATTTCTTCTCACATGTCATTCTATTAATTCTGATTTTTTTGATTTTTTTGGAAAACTATTAAAACTCCATCAAAATGGGAGATTACTGGAAAAAATAGTATAAATTTGAAGGTGATGAAGACAGATTTAGTTTTTTTATATTCATTCTTTTGAAACCATTCTCTAAAATTTTGCCAACCCTCCATGACTTCAAACTTGTGCGTTGAGCTTTGGGAATCAAATGAAGTGGGCCATAAACATCTGGGAGGGCACTGTACCCTTGATACACGCAGCCTAGAGTAGGACTGAGGGGGGGGGGGGGCAAGTCCTACCTCTAGCTGCAAGCTCGCGCGGTTGTTTCAAAACCCGCCACCCCCGCCAGCCCCGCCAATCCCGCTCGACTTCACCCCTCAACATATCGAGCAGGGATCATGCCACACCGCTCAACACTTCAAATCAATCAAATCCAACTATGTAAATATATGTAGTAACACCCTGCAACGTAACACCGCTGACTAGTAGCCTACCTGCTGGATGCATGCCTTCAAGTGCAGCACGTTACAGTTCTCTCCTCTTCTCTCCTTCATAATCCTAAGTATTAACTGTACAGTTGCAAGCGGCATCTTTCTGTAAGGCTTCTCCCACCAAATGGGATAGCGTTCGGAATCTTGGGGTCAAAAAATAGACAAATCCCAGATATTTTGAGCATATTTGGGGTTATTTTTGCCATATTCAGAGTGCCTGATGTGTGACTTTGGTCTCATTATGTCTGAATAAACACATTTAAAGCCATATCTATGGTTTTATGTACTTTTAGTATGCATTTATACATGCATACTATGTATATATGCATAAAAATATGCATTTATTAGCCAATGTTTGGAATGTGACGGAGTAAAAAATAAATAAAAAAGAACCGCGGGGTTTCAAGCATTAAAACCCTTTTAATTCTAGATTCTACAGCCTCCAAAGACCTCAAAAATGTGGTCTTTGTTTAGATTGACTACCCCCCGGGGGCAAACACCCGGCCCACGTCTCCCATTCAAGTTTTGCAGGGGGGGCCTTACAGACAGATGCCGCTTGCAACTGTATTAACTTGGTGCAATGATGCATCAATGAATATTTACTTGCAGTAATTGAGCAAGTGTTGCTATCAAATTCATGTTTTTCATTTCAATTAAAAACAAGATTGAGAAAGAAAAAAAGGGAATTGTTTAATCAACTAAAAGGTAGCTTCTCTGTCTTTGTCATTTTCCTCTTCATAGTCATCTAACATTGCAACTCCAACACTTTCCCCAACCAAATCACCATCATCTAATTCTACCTTCTCCATATCCTCATTGGTTTCACTAATACTGCCTGCATCTACATTTTGAATTAATAAACCTAACAATTTAAACCAACACACAGGCAGGTCGCTCTGGTTTGTCAACTCGTTCAAAAGCATTTCTAACATTGTGTCATTCCAAGATAACAGTAAGAGCCGGTGTTTTCCCAGTGACCTTTCAATAGCTCCTTGAAGTATCATTTTTCCCATGCAAAAGCCTGCAGCGGACTGGCCACCTAGCTGTTTGGCTTCAAAGCAAACTGTATCATCATTGTCACGGTCTGAAAAGGAGTAGTCAGTGTATTGATTCTGAAGATCAATTGGTAGGAAGAATCATAGATAGCAAACCCTCTGAACCCTTGTAAGAGCATTCATCCTTAGCTTGAGTGAGCTGTTTGTGATGATATACACCCCAAGATAATGCATGCTGCAGATCAATGGTTATACAATTGATTTCTTCATTGGTGCGATCAAAGGCAAGGAAAGTGTGAATTCCATTCCTAACTATTGGTTCCACTACCCAAGGCTCTTTAGAGGTGCACAAAAACCCATTGTTCCAAATTGGGTTGTCCAAAGTCATTGTCAGGAAGTTTGAATAATCAAATGGCTGATTTTCAGGTAGATTGACTAGCTCGGGTGCAAATTTGCTGAGATACTTGCAGCTTTGGTCACAAAAGGTCTTGATAACCTTGACTACAGCTGCCTTTTGTTGATTCAGAGATGCAAATATCTTTTCCTTCAGGCAAGTTCCCAGCCAATCACTGCGGTTTTTTGAGTTTTTCAGAGGATGCAGCTTGCTTTGAATTTCAACGGCTTTTTTGAATAGTTGTGATTTTGCACTCCACAAGAGTGCAAGATGCTCTTCACAATCCTCTGAATGAACGTAGAAAAGTAAGACCACTGCAGCTGTTATATATATTGTCATAAATTACTAACCATCATGTGCGTTCAGATCATTGAAATGACCACTGGCCTTGATCAGTTGTTTGTTGTGAGCTTTTTGGAGCTGATGAATGTTATCAAGTATTGCTAAAGCGTCCTCATTACCCTGCTTTGAAGTACCAACCATTGAGTTGAATGATTCTCTAAAAGAGAGCAATATTAGAAAAGAATAATGATATGGCAAAAGCTTCAGTAGATGATGTTAACTTACGCTTCTGTTCCAAGTGTTGTGCAATCTCTTGTTTCTTCTCAGTATCAGCCTGTTTCTGATTGGATTCAAAGCTACACTGTTTTTGCCACTGACATTGGAAAACATTGTGTGTGTAGTTCTCAATGGGAAAAGAATGGGGATTGGGGAGTATGGTCAAGTCGTTCAGTACTTTGAGTGCAGTTTGTTTCTGTGCGTAGGCTTTGATTGACTTCCTTTTCAACGTCGCAACTGAAATCAAGAAGCCTAGATCAGCCAAAATCATGATAACTTGAGAATTTCCATCCTTACCTAATTGTTCAATTCCTTAAGCATTGTGAAAAAACAATTGGTGATTGATTGAGCTGAGCCAGTGGTTTCTTGTTGCATATTGTAGAGGGCTCACTAATCCAGAAAGGGAGGACCACAAGCGTTCTAAAAACTCTCCATCTGTGAGTCCCCACCCATCATTCAACCTTGGGTTGTATGCAACCTGGCACTTCCAATCATGTACGTATAAATGAAAGATTGATGTTGCAAACTTCATTTGTTCTGAAAGGTGAGGAAGTAGCTTCCTCTGAAAGAATGAAACAACAAATATGAGAGGAAGGTGACCACAACATAGAGCCATTTGGACTCACCAGCTTGATGAATTTGTCCAAGCTACATCCAATATTGTATAGTATGCAGAGTTTTCTGGAAGAATCCAGCTCTGTAAAGAGGTTTTTGATAATTGAAAAAGGTAGACCACATCCCTCGCCGGATTGATTGATATTGTAGTAATACACCACTGCGTCGTGCCTACAACAACACCCCATGATTCCTGTATCATCACACCCCTTCCACGTAGTTCCATTCCGTTTGTCATCTGCTGCTTTGTGGATTTCTGAACATTGATCTTTCTTTTTGAAATGATTAAGATCAACAGACAAGCTGAAGGAAACCACAGAAAGCATAGTAGAAAGCAAATCACTTACAGCTTTGTCTGACTTCTGCAGTGCAAGTTCATGCTGTTGGATTTCCCTTTGGCATCTTCAACTTTGTCTGGAGGGATGAATAAAACAGGAGTTTGAAGCAACAAATGCCCTTTTTCTGCGCGTTCATGATGTCTATGTTGAAAGTTGACGTCTAGACAGATAAAAATATCACAATCATCCTTCTTTGGTAGCAAATCCGGATGAGACCTTCCAAAACAGGAAGGGCAGCTCTTCTGAGAAAGCCTATCTTGGGGATGTGGAGAAGTTACCGTCTTGATCATCTTTTCTTGAGTTCTTTTGAGGTATCTGTAAGCATCAATTGATCCAGAAAGATTCCTGCAAAGTTTGTGTGGCTACAAATATATCATCAGTTAATTAAATAGGGAAAATGTTGATTTGATATATGATAAATTAAACCATTGAGAATAACTTTGTTGATTTCTTGGCAAGAAGCCGTTGTGACCTGGTTTTGTTCCATTGTTGCATTACTTTGGCAAAAGGGGTAGCATGGGATTTGCATAGATTCCAGAGAAGATTGTAAAAATTCAGCAGTCTAATGGAGAGAGCTGTTTGAGGGAAGGCTGGGGTGCTGCTGATGTATTCCTGTGCCATTAAAAAAAATTGGTCAGGCATGCAAGAGCAGAAAGAAACGCTGTGTCATTTCTGGCCTAGCCATCCAAATCAAAAAGACATTTATAAGTAGGTAAGGGAAGCAAGCAAGAAATCTAGAAATCACTTACCCATCAAGTTGATGAGATACACAACACAAGACATCTTCTTATCATCAGGACAGGCCCAAACATCTCAAGAACGGTCTTGATCCCAAGTTGAGGTTGTCCAATCTGTGGTTACTTGTTTCATGTGGAGGTATGTTGGTAGACAGCCATTAAATCAACCCATTGTTGTTGCTTGTTTTGTTGTAGTAAGCGTTCCTTTTGAAGACAGATCTGATGCAGTGAATCCTGTGTTTGTGAAACATCTTAAAATATTATGTGTCCTGTGGGAGTCAAACCCACGTCACTTATTTCCATGTCAAGTGTACTAACCACTTTACTAAGGACGCTTGTACATGAATGGCTGGAAGTGGGTAAATAGATGCCACTGGTGTCAAATGAGTACCCTTGAATGATGGGTGGAGCCTGTAGTGACAGGTGATATGAATGTAGACACCAGTGAATATGATGAAGCCATATGAAGCAGAACCACATCTTCACAGCCCCCCATGCTTTGTAGGGGTTTATCATGACAAGGCAACATAATACTCTCAGAAGTCACGCGGTAGCGCTGGGCTCATAACCTGTGAAACATCTTAAAATATTATGTGTCCTGTGGGATTCAAATCCATGTCACTTATATCCATGTCAAGTGTACTAACCACTGTACTAAGGACGCTTGTACATGAATGGCTGGAAGTGGGTAAATAGATGCCACTGGTGTCAAATGAGTACCCTTGAATGATGGGTGAAGCCTGTAGTGACAGGTGATATGAATGTAGACACCAGTGAATATGATGAAGCCATATGAAGCAGAACCACATCTTTGAAAAGAAAGGACAGCTATGGGAGTCAAACCCATGTCACAGTCATGGTACAGACCTGCTCTACCACTGAGCTAAGCCGTCTGATGCATGTTGTGCAGAGGCTCCAACACCCCCGCCTACGCCAAGCATCAGAGACCCCGAATTAGGGAGGCCCCCCATCAATCCATGTAGCTATGCAGCTGCTCACCCCATGATTAGTGAGGGGACTAAAGCTCTTGCTAGGAGCTAGCGCTGGGCTCATAACCTGAAAAGACAGGACAGCTATGGGAGTTGAACCCATGTCACAGTCATGGTACAGACCTGCTCTACCACTGAGCTAAGCCGTCTGATGCATGGCGTACAAAGGCTCCAACAATCTTCACAGTGTTTCATCAGAGAGATTCAGCTCCTCATTGATCCATTCGGTCACTCCATCAATATCAACATTGAACTGTATTGACTCATTGTGGTTGGAAGCTTCAGGAGGCTATTGGGTATAGATAGGTTGATTGCTAGACCGCAGAAAAGACAAAGCAGCCCTGGATTCTTTCTGTTCATTAAGTCAAAGCCTTTTAGCTCTTCTTGATTCTTGGGTAGGAAGTCAAGACACTGAATGAAAGCAAGAGAACAAGTTTCTGGGCATGATTAATTAGTCTTGACCATTTTTGACGCTGAGATTAATGGATGAGGATATGAAAGAATTGATTTATCAACTTTTTATGCAGTTTTAACACAAAAATTTATAAAACTGGGTGCACTCCCACTTCAAAAACTAGGCGCACTCCCACTTCAATTGGATATTCCACAACTCTCATATACATAAAATGATTTGAAGGATCTAGAAATAAGTCAGGTTTTCAGGGATAAGAAAATTGCCAAGAGTAATTTAGCAAGCCAGATGGAGAATCAACAGAAAACTGAAAATTGCCTTGTCTTTTTATCATGTTAAAAATGTGTGATTGCTATGACAATGGAGAATGATAAAATGGGTGGAGGAGTTTGAATCCCCAGAGATCAATCTCTAAGTAAATACAAAAGGATTAATATCAATAAAAATGATTCTATTTCATTGAAAGGTTATATGTTGACCATGGATAGTAGTGAGCAGAGTAAATTTGTCATTAGGAGATTCCAATGAATCTGATGTTCAAATTACCATTTTTAATTTGTTTAAACTTTATGTTCTTTTAACACAAGAGGAATCTTGAGTCAAAAGGGAGAAATGTATGAGTGGGAATGTGATGGGAGAAAATTATTGAGTTTTATCAGGCTAGCAGGTACTAACAGATACTTGTATGTTCAATTGAGTCTTGACCAGACAGCTGCTTCACTTATCAAAGCAGATTCATCAAATTTGTGGCTGCAAATAATAAGAATGAGGTGCATTAAATGTTAGATAAACAATGTGCAGTATTAATTGAAAGAAATTATATTGGAGAATTGATCATGTGATCCAGATGAAAGTTTTTTAAAAGTTAGATGAATTTTTTTTAAAATTTCATGTAATGTAACATTAAAATTGAACTGTTGGGATTCAGAGAGCAGCAATCACCTTTCCAAAGGTAATAATGAAGTTATGAAAAGACTATTTTCATGTTTCAAAACCTAAAGATAGTTTGAAAACATGAAGTCACGTAGAGGAATTAAATCTAGATGTGTTCAATCAAAGAGGATTCCCATTGGTAGAATCATGGAAATAGACGAAGTATGAGTTCTCAAGTTCATTGCCGTATTTAATCCCCCTATTGGAATAATTCCAATGAGTATTATCATATTTGATTAGATGAATAAATAGGGGGTATCAAATATACCAAATCCACAGTTAGAAACCAGTCAATTATCCAAAAATCTTTTTCTTCATTACTCCATCCAAAATGGTGCTTGATGCACAATCAACAGGTTTTAAAAATGGTGGATTTCTGAAGACCAGTCAATTACATAAGTGTAGATTTGCCTATATTTGATACCCCCTAATGATGGAGATTTTCTTCCCACATTTGGATTTGTTTATATAGGTTTAGTGAATTTAGAGTTACAACTGGTGGACATTAATTTGTAGAATTTACTTCCCCACCACACATTGCATCTCTGGATGTACTGCACCTAATTTGTTAATCAAGAAAAATAAATTTGAAACCACTGTGAATTGAACATGGAAGAAATATATGTTTAACCTGGGGTTTCAACATGAACAGTAACACTCATTCAAAATCTTTTCACCTATCCAGTTTTCCTACTTCAAGCCACTTCTTCCTGAAGTCATCCAACATCTCCAAATTTTCAACCATCTACAAAATAATTCTAAAATTTGGAAATCAATTGGATGGAAGAAAAACATAATTACCCTATAAATTCCATATGGATTGTGCCACTCATTGAAGATTTATTCACATATCTGGTACTCCCACTAAGCTATAGTTTCCTCAAGTCATCAAGTCTCTATAAATATTGGAACATGTACAAAATGGTTCTAAAAATTCATCAATTAATAATGATAATAATAATAAAATACTATCACCACAAAAAAAGTTGTGTCCCTTGCTGACAAGGGACATCAAGAAGCTTTGTTGTAGCTCTGTCCATAAAGCAAACAACATCCAACTCATCACAACCTGCTCACCAAGCAAGTTGTGAACTTATTGGACAGAAGGTCTCTCCCAGCTCCCTGGGCAGGCTGTGACCTCCCCTTGGAGCAGGCTGCACCCCTCCTTGTGAGTTGGTTCCCCTTCATAAAAGAAGAATTGAAAAGAGCTAGGGAGGAGCTAAACCCAAGGCTCTCTTGATGTCCCTTGTCAGCAAGAGACACATTAGCAACCATGGTGTATATCAAATTGTCAATTGGGCAGTGGCACTCATTCTATAGTTCCAATCATGATTGAAAAGTTATTAGTTTTCCTCCTCAAACTGTTGAATCTCTGCCTCAAGTGACAAATATGGAGGCACTGTGTAATGAATCATGCGGCATTATGTGTTAACTAATATGGATTTATGATGTTCTCATTTGAGCGGAATGACATCATGATCGTGAGTTACATATAGTTTGGCTTACTTTCATTATGGCTTTTTCAGCTTTTCATTATTGTGCTTGGTTGTTCTTTTGGTTGTTCATCTAGTTATATTCTCTCCTGTTGTTTCTTCTTTCCCTTCCTTCCTCATTGCGTTATTTCTATCTCATCCTTATCTCACATCCTAAAGATCCTTAAAAAGTAAAACACAAAACTTTACAATCTCTAGCCTTATAAGTTGGTGAACAGAGGTTTCTATCTACTCTGTAAACTAGTAGACGACCACCTCTCTTGAGTATCGGTTCATAGTCAAATATATAGTCGTTACAGAGTTATAGATTAAGGATCTCGGGTAGTAGATTGACCTCACACACTGGCCCGCCCTTTTGGCCAAAGAAACAAAAACAAAATTATTTTGTGTGTTTGAGCTGCCAAACACGCCAAACTCCCGCCAAATGAGTCAAGATCGCGCTCCTGAACCGCTATCCTGGCCAGGCTGTATTCCTTGCTGAACAGCTTGGAAATGCCGGTTTGGACACATGTTGCCACCCTCGCCAGATGCGGGCTTTCACTGCCATGTCAGCCAATACAAATCCTGAAACCTTGTATGCGGCTGATACTCTCCAGATGGAACAGGGGCAACAATCTCGTGCATTGTGGGGCTATTGTGGGTTGGCCATGTAGCCGGGGGTGTAATGATCTCAACCTGTTATCGTTGATAAATGTCATATCCAGCTCTCTTGCCTCAGCCCCACCTGCTCGCCACACAACTCTCTTGGTGAGCAGGTGCACACAAACCTTGCCAGACACATCGGTGTCTTGCGAGATGGTGTGTGCGCACCAGCTTGCGAGAGACCTCAGTGTCTACCTCGGTGTCTTGCGAGCAGGTGTGTGTGCACCTGCTTGCTAGATACCTCGGTGTCTTGCAAGCATGTATGTGTGCACCTGCTTGCCCGACACCTCGGTGTCTTGCAAGCATGTATGTGTGCACCTGCTTGCCAGACACCTTGGTGTCTTGGTGAGCAGACACACCTGCTTGCGGAACACCTCGGTGTCTTGGTGAGCACATCTGCTTGCCAGACACCTCGGTGTCTTGGTGAGCAAACACATTTGCTCGCCAGACCCCGAGGTGTCTTGGTGAGCAGGCACACCTGCTCGCCAGACACCGATCGAGGTGTCTTCGTGAGCAGGTGGGTGCACACCCGCTCGCCAAACACCTCAGAGTCTTGCGAGGAGGTGTGTGTGCACCTGCTCACCAACACACCTTGGTGTCTGGCGAGCAGGTGTGCACCCATCTGCTCACCAAGATACCGAGGTGTCTGGTGAGCAGGTGTATGGGCTTATACAGAACAGGAAAAGGGGGGGATCTGCAAGCCTGTATGGAAACACTGGCGGTCGGGTTTATTGTGGGACAAAAAAAATACTTTTTGCAGCTTTGTTTGAGCATTTTTGGTTTTTTTGGCTAAGTGGCGGTCCAGTGCCTCCATAATACGATGTATGTATCTTGATCATGTGATTTATAGCCGTTCCTTGACATTTTTTCTCTTTGAGTAGTTGGGATGGAAAGCGGCTGTCAGGAAAAAAGAAGATTGCGAAACGCTATTGTTCAATCCCTTTTCTTTTGTTCCATTTGAAGTGAAAAATCATATTAACATTAGCAAACACAAGAAGAATCACCTTGCACTCTTCAGCGTAATTATTTACATATTTGAATGATAATAATTAGCACCTGTGTTTGTTTTTGTCGGAATGACTTTTTTGATTGTGTCGGGGTTGATGCTCAAACGTGGTTTCCAAGGGTGGCAACCAAAGCGATTGTCTTCATCAAGAACCGTATCGATTGATGGAGTCGTTAACTGCGTGAAGACGTCATCAAGACAGGATGGCCGAGTGGTTAAGGCGACAGTTTTGAATTGATTATCCACCTCCTGGTGCCATGCAAGGTGTCGGTGATCCATACATTCCAGCTGTTTCACTTTGTGAGCGTGAGTTCAAACCTCACTCCTGTCGAGTCTTTTGTTGCGGCACTCACATTTGCCTTGATGTTGAATGGTTGTGCAACGAGCGTCATCATGGTTGTGCAACGAGCGTCATCAATGCAGTAAATGACAAGGTGTTCCTTGAAGCCTAATGTCGTGCAGGCTCTAACTTAATCAAGTCCCTCCTCCGGAGGGTCCCGAAGGGACCCCCCGAACGTTGGAGGGACTTGATTAAGTTAGTGCAGGCTTTGGTATACATGTGGGACTTCAACTTGAAATTCTGAAGAAACATCTTTCTTCTAGTGTGCAGCTGAAATTCTGAAGAAACATCTTTCTTCTAGTGTGCAGCTGAAATTCTGAAGAAACATCTTTCTCCTAGTCTGCAGCTTAAAACATTCCGCCCCTCCCTTGTTTTGATGGTACCTGTAGTGCAAAAGGTGGTCTTCTCAGTATATCTCAGGTACAGCACACAGTAACACAATGTGATGTGATGAACCCAGGATCTGAAGAACATAGAATAACAGCAGGATATAAAATGTGTGCAAGAATGAGGAAAGATATCCTTCTGCCTCTTCTGACCTCAAGTCACTACTTGAACAAACATGGGACTCTTAAACAATAAAGACATTGAAGAGAATGTTTGGAAGCAAACAGCTATTCAGATGGGGGATCAAATAAATCACAACCCCCTCCTTTCCTCTTTCTAACAAGCTGGAAGAAGCTGATTGAAAGGAAATGTAATAAGAAAAGGAAAAATAGGGTAGGAAAATGTGTAGGAAAAAAATATTGAAAAGGTAGGGGGGAAAGGAAAAATATATATTATGACAGACAGGAATCTAGATTGAGAGAATTCCAATTTTTTTTTCTTGATTGCTTTCTCACAGTAAACAAGGATAATGTGGTGACTCATACATGGTGACACAGGGAAAACTGGGAGATACTTTTGGGGGATGGTGTGAAAGTGAAACTGGATTCCCTTTTTTCTTCTGGACCTGAGCTTGTTATTAGCAAAATGGATTTGTAGAGAAAGAGGATTTGAAGCCACAGGCTCTTATCACATCTTAGAGCATCTCCACCAGGGGAGGGAAATTGGGGAGCTACATGACATTTAGCAACCCAAACCCAAAAACACCCACCCACCGCAAGTGCTAAATGAGGAGCTACAAGCCCTGGGAGTTTGCTTAGGAGGGACACCATTGCCAAATGTGGCAACTCACTCCCTCCCCATGAAACTTGTGAACTGCTTGACATCCAACCCCCAAAACTTGCCTCCATCAAACAAACCCCAGTCACATCAACTCCTTAGAGCATCTCCAACGGAGCTGCTATTGCGCGTGCAGGAATGAACTTTGGCAGCCCGGGCTATTCTTTTTGCCTCCAATGGAGCTGCCACCAGAGCCGCCAAAGGTCCCAGGGGTGGATCAAAACTGCCAGAGTCTGCCAACCTTGGCAGCTTTGGAATCCCAGAACTTGAGCCTCCAACTCCTCTTTGTTGACCCATCGTCCATTTCTTTTCTCTTTATACATACTTTGTCCCCAAATATTGAGAGTAGATTGTCTGCTCAGTTGCAGCGTACCACAATGCCAATGTTAATTGCACTTAGATGCCACCTCTCGCATATTATGTGTGTCATCTTCTCAAACTCATTTCTATACAATGTGTACTTAGCTCACACCACATGCAAACGGCAGGCACTTATGTGTAAGCGTCCTCCGGTGACTTTCACCTGTCACATGCACGCGACTGAGTTTGATGTCGCTCAGTGGTCGTTGACCACTCTTGGACGTCGTGCTTGGTTGCGGCCTGCGTGCCAGCTCATGTCACCAGAGGACGCTTTTCAAAAAGCGTCCACCGTTTGCGTGTGGTGTCAAATGGTTAGAGCATCACTCATGTAAGTTGAGGTTGTGATTTCGACTCTCACAGTACATGAGGTTGTGGGTTCAACTCCCACATCACTCATACCACATTTTTCACAAGTTCAACAGGTTATGAGCCCAGATAGCGCTATTCCATCAAGAGTTGGTACCCAATCCCTGTTGCAGACAACGCTTGAGTGCTATAAGGTAGACAAAGACCCTGTGATTGCAATTGATATCAACCAGATGTAGCTTGTTTCTTCCAATGGTACTGTGCCACCAGCGTCCCATTGTTGGATGAGCCACCACATAAGTCGGTTAATGTTATTTTGCAAGGGTGGAGATTTGAATTTTTTCTTCATTCCTGTCTTTCATTTTGAGTCTCTAGATTAGACCTCTCACTCCTGCTTCAGCAGCTACAGCTATGATGCAAAATCATGATGGGTTCCAAGCCTTGAGGTTGATTCAGCCATCAGTGGTGGCAGTGTCATTGGAAAATGGTCATGTACCGCAATTGGGCAGACCTTCCAAGATTGGGCAACCCCCAAAACCTTGCCCTTAACTCATCTGGGAAGCTCCTCCAATCTAACTTGGCTGTCTCAAGCGGGACCGGAGAGACTGCCCAGACAAGTGTTATACACCATATGTCTGTTTTTAGTGACAAGGAACTGGAACAGAATCTCACAATGCGGAAGCAGAGTGTGGGTTGTGGAAGGACTAATTGTCACTATCATAAGAATGAAGGAAAGAACAACAAGAGATGAGAGACTATACCTGGAACAGAATCACACAATGCGGAAGCGGAGTGTGGGTTGTGGAAGGATGAGGAAAGGATCCTTCCACAAAGTCTGTTCCAGCCTCAGGTATAGTGAGAAAAAAATGTCACAGAAAATGAAGATGTGAAAGAGATACAACAAGTGACGTAGCACAAACTAGAAAAAGATGAAGTATGATACATCAACAATGTCAAGTTTGATTGGGTCAAGTTCTACACCCAAAGCAACCCCACCATGTCATCTTGATCTTGCAAGCGCAAAGGAATGTGTGGCCCAGGAAGGTGCACACTGCAGTGATTATACCTTGAAGGTAGACAGAGGTTGAGAGGGTTCACAATAAGGATCCGGGAGAAAAAAAATTCACAGGCGCGAGAAACTTTTACATGTGCTGCGCGCATATAATTAGTAAGCTTTTCTAGTCAACCCCAAGTTGAGCGACCAAGACACCCTTGGGAGGTGCTCGCTGTGTTAACATTTTAGCACAATTTTGACGCAAGAAATCTTGCTTGAGAAAAAAAATTCAGGGACGCAAGAAGCGATAAACCGTATTGTGAACCTCCAATATTGGTTATACAGGTCACAAATGATGGGTTTATTTCCTAAACCGCTAAACAAGGCTTGTTCTGCATCTCTCAGGGAACCCTATACCTAGTAGGCCTATCCGGGATGAGAGAGTAATATTGCGCAATTTGGGTGGGACCCCTGACACCGCATGCAAACGGCAGGCACTTTTTGATAAGTGTCCTCCAATGACTTGAGCTGCGCACCCGCGTGCTGCGAACTTTGACGAGCTGTCACTACCCAGTGGACTGGTGCTGCGCAGCCGCGTGCTGCAAACTTGGACAAGCTGTCACTTCCTTGAGGGCTGGTGCTGCGCAGCCGTGTGCTGCAAATTTTGACAAACTGTCACTTCCCGGGGGACTTGTGCTGCGCTGCCGCATGCTGCAAGCTTGGATGAGCTGTCACTCACTCAAAGACTTCAGGGCCCAGGCTTCAGCTTCTTGAATCTCAACCCCATGCTGCAAGCTCCAGTCAGCTGTCACATCCTCCGGGAGGACGCTGGTGAGCGCAGGCGTGCTGCGGGTCCCACATTTATGGGACAGTTGCATGTGCTGCACTTCCCCAAAGCGTCAGGTACCAAGCTGCCTGGGACTGAGTATGTACATACATATAAATAAGTGAGCATACAGGATTTCCTGCCGCACCGCCCGTCTTGTTTGTCTGATTGATTGGTCCTTTGATGTATGAGGAAAGTATGACGTGCAAGGAATCATCCATTTTGTACTTCTCCGTTTGAGTTGGTGATTTGGCTGATGGCACATTTGGGACATTGGCAAAGTAGAGACATTGGTGGAATTGGTTGTAGTTTAAATAGTTTGAATCAGGAGATTGTTTGAGTGAACCAGAGGATGTGACGCCTGACTGCAGCTTGCAGCACAGTTGTGCAGCTGAAGAGCTGAAATCCCCCAGGGAGTGACAAGTCATCCGGCGTTGCAGCATGCTGCGCAACACAAGTCCCCAAGGGAGTGACAGCTTGTCTAAGCTCGCAGCGCGCGGCTACGCAGCACCGGTCCCCGAAGAAGTAACAGCTCGTCCAAGTTCGCAGCATGCGGCTGCGCAGCACATGTCCCCCAGGTAGTGACAGCTCTTCAAAGTTTGCCGCGGTGCGCAGCTCAAGTCATCGGAGGACACTTATTGAAAAGTGCCTGCCGTTTGCATGCGGTGTGAAGTCTCCGTGGCGCAATTGGTTAGCGCGTTCGACTGTTATGTTACTAGCGCCGCATTCCGCACCCGACCGGGCATGCAGGGCGCGGGATAGAACATCGAGAGGTTGACAGTTCAATCCTGTCCGGGGACGTTGTGTTTTTAGCATTGCCCTCTGTGGACGTACAAGTAATAGCTTGATGAGGTCGGGGACGATGTGTTTTGAGCATTGCCCTCTGAGGATGCGCACGTACTAAGGTTGTTTGTTCATCCCCCACGGGGTTGCCGTCCCTCAAGTTTGCATGCAACGTGAGCGTTCTATTTATACAGAATGAAGTGACAATTTCGGACGAGAAATTAACAAAGCGTTGTAGCGGGACGATTGAAACTTATTTACAATGTATCAAGGATTTTCAAAATCACATGTGACATGAACAATTTGCCAACAAACAAAAGGTTTCTTTTAGGTTGAGTCTTTCTCAACCAGAGACAGTTAGGGAAGATGGATGCAACAACGCAAGCGAAGATCAGGAGAGGGAAATGATCAGAGGGAAGGGAGAGTCCGAGTTACATTAATATGAGAAATGCGAATTGCGTGATAAAAGTGAGAAGGAATCGCTGCAAAACCATCTCCAGTAGGGATGGCATTACACGAATGATTAGAGGTGTCTCAATGTGCCCAAAAAGTAATTATATATATACAACGTGAAAGGTCGCCTTTAAAAGTTCGTCGAAGCTCGTAGGTTGCCGTACCATGATTTCGCCCTCTTGATGACTGTGCTAGTCGAATTCGAAGCTACCTCCGAGATCCGAATCTTCTTGTTCTGGGGACTGCCAGAGTCTGGGGAGACTACGTGTCGAGTGTCCAGCCGAATAACGATGGGGCTGCAAAGAGGTGTTGATGGAGCTTCCTCACTGTCCACGGAGTTGGTCCTGGTTGTGATGCAAGAAGAAAGGGATGGGGGTTGTCGGTCCATCGTACTCGTTTTCTCAGCTGGCGGTGTCGGTAAGAACGGGGCACACATAGCCAGAAGATAGTCCTCTTCCACGCGCAGCTCGTAGTCGAGAAGCATAAGAAGTTCTTGTTCCTGCGTTCCAGGAGAATCACATGTCAGCGTGATGCCCACGCAGCTAAGCCAACGATAGCTTACCATCAAATTGACTTCACTCAGCGTGAAGAGGCCACTCCATTTAACCCAATGAATGTTTCTAGGGCAGCAGTCATTACAATACTTCGCCGCCGCAATGAGACAGGCGAGGAAAAGTCGGTGATATGTGCATTGCATACCCTTTGCCGCCTTGGCACCCTTCAGCCTGCGGCGGAGGCGGTCGAGGTAGACGAGGGTCACAAGCAACGTGGGGGCTTGCGCATTAGATTGCGAGGCAGTGAGCTTAATGAAGGTAGTTAAAGAAGGGACAGGTGAGCCATTGGAGGCGTCTGGTACGGTTAAGGAGTTCTTTCCAAGCGAGTCAGGCGACAAAGACTGGCGGGAGGTACGCGACATGGGTAGGCGAAACGAAGCTTTGATCGGAGTACTAGGAGGTGTCGGTAACTGGACAGGATCGATGGAGGTTGAAACAACGGCCAAGGTCCGCTCGGCGACATATTCTAAAGCAATTGCCCAATCAGCATAGAGATTTAAGAGAAGGGCAGAGTACGGATATGCTTACCAATAAGGTCATCATTGACTGGCGCCTTCAGCAAGCCAAGAAGAACAGGATCATGCAGGTGGCGAGGAATCAGGGATGCAGGATGTCTTCGCAGCATATTTGCTGGGATGGGGGCAGGGGCAGAGGTTCGATCTTCGGAACCAGCCGATGACATGGAGAGAGTGCTCTTGTTCAAAGATACGGCCATCGCTAACAGATTTTATGTAGAGTAGAGTAGGAAATATGCTTGGGCGGCAGGGGATCTGGATGTGATCAAAGTTGTGATGGAAAGTCAGGAAGCAAGGAGCGTAGGCAAAGTTCCTGTGATTAAATGCAGAGGGAGACGATACAATGCAGCAAGCTGGACAGTCGCAAAAGCAATGGGTTTTGAGGGTTCGATGGTGGTAAGGGACGAGTGCGGTAGGGTAGGATTGGTTGATTGGGTTTGGGGAAGATTTGGTGTAGGAGCCGGCTCGAGGGAAAGAGAGAAAGCCGAAAAGGGAAGAGAGAAGGGCCAGTATTTGAGCAAATGGGAAAGGATGCCTCGAAAGGTGGGCGTCAGATAATCAAAGGGCTTGTGCCCAAGAGGCCAGCTGGCCGCGCAATGCTACCGGGCGTCCTAGCGGGCTGAAGCTAGGGGCCCAGGCCACGAAGAAATACCGTGGTTCTTGAGGAAAATAGTGAAAGCAGCTCGAGATGGCAGGACCTTTTAGGCGGTCCGTGTAAGGGTTAGTGGCTGGCAGCCCGAGCAGGAATTGATTGAGGGTGGGTGCCGATTGATCTGAGAAGTGTGTGTGTGGTGGCTGGAGTGCACCGTGCCTACTTAGCTCAGAGAATCCAGAAAGATGATGATATCAAAGCCTGTAGCTCGGTGGGTCTGGGGATATTTCCTTTGATTGGCCGAATTGAGCCTGAACCGGGTCAGGGCAGGGCGTGGATAGGACGCTGGGCACACAATCAAAGCAGTCTGCAGCTTATTCCGGTTGTTCTCTCCTTCGAGGTGAGCACCACTCCGAATATAATCCATTCGGATCGGTGATCGGGCGAAGGGGCTCTTAGTATAGAACAAATCAACCGATACAGCCCGCCCGTAATAGGCAACAATCGGGTTGTTCCTCGTTCCATTGCATCGCCCGCTTCAACAGCTTTTCTTGTGGCTAGCGCGAACCCAGTGGTTGGCTTGGCTAAAGACCGGAATAGAACTTGGTTGCCCAGAGGCACAATGGCATTGCCATGATCCACTCGCGGTTTGCCGCTCCAGCCAGGCGCCCACTCAAAGGAATAGACTTGACACGACCTTCCCTAGAAGCCACAGAACTCATCATCTCATGTTTTTGCATGGAGATGACAAAATAATTGGATTTTCCGGTACACATGCCATGATACTAATACTTGAATAGACTTGAATACTTGGAATACATCCTGTTGTCTAGATTACCATTCCAGCTTAACCCCGCGATTCTGTTGGCTTCGGGATACGATCGACAACGCCTTTTTCGTACTTGCCTTGCGATGTTGCTAGGCTTTAGTTTTGGTCAGTGTACTGGACGCCGCTGGCATGTAAGGTTCTTGGTTTTTTTTAGGGAGATAGAACAGAAAAATGATAAATGATAAGATGGTAAGTCAACATGGAGATTTTACATCGTATGTAGTTGTTGCATTTTCTGGGACCTGGGTCAGCTTTGGCTGATAATTCTTCCCAAATATTCGTCTTTGAATGTTACTCCCGTTGTTTCCAGGCCCAATTACATATGGTTTCATCTTTTTCTTCATGTCCAAAACCTCTGAGGCTACTCTCGCATGCGCTGTAGGGGACTGGCGTCAGATGTACCTCAGCAGAAACGACAGCGACCATCAAGACTATGAACAAGTCAAGCATCACATCCAGAGGAACCCACTTCAGAATAGGATCCAGCTCAATTCCTTCGAACCATTGACTGTAGCAGTCTCGTAGTTATCTGCCAGCCCTGGACATAGCGTAACAGCTCAAATTAATTGTTGAGAGGTCCAGTTCATTGATGCTAGGATACGGCCGACAAGACTTGCAAGAACAGCTCACCTTCCTCTTCGACACCATGCACGAGGACCTCAATCGTTTACTGTGACAACGTGAATTCGGCTGGTGCCCCCTCAGCACGAGGCCAAAAAAATCGTGGACAAAAAAATTGTGGGGTTTGCTCAAAATCCCAATCTACCAAAGTCTAAGAGCATGCACAAGCCACTCCACGTGGGATTTGATATGTCTTTTATCCAAAGGATCCCGGTGAAGGATTGGATCAGCTCTTGGGGTTTTACGATTTAATTCCGCACAAATTGTTGAGCTAGTAAGCCTAGCCCCTCTTTACTATGCTTCTGACCTGTCACCCACATGTCACACATGGGGCACTCTACCTGAGGCTGCAGTAGCGGGAGGAATCCTTTCCTCATCCGTTCGCTACTTCTCCCTCAGGTAAGCACCTGTTTCTTCATTTTAGCGTATCTCTCACCTTATCTACTCTGTGTCCCATTCCCTCCATTTCTTCTATTGACTAACGTAATATCATCCATCCGCTACTTCTCCCTCAGACCCCTTGTCTCGCTCATCACAAATATCAATGACACACCACTCAAGCTGATTGATGAGAAACAGGGCTGGACAACGTGAGACTGATGTGGCAACTGGTGATGATAATGCCATTATCATGTCCCAGAGGGCTCTACGGAGCAGACTAAATAGTCTACTCTGCAGCAGAGAGTCACAGCCAAGTAGGCAGGTGGCCTAGGTCTCAACACTGACAAGCTGTTTGAGTCTTGTGAGGAGGATGTTGAAATGAAGAATGCTGAAAGCAAGACTGATTCCACTACCAAAACCAAGCGTGACGGCGCGCTGTGCTCAACCTATTCAAGATATCCGCCCCCAAGGTAACGTGGCGTGCCCAACCTTCTTCCCAATTAGTAGCTCAACGGGAAGCACTACCGTAAATCCTGAATAACGGGTTGAGTTTTCTCTTTCCAAATCTGCTTCTGGTTCCGGCATTGCGTCCAGCCTCACTAACGAAGCTCCTGCCGTGAATTTCTTCACAAATGGGTGGACAATGATCAGAACCGGTACTAGGGGAAAAAAGGTGAATGGGATTGTTGAAACGGGCCAGCCATCATTCTCCTCACCAAAATCACCAACTGGACCAGTTGTCTTTGAGGGAGAGATTGCTTTGATGAAAATGGCCACTTAGTGCAATGGGCCATTTCTTTGGTCTAGAAAAAAGCCACTGTCTACCAAACTCACAAAATTGGCTCAATCTGTCAGTTATAAAGGACCTTCAGCTGATAGCATTGCTGTCAGAAAAGCAGACCAAGAAATCAGGAGAATTAACAATTGAAGATTGTTTCAAGGGTTTTTCAAAACTGGAGAAGTGGGGCAAAAAGGATGGTTTTGCATCCAATGCAAGAATTTATTTACAGCCATGTCAAGGCAATCAAAAATATGAAGATATGGATGGTGCCCAAAATTCTTGTGGTTTATTTCAAGTGCTTCAGCTAAGAAGAAACATCAACTTACAATGGACTCTGTTGTTGATTATAAGAAAGACCCAGTCATCTTTTGCCCCCCCCCCCCCACAACTCTCACACCGTCATTGTATGAAAATTAAGATTATAGTTTCAACAATAATGAAAAAAAGGTTGAAAAAAACTTTTTTTGAACTTCTACACAGCCAAAGGGTGGTGAAGAATAACTTTGTGTAAAGAACAGAATGTGGGGGGAAGTTGTTTTTTGACTGAATTCTTCCGTATTAATTCAACTTTTGTGATGTAGAATACTTTCACTGTACTGTTGCATATCACTGGTTCAACAAAAAATTGTAATAAAAAACTTGAATAAATGTGAAGGACAATATATGCAAGTAAAACAACAGCAACAAAATGATCAAAGAAGTTTTTTGGAATTGGTCTTGAAAATCCTTTTGTGCAACCTAATTTCAACAGTCCATGATCTGAATGTTTGACACTCATGACTCAATTGAAGCTATGAATTAATGATGAGGTCAATTGAACATTGTCTGGAACAGCACAGTGAGAGTGAAGTTGGTGGAAGTATGTGATTCAGCAAATGAATAAAGAAATGATGGAAAATTCAAAAGATGGGATGATGTGTGATTAGTTAAAAATTCCAGAATGGTCTGAGAAATAAGAAAGTCAGGAGATGGAAAAAATCAGAAAAAAAAAGAAAGTGAGAAGGGTAGGGAAAGTGATAAGATATTCAGAAGAAAGTGCCAAGTGACTATGTTTAATCCTTCACTTGCAAAAAAAATGCAGTGGAAGTTTGAGTGAACAGTGCCCGGCAATATGTTTTCATTACATTTAACTTGGAAATAGAAATCACAACACACCAATTTGAAATCCTGAGCTTTTGCACAAAGGTAGAAAAAGTTCCCAAAAGAATGAATATAAATGAAAATTAACAAAAATTTCAATGCATGATGGCTTAAAAAAACCCTTGAGGTATTTGAACTTTGACAACTGCTTGATTAATTTTTTCATCAAAAAAGTGAACAGTGGGTCAGGAAGCAGGGCATCTGAATAATTTGATGAGATTTTGAAATTTTTCAAAATATTGAAGAGTAAACTTGCAGGACATATCCAAAAACCGGTTGAAATTGTGATTCTTCAGAATCTCAGTGGTGTTTTTGATTTTTCCAGTTTGCAAGACCAGGAAATTGTTGGAAAAAAGATCAAATACATAAAAAATTTTGGATTTTCAAATTTTCATTACCTCTTTCAGATGCCCTGCTTTCTGACCCACTGTTCACTTTTTTGATGAAAAAATTAATCAAGCAGTTGTCAAAGTTCAGATACCTCAAATGTTTTTTTAAGCCATCATGCATTGAAATCTTTGTTAATTTTCATTTATATTCATTCTTTTGGGAACTTTGCCTACCTTTGTGCAAAAGCCCAGGATTTCACATTGGTGTGTTGTGATGTCTATTTCCAAGTAAACTGTAATGAAAGCATATTGCCGGGCACTGTACATGAATCTATTCTTTACTTTTTTATAATTCCAAATGGTTTTTTTTGTCTTTTCTTGTTTGAGAAAGTGATAAGAGTTGGCCTTTAATCAGAGAGTTTTGGCTTGACAAGTCCATTCAATTCAACAATTGAGCTAGAGAATATTGCGTTGATAAAGCTTGTAGCAGCCCGTCCCACTTTTAGGGCCTGTACCACTGCACGCGCGATATTCAAAATCTATTTCTGCCAATTTTTTTTTGGTGTGTTTTGGAAAATGCTACTCGCCCACATTTTTCAAAATCAATTTGACATAACATATACCATACAATTTGAATTTGCCCATACAAGCTTACCAACACAACTGTTGTGTACTCCAGCCTCACTCCGCTGCTAGCATTCCCTTCAACACCATGTCCATCCAATAACAGGCCTTCCTCATATCAGCTGCTGCCGCTATTGGTGCAATCGTTATTCTTGACTATTATCATCAAGATGAAAGTCCTTACTATGGCGACGGGGGGAAGGCGACATATGTGCGCTTTCTGTTGAACGTTGCTCGTCCCAAATTGTTCAAGGAGATTACAGGCTTGGAAAGAAATACTTTCAACCACCTCGTCACGGAATTCCGCGAAGCAGACCTCCTGGAAGACGGTCAATCGGTCACTGTTGAGGAGCAAGTCCTAATCTTTCTTGATATTGTCCGATACAACAACTCTATGCGTCAGACCGCTGTGAAGTTCCAACAAGGGTTATACACGGTCAATCAGTTAGTTGATTTTTCTATGGCCAAGTTGAATTCAATATTGACTTTTTTCTGTTACAGATACTTTAACCATGTTATGGAATCACTTTTTCAGCTCTACCCACAATACATCAAGCTGGATGAAAGAACAACATCATTCCCAGATTGCCTTGGCAAAAATCCGAAGTACATGCCATTCAAGGGATGTATGGGCGCGCTTGACGGTGTCTTGATTCCAGCTCATGTTCCCCTACATCTGCAATCACCATGGCGTTCTCGAAAAGGTGTCATCTCCTGGAATGTCTTGGCTGAAGTCAACTTCCACTTTGAGTTTGTTTATGTTCTAGCGGGATGGGAGGGAAGTGCCCACGATACCCGTGTGTTTAACGACGCTACCTCAAAAGGTCTCAACATACCCAACAAGCGCTTCTTTCTTGCCGATGCCGGTTATGGCTTGCAACCTGGTTTAATGACCCCGTACCGAGCAGTCCGATATCACCTAAAAGAACAGGCAAGTGCTGGCCTGCGTCCCTCAACTCGAAAAGAGCTCTACAACCTGCGACACGCCACCCTCAGGAACATTGCGGAGAGGCTCTTTGGATGCTTCAAAAGGAAATTTTCAATCCTCAAATCTGCCCCGGAGATTGAGCTATCCAAACAGATTCGCTTGGTTTACGCACTATGTGTGTTGTGGAATTTCCTGCGGAAACACAAGACTCTTGAATTGCTCTTAGAGGAGAACGACAATGCCGAGGATACCTCTGAAGGCCCGGATGATACAAACGATCCATCCGCAATTTACTCGGCATCACAGGAGGACACCCTCCAGAAAAGAAGAAGGGACCGATTAGCAAAGCGACTTTGGACTCAGTACATTCAATATACAGGTCGCCGGGTTCATTCCAGAAATCATAATTGATATTTTGTCTTGCTTCTCCCTCTCTCAGCTTTTCTCTATGTTTAGTGTCTTGTTTTTCATCCCTTCTCTTTCTGTTCTCCCACAAATCACACAGTTTGGGCTATGAGGTGCAAAGAATAAAATAAAATTGTCATTCAAGCAAAGAAAACAGATGTGAGCTTAAGCAATATGCAAGAAAAGAGAAAACCTTGATTGTGAGTTGAGTGGTCGTTAGTATTGCATGATGTAAGAGAAGAAATCAGAAATTATGAACAGAGTGTGAATGAGTGTTATTTGAAGGAAACAATCATTAACTAAAGCAAGTGTTTCAACGTCATGAGTAATGAAAGAATGACTAGTAAACTAAAAACATGGAATCTCAATAACCAGGATTGACGCGTTAACAGAGTTGGAAAGAAGGACTAAGAAATGCAAGAACAGAAAATAACTAGGACCCCAAGGGGTTAACGAGAGTATTGTAGTGATAGAAAAGGGTAATCAAGAAAATCAAGCAGATTTGCTGACTTCGCGATCAAGCCACATGCGGCAGATCTTCTTAGTTGAAGTTTGAGAAATCAATAAGAAAGTTGAGGCCTTCTGATCGTCTTCAACAACCCAGATGAATTTGAGATAGTCCTCGTCATCGACCTTGTTAAGAAACATCAAAGAGAGCTGTTTGAGGGCCTGGCTTCTGATTGATTTGCTGCTTGGTGCAGTGGTGGGCTGTTCTTCTCTACAAGGTGCCAGAGTGGTAGCTGCTTTATCAATTGCACCAATGAGATTGTTGATGTTGGTAGTGACCACATGGCCTTTGGTCTCTCAAGCACGCTTGTTGGAGGAAGCCGTCACTGACACGGATTTGGTTAAATTGATGGGATCAGTTGGCGTAGGTTTGACAACAGCTTCACCCTCGCTCAGCACCTCATTGTCAGACAAATCAGAGACCACAGTTTTTTTGGGGGCTTTTTTTCTCTTCTTCTTGTTACTGGAAGCGGTTGGCACGTTCTCTTGAGTTGGTGGGCGCTGGCTCTCTGCGGCTTCACCGGTGGCAAAGGTACCTGAAAAGACACGCTCCGCAAGCTCAAAGATTGGGAAAGGCTTTTCCTTAAGCTTGGCGAAATTTCGGCGAGGATGGGCGTTGATGAGTTCATTCCAAGCCCGCGGATCAGCCGTGACTGTACATTTCTCGCTGTCCCATCCAAAACCAGACTTCTCACTGAGGAATTTGTAATCGGAGTATTGAGATCAAATCACGTTCTTCTGATTTTTGATCTGCTCGCGGTTTAAATTGAGATTGAAGTAGTCATTCAATCCATTCATGACCTCCGTCCAGCCTTCCTTCTTGAGATTCCCATTGTCGGTCCCATGGCCAGCCGAGTGTTGGTCAATGATAAGCTCAAGAAGCTTACATTTCTGGATAGTCGACCAGATGTGTGGTAATTGTCCATCGGCTTCCCCCATCTGAGAGGTTTCGACATCTTTCTTTGCAGGTGGTACTTGTTTAGTGGACTGAGGTAGATCAGGGAGGTTCATGGCAGCAGATTTCTCGGGCGCTTTCTTTTGGGTGGTGTTTGGAGTGGGAGTGTGGTTTTTTTTGGCTGGAGTGGGAGTACTGTTGGTTTGTTTGGCGGGAGCTGGAGCAGGCTTGGGTACGTTTGAAGAAAGGTTGAATAGATTGGGATCAATCATTGTATGAACTATGTGCGGAGGAAGGTGTGTATGTTGAACAAAGGATGTGGTGATATGATGTGGTGACTATAGGCTGTGGTGACTGCAGGGAAGACTTTCGGAAATGAGTCAATGTTGTTTCCGAAAGCAAGCAGCTTTTCACAAAATGGGATCAATAGATTCCGGCCAAAATTGACGGCCGTGGTACATGTTTTTGACCAAAAATGATTTTTTCAAAGAAAAATTGGAAATTGCCTGGTTGCGCAAGCTATGGTACAGGCCCTTAGGTTTTTCCTTGCAAACAGTGAGAAGCATTCTTGGCCTATACTTTCTTGCCCAAGCTGCCACAAATTTCCAGAGTGTTGCATTCACTGCTTGGGGTGTTGTGGGCTTCGTGAACGGGAAGGATTCGGCTAATTTTTGTAACTGGTGATCTTCCTGAGACTTGGGGCGGTTGGA
This sequence comes from Puccinia coronata f. sp. avenae, assembly GCA_002873125.1. NCBI lineage: Eukaryota > Fungi > Basidiomycota > Pucciniomycetes > Pucciniales > Pucciniaceae > Puccinia > Puccinia coronata. The sequence continues at coordinate 153,525 of PGCI01000024.1, forward strand.
GATTGCGTTTGCAAGTTTTACATACCATTGGAATCTTGCATCTAGCCCCTCCATCTTCATCGGAGGTAATATCAAGGTGATCACTTCTATGTGAAAAAGAAAGAGCGGAAATACTTTTTTGAAGAGTTTATCTTTGATTTGGTCAACATAATTATATTCTTCAGAATCTCAGTGGTGTTTTTGATTTTTCCAGTTTGCAAGACCAGGAAATTGTTGGAAAAAAGATCAAATACATAACAAATTTTGGATTTTCAAATTTTCATTACCTCTTTCAGATGCCCTGCTTTCTGACCCACTGTTCACTTTTTTGATGAAAAAATTAATCAAGCAGTTGTCAAAGTTCAGATACCTCAAATGTTTTTTTAAGCCATCATGCATTGAAATTTTTGTTAATTTCATTTATATTCATTCTTTTGGGAACTTTTTCTCAGGATTTCACATTAGTGTGTTGTGATGTCTATTTCCAAGTAAACTGTAATGAAAACATATTGCCGGGCACTGTACATAGTGTGTAAAGAAGGCACCAAGTACCCGTTGGCGGGTGCGGGTGTCCAGATTTAGGGGTGAAAAACAGGCGGGTACCCGCGCCATATAACCGCCAAATACCCGCCAGAATACAGTTGTACTGGCGGATTGCACGTAATCCACCAGTACAACAGTCAACTGTGGCGCTGCGAGTTAAGTTCACACCCGCATGAGGCCACATTCTGCCAGGGCAATCTCAACTCCAACCGGACCCAAACAATGTCCATTGGCCATGTTGAATTCTCAGTCAAAAGCTCCAAGCTGAAACTTGCACACTCCAAGTTGAAACCCGCGCTCAGCAGCTCCAACCCAGAAAACTCTAGTTCTAGACCCTGGCAACTAATGTGCATTGATGATACTGCGCCATCAGTCGCTTAGGGCTAGATCGCCCCCTTTATCCTTCCCTGCTCCTTCCACCCAATCGCTCCTCAGAGACTCAAACCTTACTGCTCAGAACAATAAGCTTTAAGATCTCGATCTCCACCCTCAAGTCGTCGGACCTCAACTTGTAAAGTATCTCTCACGCCTTGACCAACGTCATGCATTTCACTCATCCACTCTTCCCGATCAACTCTCTCCTCAAGGCTCCGCTCATCATCAAGATATCACCTTGATCATCAAACACCACCACACACCTTGTTGTTGTGCTGTTTGTGCTTTTCTCATCTTCTCTCTTTTTCCTTCTCATTTTTCTCTCTGCTTGTCGTTGAAAGATCTAACCCTTCCTTTTTTTGTCTCCTTCCTTTCTGTTTCTCATCTCTAGACTGTGTGCTCTCTTCTTATCTTCTTCTCGTCCAAGTCCTCGCTTCTACATCCTGTGTCATTGTCTAGCGGTAAATTCTCCCTCCTTGTTGGTCTCTTTTCCTTTCATCCCTTCCTCTCATTGTTCCTGATCTGATCATGTTTCTTTTGTGTTTAGTCTGGTTTTCTGTTTAGTAATTCTTTAGTCAAAAATTCTTCACAATTAACAGTCGAAATCCGCTCACCGACTATAGAAAACCCTATCGCAAACGAAAACCAGTCGCTAACTATCCGTCGCTATGGAGGCCATTAATCCTACCATTCTCAAGACAACAATTGAGGCAATTCCGGTTCTAACTGAAGAAAATTTCTCCAGCTGGCGTACGCGCATCACCGCCCTCTTCAAACTTGGGGGCGTAAAAGATCAAATGCTCAAAAGTGAACCTAACCTTGCCGACAACGACAACACCATCCTGTGTGCCATCTTGCTTGCCAAGCTCTCGGCATCCACTCACAGCAATGTCGTCACGTCAAGCAATGAAGATGACGCCCAAGCGCCCTGAAAGAGCATAATGAAGAGATTCATCTCTTCCGAACCATCTAACCAAGCTCGAGTCTACATTGGGTTCGCTAACATCACCTTTGACATCACCAATATCGAGAAATTTGTGACCAAAGTCAGAAGTAGCCTGATCAAGATGGAAGACGTTGGTATCAGCCTACCTGAAGACGTCCTTACTTACAAGCTCCTCAGAAGATTGCCCAGTAGCCTAGATTGCATCAAGCAAAGCATCACCCACTCGAAGAATGGTGAAGACATCCAACCAGAAGTCCTCCTCGACCACCTCAAGATTCACTTGAACGAGTTGAAGGTCTCCGCGTCCCACCAAGCCGAATCCATTGGCACAACGATGCTCACCGCCAAGGACAAGAAATGCAGGCCCGGCTTCCATAACCCTCAAGCAACTCACTCACGCGAACGTTGCTGGGTCCTGTTCCCCAAGAAGAAGGAAGCCCATCTTAAGAAGATTCAGGAAGCCCAAGTCAGCTCCCTCTCCACTTTCTCATGTTATCAACCCAGTCTATTTGCTCTTGACTCCGGCTCAACCTCTCACATGGTCTCTGAATAACACCTGTTTGTCAACCTAGACAAAAGCAAACAAGGAATGATCAATACGAGCTGCGGAGCCAACACGCTTCAGATAAAAGGAAAAGGAACAATCTCACTCAAATTTTGGGAGAAAAACTTTAAACTCCACAATGTTCTTTATGTTCCAAAAATCACTGTCAATTTGTTATCACTCCGCCACTTGTTACTTGAGCAATGCACAGTCAGCTTCTCAACCAATCATTTTGCTGTCCTGAAAAACGGTCTTCCCTTTCTTGAAGGGAATTATAGCCAAAACCTTCCCGTACTCAAACTTGAGCCCGCTAAGCAACAAGCTCTTCTGAGCTCAGCCAAACTTCTTCAAAAATCCCTTGGACACGTGAGCTACAGGAGAATTTGGAACAAGCTTGGTATCCCGGTATCAGCTCCAGAAATTTGCAAGTCTTGCGCTGTAGTAAAAATCACCCAGGCATCCTTCGGATCAAGAACTTCGCGCGCCTCAAAACCGCTTGAGGAGATTCACTTGGACCTCATTGGCCCAATCGGACCAATGTCCCATAGGAAGCACAAATACATCTTGACAATTTTCGATTCCTACTCCCGTTTCTGCGCCGCCATCCCTCTTGTCGGAAAAGGAGATGTTTTTGCGGCACTGAGCTTTGCCATTGATGTTGAGGCCAAGCGCATAGGCTACCATCCCTCAGTCATCCACTTGGATCGCGGAACTGAATTCACTAACTCCGAGCTGGAGGAATATTGTCGTAAGCATACCATTCGCCAAAGGTTTTCCAATGCCTACACTGCCCAACAGAATGGCCTAGCGGAAAGACTCAATCGGACAATCCTCAAATCACTTCGTACCATTATCTATGACTCAGGGCTCCGCCAAAACCTCTGGAACAAAGTTCTCAGCGCCACAGTGCTCACCCTCAATCAGATTCCAGCCCATCGAAGCAAAAAATCACCCCATGAACTGTTCAAAAATGAAAAAGTCTCACTGGATTACTTTTACCCTATCGGCAACCCAGTTGTGGTACTTGCCAACGAAAAGGTTTCCAAACTCAAACCTCGCGGAAAGTTCAGAAAGTTAATTGGATTCAACCTTGAACTCAAATCTTACCTTATTCTAGCTGATGATGGTGGGGTTATCAATTCCAAAAGTGTTGAGTTTCTGGACTACGTATCGCCAAGCCAACCGCACTCCAATCATAATGAGCTCTTGACAGAGGTGAAGGAGGTGGCGCCGGTCACTGAACCAGTGGTGCGACCGAATCCAGAAGACCCAAAGATCAAGGAGGAGGAAGATGAATCAGATGTTGAAATGTTTGATGCAAACGAGGATGTTGATTCCAGTGATAAAGATGTTCAAGTGGCCGACAATCTGATCCCGGTGCCAGACACGTTAGCCAGTACCAGAGTTCTCCGTGATCGCACTCTCCATGTCAAACCCGTCAAATACACATACTTCACTCAAGATCCAAAGACGTTCAGGAAGGCTGTCTCCTCTGAGAACGCCGCCGGCTGGTCCAAGGCCATTGACAATGAGCTGGACAACATTGAACGCCATGAAGTTTGGGAGGATCAATCCGCAACCCCTAAGAAGGTGCTGTACTCGACTTGGGTCTTTAAAACCAAGCCTGCCACGCCATCTAGTCCAGAAAAGCAAAAGGCGCGGCTTTGTATCCAAGGGTTTCTACAAACCTTTGCAGAGGATTTCTTTGAGACGTTTGCTCCGACAGGGAAGTTTCTGTCTCTCCTGACGCTTCTTGTCCTAGCCATTGATCTTCAGCTGCCAATTAGGCAGTTTGACGTGAAAAGTGCATTTTTATTTGCGCCTCTCGACGAAGAAATATTCATCAAGATGCCCGAGGGATTGAAGCGCACGTCTCCGTACCTCAAACTGAAGAAATCCTTGTATGGCCTCAAGCAGGCCCCAAAAAACTGGTATGAAACGCTGACTGCCTGGTTTGAGGAAATCAACTATGCGCCCTCCGTCTCCAATGCCTGCCTTTTCATCCACGCAAAAAAGAACTCCTTCATCTTCTTTCATGCTGATGATTTGATTGTGGTGGGGCAGACTGACTGTTTTGAGAAGCTCCTCCTTAAGCGGTTCCCAAACTCGACGGCCCACGACCCAGACACTCTATTAGGGATGAATCTAAAAATTGGCCATGATGCAATCGAGCTCTCTCAACCTGGCTTGATTGATAAGGGACTCGAGCTCCTTGAGCTCTCTGACTCCAGACCAGTGAAAACTCCTCTCTCGCAGGGTGTTCAGCTTCATTGCACTTCCGACAAAGACCACCAGGCTTTTCTTGACCTTAACATCAACTACCGCTCCTACCCGGGGATGTTGAACTATCTTGCCTGTAGGACTCGTCCCAATTTAGCTGCCACAATCTCAATCCTCTCAAGGTTCAACCAGCGTCCCGGATTATCCCACTGGAGGGAGGTACTCCACTTCTGGAAATACCTGAAGGGGACTAGGGGCTTTACTCTTCTGTTGAAACCCTCAACCAACAATCTAGCCGATTGCATAAAATTCTTTACCGACGCAACATGGGGCAAAGAACATGAGACCAGAATCTCACAAAGTGGTTCCCTTGCCTTCCGGAAAAGCTGTCCAATTCTGTGGAGCAGCAAAAGGCAGCGCAACATCACCATGTTGTTGACCAAGTCTGAGATGAACGCGCTTTCAGACAGCAAGCAAGAGAGCCAATGGCTCAAGTTTCTCATAGAGGAACTATGGAAGACCGCCCTTACATCAACCCTGTTTCACATTGATGATAAGGGGCTTCTTGAAAAATTGAAACATTTTGGCTCCTATTTTAAAACCAAGCACATCGACATCAAGATTAAATCACTACGCGACAAGTTCAAAACCAAGGAAATTGATGTCAAACTAATTCCCTCCGGCCAGATGCTTGCCGATTCTCTGACCAAAACCGCACCCCACGCCTCTGTCCAACAACTTCAAGACGTATGCTTTGGGGGCTCTTTCCCGAACAAGCAAGGAGGGCTGTTGAATTCTCAGTCAAAAGCTCCAAGCTGAAACTCACGCGCTCCAAGTTGAAACCCGCGCGCAGCAGCTCGCAACCCAGAAAACTCTAGTTCTAGACCCTGGCAACTGATGCGCATTGATGATACTGCGCCATCAGTCGCTTAGGGCTAGATCTCCCCCTTTATCCTTCCCTGCTCCTTCCACCCACTCGACTCGCTCCTCACAGACTCGAACCTTACTGCTCAGAACAATAAGCTTTAAGATCTTGATCTCCACCCTCAAGTCGTCGGACCTCAAATTGTAAAGTATCTCTCATGCCTTGACCAATGTCGTGCATTTCACTCATCCACTCTTCCCAATTGACTCTCTACTCAAGGCTCCGCTTGTCATCAAGATATCATCTTGATCATCAAACACCACCACACACCTTGTTGTTGTGCTGTTTGTTCTTTTCTCATCTTCTCTCTTTTTCCTTCTCATTTTTCTCTCTGCTTGTCGTTGAAAGATCTAACCCTTCCTTTTTTTGTCTCCTTCCTTTCTGTTTCTCATCTCTAGACTGTGTGCTCTCTTCTTATCTTCTTCTTGTCCAAGTCCTTGCTTCTACATCCTGTGTCATTGTCTAGCGGTAAATTCTCCCTCCTTATCGGTCTCTTTTCCTTTCATCCCTTCCTCTCATTGTTCCTGATCTGATCATGTTTCTTTTGTGTTTAGTCTGGTTTTCTGTTTAGCAATTCTTTAGTCAAAAATTCTTCAGGCCGACTCAATGGCACATAACAAGAAAAGCAGGAAGTGCCGTCAAGCACCTGGATCCCCTAGCTCCTCCATCCCCAGTAGTACCCCAGCCCAATCAACCCGACATCCTCAAAGGAGAATAGTGAATGTCATTGACGACTCCAATGTAGAGACTGTGAAAATGGAGATGTGTCTGATGGGAGTTGAACCCACGACCTCAGCTTAGAGCTGAGACACATGCTAGAGTGCTGCCTTTACCAACTAGGCTACAGACACTTGTGGATGCCAAGGTGTTGGGTGTTACTGGTCTAGGTTCAACTGCACAGCTCTCCCAACTGTGGTGATACATCATGTTAGCAGGTTTAACCTCAACATCCAATGTAGAAGAACCCAACACTCAAGAAAGCACTCAAACTCCTAGGTCCCAGGATCTGACTGATGAAAAAGAGCATTGTAAGTGACTCAGCTATTAATTTCATAATTGATCTAAAATGTCATGCCAACCATCCTGTTTTTATTTCCTGTAGGAAAGGCAATGCAGGTGCACAAAAATCAGCTCAGCGCTTGCTATGCCGCCTATCACCCTCCAAAACTGTCCAATCAGTTGGATAAACACGGCCGCAAGATGATAGCTTACTTGTGTCAAACGTGAGTAATTTTCTTGTGTATGTGGTTTCCTTCTGGTCCACGCTGGATTGCCTGACTTTCCCCTTTTTTATTTCAGATGTGGCAGCAGTATCATCCGACCAACATACAACACTTCCCCTAGCAATCTCTCCAAGCACGTTGCTAGTTGCACTAAGAAAACCCATGACTCCAAAGCTCAAACATTAACACCTATGGGGATATCTGGCAGTAAAAATATTGATGCTTGGGATGTGAGTGCCTTATCTTTGATTCCCAAGAGAAATGTAGGACTGACCTTTAGAATGTACCAGGTACCTCAGCTGTGTGCAGTTTGGTGTGCTGAAGGTGCCCAACCTTTCTCAGCTCTTGGGGAGCAGGCGCACCAAGGCATCTTGCACCCAACTGTTGTGTGACATTTACCCAGCAAAAAGGCTGTATCGAACGACATTGCCCGCTTATATACGGCCGTGCAGGACTCCGTTATTCAATCCCTTAAGGTTTGATTTCCCTCTTTTTCAATTATTGAACAATAAGCTGATTTCACTACAAACATTTGTAATTTTACCCAAAGAAAAAACAACTGTTTGGGTTAGGCAAAATGTTAATTTTTTTCAACAAAATGGCTCAGTAATAAAAATTGAGCAAAACTGAGCATGCTCAGCAAAATCCCCTAAAGTTGCCAGAATGAATAAAAATGATTTCTGCTCAGTTTGTAAAAAAAAAAAAAAATGCTGAGCATGCTCAGTATAGCTTATTTTTCACTTCTGACCATTTTTTGTAAAATTGGGTATATGTTTTGCCCATCCCAAGTTTACATTTTCCTTCTGGGTAGAATTGCAAATGTTTTTAGTGTTTGTCTTTCTAGGCTCACACTGGGGCAATGTACTTGGGTCTTGACGCTTGGCAGTCCCCAAATGGATTTGACGTATTGGGGACGGTGATATACCGCATGGTAGAAGATGAAGCAATTGGATTACACTTGGAGGCCATGCCACTCAATTTTGTCAGGTTAAAACAAAGCCATACGGGTGTTTATCTGGCCGAAATAGTCCAGCTAATTGTTGATAAGTTTGGCTTGAGGAACAAAGCAAGCACCTTTTCTGAGTTTTCCCGTGCAATATTTCTCCATTTTGCTAATTCCTCACTATCTTATCCCATAGATATGCGGTATTTTTACTGACAACGCATCAAACAACCAAACAATGATTCATGAGGAGATTGCAAGATTCAGATGGCCTTGATTCAAGGGTGAACCACAATGGATCCAATGCTTTGCACACATTCTCAATTTAATTGTTCAGGTGATATTGCGGCCATTTGGAAGCCAAAAGAAAAAACATATTAGCTCAGCTCACACAGATGAAGACAATTCTGGCAACAATCTTTTGGATCCAGATGACCCGGAGGATCCAGATGACCAGATTCAGCTGTATGTTTTGTTTCCTCTCTTTTCGCCTCCCTTGATTAGTTGATCACTGAATTTTATCTAAATTTACCCAGTATGGTCAAAGACACAGGCAATACTGAAGACAAAGAGGAAGCTGAAGAAACAGATCTTCTGGCAGCCAAGGTCATTGACAATGAAGAGATCAAACTCAAAAGCGATGATGTTAATGAGTTAAGTGACGAGGATGATGATGATCGATATACATCTGATGCTTGCAAACAGACACTGGCTAGGGTAAGCCAAGCTCATCACCCTCAGTATCAACAATCATGTCATATTTACTGAATTCATTTCCATACTGAAAATAGTTCCAAGCAATCTCCTGCAAGCTTAATAAGTTGCCGAACTCAAAGGCACTGTTTGTTGAGCTATGCAGGGATCACAATTGTGGAACACCACACAATATCAAACAAGATGTCAGAACCAGATGGAACTTGACTTTGGCCTAGTTGGCCAGGATCTTGAGATGCTCGGCAGAAGTGTGAGTCTATTCTCTTACTAAAATCATTAGTCAGGAATACAACTGATATATTCTTTCTATTGCAGTCTTGAGTGGCAAACCAATTGACAACACGGCCTCTTCCAAGAACATCAGATCAACCAGGACAATCTTGACTTGGCAAGCAACCTCGTTGAAGTTCTTCAACCCTTCTCTGAAATGACGCTACAAGTCTCAATTCCCGGTGGTGCTTGAATAGCAGACATAGTTGTGTTTATCAAACAGATCACAAGCCACCTTTCAACAGCCATTTCCAAAAAGAAAGAGCAGTATCCCCCGGCTTTGAGAAATGCCTGTTGTGCAGGACTCCAGCTCACAAACAAGTACTATACTCTTACGGACTGCTCAACATTGTACTGAGTTGCCATGGGTGAGTTCTAACTTCTTGTCTCTAATCCCTTTTATTTCATACATACTCAGCTGACTGACAAGATTTGAATTATCCAGTTCTTCATCCATCCTTCAAGGATGGGTATTTCAAACTCGCTAACTGGCAAACTGAATGGATTGAAGAAGCAATCAGACTCACCTGCGAGATGTGGGAAAGCAAGTACAAACCTCCACCTCACCCAAGCACCACCCAGCAACCAAATACTGGCCCACAAGTGAGTAATTGTCTAACAAAGATTGCCACATCCATCATCATCCATACTAATCTGCTACACAAAAGCCTCAGGCAGGTATACTGGCAGGTTTAAGGGGTGCTTCAGAGGCACGCGGAGCAAGTACCACCACAGATCCACTGACCATGTGACTTTTGGGAGGATTGGTGCTGAACAAAGATGGACAGCCGGTCAACCCCCTCAAATGGTGGATGCAGCAAAGATGTGCTGGCAATTCTCATGGGGGCCTTCTCCAGATGGCATTGGATGTGCTAAGTTGTCCGGGTGGGCACTCTTAATTGACCCTTTTTTCACTACAAACATTTGTAATTTTACCCAAAGAAAAAACAACTGTTTGGGTTAGGCAAAATGTTAATTTTTTTCAACAAAATGGCTCAGTAATAAAAATTGAGCAAAACTGAGCATGCTCAGCAAAATTCCCTAAAGTTGCCAGAATGAATAAAATTTATTTCTGCTCAGTTTGTAAAAAAAAAAAAAATGCTGAGCATGCTCAGTATAGCTTATTTTTCACTTCTGACCATTTTTTGTAAAATTGGGTATATGTTTTGCCCATCCCAAGTTCACATTTTCCTTCTGGGTAGAATTGAAAATGTTTGTAGTGTTTATTCTTTTTGAGCTAACACCGCATTTCATACAGCAACAACCGTGGACGTTGAGTGATCTTCCAGTTTTGGCCGGGACTATGTTTCTTTACAAAGGCATTGCCTCAGCGCATCATTGGTTACTCAAGGGATGGTGGTGGCATTCTACTCCAAGAATGGTAAGATTCAACCTGGGGTATTGTGTAAATGGAAACTAAAGAAGAGGAACAATGCTAAGATGAAGGGAAATGAGAGAGGAGGGGTGGGGAAACCATGATGGTTATCATATACGTTGTATGCTAGTTATAAGAAAAAAAGTGAAATCAATAGCTACTTATCTGTGAGAGGCCTTTGGCACTGCAAAAAGTGGTACACACCCGCAAGTACCCGCCACAAGTATGCGGGTACTCGCCAGCTTCTGCCTTGGCGGGTGCGGGTGCCTAAAATCTGAAGTTTTTCAGCCAAGTACCTGGACTTGTGGCGGGTACCCGGGTGCGAGGGGCATTATTTAATAGTGTGAACCTTCCTTGTGTTCTACAACAATACAAGCATCATCAGAGTGAATAACCTATATTTAAAAGCCTGGCCATTGCAACTGAATCATTCTCTTTTTTTTTCTTGCATGAATACCTAATCCTGCTATATTGAGGAAATTAGCAGTTTGAAGCCATCTGGGGCTGAATTTGCTATGTTTCTCAATTGAATCTAGGAGGTGAACCTAAGACAAGGCCTTTAGACTCCTCACAGGTCTGGGGGGTGGCACATCCACCCTTTCCACTATCTAAAATTTATATATACCACTGGCATGAGGATGCCCTTGATTTGATTCAAAAAAGTCACTTTATTTTCATGAAATCAAGCTTCTTCTAGATACCTCTTGTTGAGAAATTTTCAATTTTTTTTTTTCAAACAAATATTATAGGAAAATATTGTAAACAAGAATGGTGGCACATTTTTCCAGGCATGGCCTTTCATTTTGAGAAGAAAAATTTTTCCCCTTTGGATGCCGGTATATTGATCATAACGTATAAATAGTTCTTTTTCAGAACCCATGATTGAGTTGGATTATATGTGTACACTAAACTGCATTTATGGTGGGCTGTGTCCGCTCCTGGATCAGAAAATCAGTCGTTTGTCAAGGAGAAGTGATCTGGATTCCGTTTTGAGGCAATTACGTAAGGACAACGTGGCCGAGCGGTTAAGGCGATTGACTAGAATCTTCTCGGATGCGAAGGCGTCTATCATCAATTGGAGTTTCTTCGCGTAGGTTCAAATCCTGCCGTTGTCGCACTGTTTTTGTATTGCCTTGAGGAAATGGCACGACGGCAATCTACCCGTCCCCCGTCAGTGGCGTTCACACTGAAGGCCTTTATTATTGAGTGCAGACTTGGTTCAAGGCCTACCAAGCACCCGGCCTGTGTGTGTGGTTGTCAAATACAGCTAACACATTTGTAGATGATCGCTACAGGTTTGAAAAGAACTTGGTTGTTTACTTTCAACACAGAAATTAGGGCTATGAGAACGATGAATGAATGCAGCGGATGGAAGACAAACTCCACAATCATACTATTTATGCTAAAAACTACGTATTAAATACAAATCGATGTACCCCTGAACACTCAGTCGGTGGTCGTCTTCTGAGTTGCCGATTAAACAGTGCGATGATAAAGCATTAATGAATTATTTTGTGATGAAAGATGCCGAGAGAAAACGATGGAGATCAAATGAGATTATATCCGGAGAAACTTATGCCCGCATGGATGGAAGCTGGTCCTGAAAGGAAAGTGTGGACCGTAATCAAATATCTTCTCGATCATGAACCGCGCGCAAGGCCGGGTTCGAGTCCCGAGTCTCGATCGGTAGTTTACAAATCAACAATACGGCCAAAATAAATACCAAGACGGTCATCCACAAGGCAACATGGAGACTCCAGATCTTCATCAAGAAGCCCACAATCAGTGGCCCGATCATGCCTGATAGTCTGCTGAGTGCTGATGCAATTCCATAACCTGTACCTCTGATGGATGATGGAAATACTTCCGGTGTGTAACCTGTTTTCGTCAGTCAATGAAAGAGCAGAAACACATCAGTGTTTTCCACCCGGATGATTTCAAACTCATATGTATGGTGATATATTTGTGTTTGATTCACTGCTAGTTAGGTTGGTAAAATAATGCAAGTTCTCTCACCGTAAATAACTGCGTCTAGCCCACCACCAAATTTGAATGTGTTGGAAATGAATTGGATTTCAGTACGGTTGCAAATGTCAAGAAAGACGAGTAAGAGTAAAATTTACTCACATAGGATGGTTGACATTATAGAAATCACCATGCTACTGATTTTGATACCAATATCACTCTGGATTTTCAAAAAAGCAAGAATCGCTAATGAAGTTCCTAAAGCGCTCAAAACCATCGTCTTCTTTCGGCCCAGCCTTGTTTCGATCATCCAAGACGCCACTAAACTAGCTGGGCATCTTTTTTTGCGCCAATGAATTCAACCGATTCAATTGATGTCAATTTTTCGGGGTGTTTCAGTCATGAATCATGTTACGCGAAGTCTTTCGTCAACGAACCCGGAAAGCGTATAAAATAAATACTCCTTCAAGGTCTCTGCTATATCACTCTTTTCTGGATGCCGTTTTTCTAGATAAGCTGGTAAGAAAATGTTGAAAGAAGTGCTACAGATGTCGTTGTTTGCGGTGTGATCAGCTATAAGTCTATGTGGAAGCAACTGAAAGAAGATCTTACTAAGCAAATGATACTGTTACCCAAATTGCCCAAACCAAGATCGTCGTGACTTTTAGTTCTGGGCTCATCAGCAGTCCAAATCGATATTTCAAATTTTCGATTCCTTGTGCGATTGACGCCTTCCAGCTTTGTGATAGGTTTGATAAAGAAGTATCTGATTTCGGGCGGGGAGTGGAGTCATTCGGTTGTGGGCTGTCTCCCAGTGGAGTATATTGATGATTGACTGCTGAATTCTCTTGCGGCGAATTATCTTCCACATCAGCCTCGGTGATCTTCAAACCTATCCCATTCCGAGCAGAGATGACTTCCAAAACTAGAACTGCGTCGGCTGCCCGGCCATTCGTCATTAGATATTTTGGCGATTCTTCCAAGTTGAACAGTGCTACTCTACATGCAAACATTATAAAGGTCTGAGGCCAAAAAAAGAAAAACGAGCACATTTTCAAATCAGTACTCTATTCAGAAGATCTTTTTATATTAATCTTGCGAGTCTATATCCCTTAATATTTGACGTTAAGTTAACCGAAAGAATAAAAAGGAAATGTACTGACAAGTACACCTAGTACAATCAATAAGTATCTCCAGCCAAGATTATCCACTTGGGAGTTACACAACAAAGTTTGGCCCGGTGGCGGCTCTTTACAACTCGCTCCAGGTAGGATGATCAATCCTAGAAATGAAGATATGACGGCACCGAAAGAGAAACTTCAAATAGAAACAGCAGATAAGGTTAACGCTCTATGTGAGAATGCATTCACAAGAAAGGAAATATATCACACAAGGTAAACCCACAATACGGAGAGCCCAGTGAGGAGGTAGTGTCGGGTTTTTGGTATATTTTCCAAAAACAATGTACCATCTGTGGGCATTGAGCCTCCCACGCCCATTCCAAGGCCGACCAAAGAGAAGCACAGCCAGCCGAAACTAGGCGCGAAACCACAGAAAAGTCCAAAGATCGCAGTCATCAGCAATGTGCCATTGAAAGGTCCCCGGCGACCATACGTATCCGAATCTGTAGGAAGAGAAGTTGTTTACTTTTAGAACAGCTTCACAATATAGAATATTAGAAGAAAATCGTCACAAACAGCTACCCCATATCCACGCCCCAATCATCATTCCAAAGAAGATGGAAGTAGAGAGTAAACCGATCCATCGATCCGTGATACGAAAATGTACTATACGGCAGTGAGATGGACAAGTCATCAGTTTTGGATCCAGGATGTGAAATGATGCGACAAGTTAAAAAATATACGAAGTTTGCGGGAGCCAAACATGAACCTTCACATTCGCTGCTAGCTAAAGAGCATCAATTGAACAGACCTTGAACCCTTGGCAATATGACAGCAACCGATTGAAGCCACATCTACATGGACCATAAACACATGAAGTTCCGTGCGAATATCATGTCACATGAAAGTACTCGGGACCAGCCAGAAAATGAATGGAGAAAGAAATCGGTCAAAAAAAGGCTGAATGGTTCGTTCTTACATTGTCACAAAGCCATCCAACTGAAGATTTCCATCAATTCCGTAGAATAGAGAATGCAAAAATAAATGGGGGGTAAATATCACAATCAGTCAAAAGATAAACCTCAGCAAGAAAATTCATTGCAAAACTTCCAACTACTTACAGCCACATAATACTCTGAGAAATATGGGAATCCAGACGTTAAAACGAGTTCCACGAAAAGAAGTGAACGAAAGACAGATTTAGAATCAAAGTTAGCGGTAATAATACAGCATCCCAACATTTACGATGTGACAATCAAGTCATAAATTTGAGAGTATCCATCTATCTTTTTCAAACAATTTTAATTCGGAATAATACAACATCGTATTTTGATTCCGCTTAACCACAACAATCGTTTATAATCAGTCATGAAGAGTCCGATGGGAAATGGAAATGCATATATGGAAGATGGAGATTTCCACTAATAAAGAAAAATAATTGCCCTAGGCACCAGCTTGGAAGGTGAGGAGTGCCAAAGAAAAAAAAAAAAAGAGTCCGCCCGACTTACAAGAGTTTCCATTGGTATGGGCCCATACCGACTTTCTCAAGGGTATGATCGAGCGGAGTCATCGTCGAAATCATGACGAAAAGGTCACGAACGAGAGTTAGTTAGACTGCGAGTGCTGGTTGAACGATTCTCGGTGGGTCCAATTCCTGTGTTGCTTGATGTTTATTTCTTTCCCTCATACGATGCGAGCTGGGAAGAATCCTTGAGGTTCTTGGTGGAGTTGGATGAACCGTTATTGAGCGTTGAGTGGTCAAGGAGAGTGTAGAGAGACGCATACACTCCGATGACCTGCCATAGCACATAACTATGTGGATACCAAGAGGTCCGAAACTGATAGTCGGGGTTTAAAATGTTACATACATATCCGCACACGACCCGCACCCCGCGCCCCGCAGACCGCTGCAATCCGCTTCCCCCAGCTTCAAAAGCCTTGATATGTGAATGAAGAACACAAGGTATACTTTGAAAACATTCACTGATCCTTTTTTCTTCCATGGAATTGACCAGAACATCAAGTGAGGAAACATTGTCAAATTGACATACATGAAAGTAACAAAAACGTATTTATGATACATACTCTCAAGTTTCCATGGCCGACCCTGAAAGACAGATGCTTACATTTATGGTGTTCAAAGCTGCATAACATAAAAAAATACATAAATTCATAACAACATAAACCTCCAAAGTTGGCAGGGACCTGTCAACGTGCATAAATCTTGTTTGACAGCTCCCTGCCAAATTTTGAGATTTATGTTGTTTATGATTTTATGTATGTTTTATGTTATGTAGCTTTGAACACCATAATTCAAAGCTTGTATAATTCTCTATCTAGCATGTGCACTTTTGTATTGCTGTTGATTCTTTTAGGAGGATGTGAGGAGACACAGTGCTTGATTCAATAACCAGCAACTCATGAAAGAATCTGTAGCTAGTCATATCAAAATAGGTCCCTAGCCTATAATTTGTATCAAAGAAATCTCAAAGTAATGAAACATTGAAGATGACTTCTTGAAAGAAGAAACTTTCTCACAAGGAAGCAATACTCACTGTAGGCTGTGGCCCAATAATTATCAGCATGGACTTTTTTGCAACCCAAATGCGGGAAACAAACAATATATTCATCAATCATGTGGGGAACCTTCACAATCACACTCAATACTATTCCAGCTTAATAGTCCGGTTCACAACCCGCTGGTTTCAGCTTGCTGGAATTTATGACCCCCTGCTTGTTTTCGTATAGTTTATGCATGGTTGTTCAGCATGCTGTGCATCAAAACTTGCATAATGGCTGGGATCACTCACCCAAACCTTGAAGCATCATGCAAGGTCCAATTTAAACTTATGACCTGCATGTTGCTGATGCAGCGATAAAAAGCTGCTAAAATATAGCATAAACAGCGGGTCGTGAACCGGACTAATGAGAGGAGGGAACATGGGAAGCAATGGGATATAGGCTATAGCTGGCTGCATCGGCTCACTCACCCTGAAGAATCTCTCAAAGGATCCATCACATGAAGCCATCACTAGCAAATAAAGACATAAAAAGAATTGTATGTATGAGGGTACAAGAGGAGGCAAAAAATGATCAACACAAATTTCTGATTCAGTGTTTTTTTTTTTTTTCTTTTGCTTTTTATATACATATTTTCATCTTCATTTCTTTCTCTTGGATTTCTGGTTTTTCTATTTTGTTAAAAGAAGGATAGATATGTAAACATGTAAGAATCTTAAGCAGCAAAAACCAATCTTCCCAAAAACAAGATTTGTATACATCCACGACATGTATAGATATATATCTTGTATAATGTGCAATGTAATATAGTGTATAGTATATATATATATATGTATGTTTGTTGAATTTTTGAAAACCTGCAGAATCTATAATTTGGAAAATGAGACAACGTCAAAATCGCAAGAAAGCAGTGAGAATGGTAGCGGGAAAACAACAGATATATATATATATATAGATATGTATCTTTTTTTTCGTTTTCTCCAAACAATGTTAAAATTACGCGGTAATTAATTAGTTTGTGTGAATAAATGGAATCAAGAAATAGTAATAAAAGATAACATCAAAAGAAAGGGAGAAAAACGCACTTGGTTTATAAAAGTTGCTTGAAGGGGGTGAGAGGTGAGGGGGGATTCATGTTAATCTGCTTTACGAGTCCACTGACGGGGGGAGTTCAAGTTGATAGTGGGAGAGGAGGAAGACGAGGGAGGTTTGTGGGAAGAGGAATGAGAGCGGACAGGGATTTTTCGCAGGTCGTCCAACTCGAGCGAGCCGGAGTGGCGGTCTTCAGTACTCAGAGGAATGGCCCCATTTCGGTCCATGAAATGAGGATCGTTTGAACTGCTGCTGCTGCTGGAGGTGGTGGTCCGAGACTCATTCCAGTAGCTGATGATTTGAAGGGCGAGCATGCCATTCAGGATAGAACCACAGCCGAAGTTGATGAGGAGTGTCAGATCGCCCGTCTCGGTCAGCGTGGTGAAGAGTCTTGCTAGACAGCCTAGGAAGGAGCTGAAGACCAGGAAGCTCGAGAGTTGCCCTGTTGATTTCTGGTTGAAATTGATCATGATCTGCGGGATCTTGGAGCTTAACGCTAGTGGAATCGAGAGCGTTAAGAGTCCCTGGAGTAGGGATGAGGGGACGGGCGAATTGGGCGCTAGTGTGACGCCTATGAGTAGCGCCGGGATGGAGATGGCGGCGAAGGATAGTAAACCTGCCTTCGGATATCGTGATGATAGTATGATTAAAGTCACTATGATGGTGTTTTGAATCAACAGCAGGAAACTTTCGCCTAAATACCCAAGGGAGAACCAAAGAAAATAGCTCGTAATCAGCTTTGATCTTTTCCTTATTTTATTTTTCTGTTTCAACTCGTTGGATAGAGATGGATTGAGATAATGATTATAAGAAGGAAAGATGCTAAGTTAGACTGAGTTGTTGTGGTGGGGTTTCTTTTTTTTTTTTTTTTTTTCTTAAAAAAAGGGAAGACCTGTGTACTACCATAAGTTGAGAAGGGAAATTCGTGCCGATAATTATAACAAACGATGATGACCAGGCCGAGGGAGTCGAGCAGGAAGCCGGTGAGACTGAGTCCACGCGCGGATCTGGACTGCAAGATTTTGATGATCTGGGGTACTTTCACGATCCCGCTCCCTGCCACGATGGCCAGACTGAGAAATTTCGAGATTCCGTATTTCAGACAGTAGATATGATCCAGTTGGACGTTGTAAATTAAATTGGTGTAGCATTCCGATCCGAGTAAGGCGACTGCTGGAGTACGGATGAACCTGTTTGAAAGCACTTGCAGTCATATCAGTTTCTGTTCTGTTGTTTTGGTTTGGTTTCTTTAGGGAAAGAGAGAGAGAGAGAGAGAGAGAGCCAACCAAGGGATGTTGTGGGTGATGAGGTGAAGCCAGGACATGTTGCCGGTGAGCCAAGTGAGGATGCTGAAGGAAGGAGGTAAGAAGACCTCGTCTGCTGATTCACGAGGGACGTAGGACGCCACGTTTTTTCCTCAGTCGGAGCTCCTGAGGCGGGAGGGGGAGAGAGAGAGTGTGTGTGTGTGAGTGTGTGTGTGTGTGGTTGGAGAGGAGTGTGAAGTGGGCTATGCGTTGGGGAGGAGAGCGAGGTGGAGGATGGGCGGGCAACGCTGCGAATCAGATCGGTGGAGCGGATGGCGTTTGGTGGTAGACTCTAGTCTCTGGCAGGAGCCCAGGTCGGTCTGCATCTACGGCTCGGCTCGATCGGCAGGGCGAGCAGCACAGAGAACGAGTCAGAGTCTGCTCAGTGCTGACTCCGGGGCGTGGCTGCGATTGCGAAGGAGAAGAAAGTGTGGTGGAGTGACTCTGCAAGTGGATGGCTGCCACTTCATGCCCACTTTCGCTTCCATTTCCATCCTCGCGTGTAACGATCCGCCCCTCCACATCCCCGTAAAAGTACACAGCCCATCCTCACGACAACATATTGAATACATGTACTGCCAATTCATTCCTCTTCATGTGCCAGCAGCATCCTCATGCACTTCCCAGTTCCGTACATTGTTGTACATACACATAACTGGCAACGATGAAGCGCCATGTTGGAATCCTTTTTCTTCTTCTTCTTCTTCTTTTTTTTTTTTTTTTTGAAACCAACATGTCTGCATTGTCCACCACCAAATCAAATTTATCTTTCTCTCCTATGAGAACAACATAGTTGGTCTATGTATCTCTTTCTCTACTTTTAATCTGGCATACATAGTATGAATATTGATCAATGAAATATCTTGGCTTCTTTATTCACTTTTGACACCCTGTCTGAAGCGCATTGGGGAACCCGTTGATTCCCTCCTAGTTGCACCTTTGAGCACCTTTGTGTTGATGGAATGAGATGGCGGTCAAGGGCAATAAATCCAGGATCAACAACCACCTAGGATTGATGTAGGATCAACCCCCATAAAACATTTTTTTTTCTTAACAGGGAGAATAGTGTCTTTTTAGCATTGAAAGAGCTTTCTTTCAAGGTGCCACTTGTCAAGTTCAACTCAAAAAGAAGGATTTGTAAACATTTTTTTCTTATGTTTATCTACAGTCATGAAACATCTTACAATTGTCAAACTCTTTATCTTTGGGTATTCCAAAAGAATTTCGTCCCTGATCCAATACACGATCTAGCAGAACCAGCAAGAAGCCAAGGGGGAAATATTAATATCATTTGATTTTTTCTCCAGCATTCACCTCCTGTAGTCCATAACCCACAATGATTGATCTCATTAGACATTCTCTATATTTCCATTCATCCATACTGGCTTCACCACCTTGGAGCCAAAAAACTAATAAAGCTTCAGAAGAATCAGATCAACAAAAGTCAACCCAACCCAAAAACAAATGGCATGTGGAAATTGTCTCTAGATAAGACTCAGGATTGCAGGTAGGCCAAGTACATGCCCAACAAGAATCAAGCCATCAGACCACCTGGGCCACACCCATGGCACAAATACTTCCTCTTGTGGATATCCATCCATATAAGGTAATAGTGCCAAACAAGCATAGCATTTCATTATTATTATTAAAGAAGTAAAAATGTATATGTATTATAGAACACTACTGTTCAGAGCAGTATAGAGCCATTAAGTTTCAGCCTAACACAGCACACATCTAGTTTTATATATGTACATGGTTTTAAAGCCATGCCAATATAATCTATGCACATACACAAATCTCCCCTTACATCCCTTACATATTATATTTTATATTTTATATTTTTTCTTCATTATGTCATATTTATCTTTCTGGAATACTCTTGTTAACTTCAATATTATTAAGAAAACTGAAACTAATCTCAACCATGTTGGCTTGTATTTATATGCTCAACCCATTAAGCAAAAGAACACTATTCATTGATATGATACTGATTATGTAGTTATGAAAACTGAAGTTAACCTGAATAATTTTGGCTTGTATTTATATTCCTAACCTATCAAGCATAACACCACTATGAATTTATAGGATACTAAACAAGTGAACTACCCTACTAATATTAATGATATTAAAATAACATTTTGTTTGTTTGTTTGCTAAATTTTTCATTTGTTTGTTAACTTTCTTTGGTTGGTTGTTGTTCCAGCAATACTAACAAAAATAATTGAAGCTACTAAGAGAAAAACTCACTAATGAGTATCAGCAAGAAAAATTAAGTTAACCTTGATTGATTTTTTTGTTTTCATTGTGTGTTGTTTGATGTGAATGGCAACGGGGAAGGGCTAAGCCGTATTGATTATTGAGTAGACCAACCTCATGAGCTCACCAAGAATGCCGCGCAGAAAAACGTGGACTATCTATGATTATGACAACCCGCATTCCCAACCAGAAAGAATTGATGAAGATCCTCATTCTTTCATTCATTGACATTCAATAACCCACGATCCCACAGGAAATAAAAAATCACCCAGATCTTCATTCATTCATTCATTCAGCAAAAGAAAAGCGATTTATATGTGTGTGTGAGTGTGTTTGTGTGTGTGTGTGTATGGGAGATAAGAGCGAGAACAGCTGAGGAGGGTTGGGCCTGTGGCGCCGGGATGGAGCGTACGACACGAGCAATAAAATAAAGAAAGCAGAGAGGAGAGAGAGGAGAAAAACATTGTATACTGAATGGAGCCGAGTCAATCATCTGGACTCTGGCCGCACGTACAACAACAACGTGATAAGGTATATGTATGTGTTGAGGAGATGGAAAACGACAGGCCTTCCTAGCCGCCGCCACCTTCCTCTTTTTTCATCACGTGTGTGGAGCTGATCTGGGCCCAATGCGAGGCTGCAGACAGAGAAAGAGAGAGCGCTCAGTTGAGCACACAAGACGACGTTCACAAGAAAAGGGAAGACCCACCACCGTTGTTGTTCTCGTTGAGCTGTAGCCCGCCGCCGTTCGCCCTGTTTTGCGTGCTGATGCGGACGCCGGGCCGGCCGGCCTCAGGGTTCGAGCTGGCGATGTCGCCGGTCAAGGCGGCAATGCCCGAGCCGCGGCGGGACGGGGCGCTGCTGAACGCATAGCCACCCGAGCTGGGATGGGTCGAAGCCGAGGAGGAGGGGTAGAGGAAGGAGGGGGACGACGTGGTGCCCGACGTGGGCGAGCCTTGTTGGCCGGAGGTACTGTGCGACGATGCGCCGTACGTGTTGTTGTTGTCGCGCTCCGCTAAGCTGGACCCGCCGCTCGAGGTTGCGCGGAAGGCATTCTCAGCCACCGCCGGCGAAAGGTAGCCCCCGTAGGTTGCTCCAGGACGGGCCGCCGAGGGGGCTAGCCTGTTGACTTGGGACTGGCTCGGGGAGCCTGAGAAATAGTCTCCTATCCCTCGCCCGCTCGTGCTCGTCGATGAGCCTGCGGGTTGTTGCCCGCCCCCGCCGAGACGATTGATGGATGGTAACCCATAAGAAGGCGGGGGGACTGATGACGATCGATGTGAACTGTGGGTCGGGTCGCTGACACCATAGTGGGCATAAAGCGATTCACCCCCGCCGCTAGTCGACGTTGCCGCTCTATAGGCCTGCGGGGTCAATTACAGTTTCGCGGGGAACATCAATACATCTGAAGCACAACACAACGTGGGTCAATAATGGCACTTCCCGCAAGAGAAAACTCACCCCTGTATCATCGTAACCCCCAACTTGGTGGACGGACTCTAGACTGCGACCTTCGTGGGCTACGATGTATGCAGCAAGTCAGCAAGTGGTGAAGGCAGATTATTACAGGTGGAAGAGGAGGGGAGGGGAGAAGAAGAAAAATAACTGACCTGATGCATCATGGTGGGTATTCTGATGATTGGTCGGTTGTTGATCGGAACCTACCAGGGAGGTGGAGTGGGAGTCATGAAGAAAGGTGTGAGTTGAATAATTGAGACCAGTCGTGGTATGACTGGGGCTATAATATGCTACGGAATTTTGTTGATCGGTCAAAGTACTATTGCTAGTAGATGGAGTGGAAAGCGGTGGTGAGCGATTAGGTCGTGAGTAAGGCTCGTATCGATTGGAGGAGGCTCCACCGATGGTCGGGGATCGACCCAGGTGGCTGGAGCTGGATACGCTAGGGGTGCTGCCGCTGTTGTTATTGTTATTATGGACGCAAGAAGAATAGTTGGGTCGGCCAGCAACGTGAGAGTTGATAGCCGGACTGTTGGGCGCAGCGACTGAACTGCTGTGATTAGATGAGGGTATGAGCGAGAAGAGATGGGGTGATGTAGGTGAAGTACCATTTGGTGAGCCGCGGGAGCTGCCCGGTGAGCCGGGTCGAGAGATGGCGGAGTTCGGTTGAATTCTCTCGGAAGAATGTTGGGAGGGACGAGTTGGAGGATGGGAGCTACGGATAGCTTGGGTAGGATTGGAAGATGTCGATGAGGGTAAAGCAGGCAAAGTTGCAGCAGGTCTGAGTGAGGCCGAGCTGTTGGTAACTGAGCTAGGAGACGTGCTACTAGTTATCTGTGAGGACTCCTCGGGACCTTCCTCTTGAATCCAAAAACGTCCGTTGGAGTAGCCCCAGATAGGGGGATTCCTGAAGTAGCCAGCGTTGAGCAGATGAGGGACGATGTTGAGGTGAAGCATGGTGACATGAGAGGTAGGGGCGCGTAGTCGACCAGAAACGACGTCATCCAGCTTGTAGTAGCTGATCATATGCATACCAGCTATGCTGATGGTCTTCTTGACTAGACCATCTGGGCGGAATTTGTAGGTGGAAGTCAAGCTTCCCACCAGGGATCGTTCTCGTTCGCGGTTAATGGGACGTTGAGTAGGAGCAGGCTGAAGAGACTGATTTTCTGAGGATGTCGATTGGGTTGGATTCTCATCCTTTGCGATATTAGGCTTCGAGTGTAAGGGCGATGATGAATGTTCATTTGATTCGCGTTTGTCATTAGATTGAAGGGTGTTTGAATATTGTCGACTACTATTATACTGCGATGAGGCCGAGTGCGGTTGGGAGGATGACACGTTTGCTGGGGGACGTGACGAGGTGGATTGTTGGTTGATGAGTGAGGATTTTGAGTGATGGCTGCCAGCCTGCTCATGCTTGAGTGCGATGCTATTATTGTTACTAGTGTTATTATTGCTGCTACTAGTACTAGTGGCATTATTATGACTGGTGATGGTATTAGTAGTAGTAGAGGTTGACGCAGTATTATTACTACTATTGATATTATTAGTATTATTATTATTATTATTATTATTACTAGCAGTGTTCGTGTTGGCGGATGATGATGCGGGCGGACGTTTTTGGTCTATCTCGCGATAAACGAGGAAATTGTTGAGGATGCGAGACGGACTCCAGACCCGGCCATCGGTCCAGCGCTTGATCCCGGCCTTAGTTTCATCGAACACGTACACGGCGCCCGATCGGATGGAGCGTCGCTCTCTCTCGTGTAGCCGACGCGAGACCATGGGGAAGTGGCCCAGATAGCAGCCGCTGAAGATGATGAGCGCATCGTGGGTGCTGCCGATGTAGCCGTCGTAGGCGGGGGTGGCCGAGCTCTTGTAGTGTTCGATGTTAGATCGTTGCTGCTGCTGATCGACGACAGGATCTCCGGATCGGGCGCTAGGGTTGGCGAGATCGGATGGGTGGTGCTGGAGATGGTGGGGGTGTGCTGCTGCAGGGTGGGACGCGGTTGCAGCGGGTGTTAGGTGGGTATTATGATGGGCGGGGTGACCGAGTGGGGGGTGAATCGAGGGCTGGAGCTGCTGGGCAGCAGAAGAAGACGGATGATGATGATGGAGAATTCCCGATGGATTGTTAAGGTTAGGATTCATGGTGGTCATGCATGCACTTGCGCAAGTATTTCCGAGCTAGTCTTTCTCGATTGTTGTTTGTTTTTAGAAGTGGAGATTCTTCTGGGGCCGAGTCTGAGTCTGAGTCTGAGTCTGAGTCTGACGCAGGGGAGGGGCTGGGGATGGGGAGGAAAGATAGATGCGCCGAGGGGGGAGTGTTCTCTTCTCCGATGCAGGAAATACGATGAAGGGATATGGGCAGGTCGGGGAGAGTGGGTGCTAGGGATGTTTGGGCGGGATATTATGATAATGACGGGTGGCTGTCACGGTGTGTTTGTTTGTTTGTTTGCTTGTCTTTCCACTCAACGCAGAACGCAGAACGCTGGAGTAGAACGGCAATGTGGGGGAAGAAGTGAAGCAGGAGCAAACAGTCAGCAAGGAACTACAGGCAAGTGTTCATGGCGAACAGAAGTCGACATTATTAATCAGATCAAGACAATAAATAACAAGTCAATACTAGAGTGCGACTAGCGGAACGGGAAGGATATTGTTATTGAAATGGCAAAACAGATTTAAACTCTTTGATCACAAGCACCATCCATGTAGAATGATGGCGAAGGAATCCGACCCAGCGAAGATAAGGGAATCTATTTATATGTACGTTTCGCCACGACTTACTCGCTGTATTCTTCCAGAATCTTAACCGAAACGGGTGGACGAGCTAGATTTTAATCAAACGGTGCCGATCCACGTACAAGAAAAAGTGTAGAAACAGCCAGAGCAGCAACATTAAATATGCCGCTGGAGTGTTGTATACGACACCACGCAATGCGTAACCGGACTACAATCCAGTAATACTTCGCACCGCAACCCGCGTTGCAAATTAATGATCAGCGCAAAAATATACTACCATCCCCCTGTGACCACTGTAATAACGACGTGCAATATATGTAGGTGAGAAAAGCAAAAAAAAAAAAAAAAAAAAAAAAAAAAAATGTGTCCTCGGGACTTTTTAATACGTGCCAGAAAAATGAACTCGAAACAATCTTCCCTCGAGTCAATAAAGGCATTTAGTTTGGAAACACCCCCAAGTTTCAACTACATACATGTAGCTATAGACTAAACTCCAATCCAATAGCTCAATCATGGATATGAAACTTGAACTTTGGAAAGGTTTCACCTCGATACCAACATGAAGTTACCATTAAAGGTTCACCCACTTCCACGTCCAAGAGTCTCAATCATGTTTCACGAAATTTGCCTCTGTCCTTTTGACATGCAATCAAGTAGTCACCAACTCATCAGAGTACACATTGTCATCACTGGGAGCCAGAGCGGATGGACATGACGATTGGCTCGAGCAACTCTCGGAATGACGCTGCTGATGCCGCTGATTCGGCATCAGATAATCGTCCCCCCCGCTTTAGATAAGATTCATACAGCTCTTACTATCAGCGACGAAAAACTTGGCATCAGGCTGCGTAACCTGACGGAGCAGCCGGAGTCGTTATCTGGTAGGGAAAAAAAATACTGCCACTGTTGCCGAGGCCGAGGATAATACCTCAAGCATGCTACGTAGTGGCCAGTGGCAAACAGAAAGCCAAAAAAAAAGAAAAGAAAAAAGAAAAACTACCGCCCCCTTGAACATCATCCGGAGGTCTAACAATCTTAAGCGCGCCGTGGCAAGAATATGGATCGGTGCATACGTAACGGAATGCGATGATTTTCTATTCCCTTGAGGAAGACTTAAAAAAAAGAATACGGCGATCAAAACTATCGCCGCCAACCCTAATCAAGAATCTTCCGTCTTCTTTCAAGGTAAAAAGGCACATTATTATTATTAAAATTTATCTATCTTAACAATATATAATTATAGTTTTCTTTCATCATGATTTCACCCGGATTTGGGGAATACCAGGGAGAGAAAGTTAAGCACTTTTCTTTTCGTAAACCAAAGGGAAAAAAATGGATAAATCATTAGAGTTGGAACTTGGGAGAGAGAGAGAGAGAGAGAGAGAGGATATATGCTCTCGTTTGTGATCATCAACATAATAATAATAAAATTATCATGTTTTGACATGAAAGGTAAAAAAGATTGGAACCCAAAAAGGGAAGTCGATTCATACCATGATCATGGAAATCAAAGCAAATCAAAAAAGAAAATTCACGGGAAAAAAGTCTATTCCTTAATTTAAAGTGGACCCAAGTCGGGATGGAAAATGACCCAAAGCTTAAAGGAAAGAGGAAAACAGTAGAGTAAAACTTACGAGGCGGCGCGTATATGGAATGAATATGTTTTTTTCTCTTCAAGATTGCAAGCATTCAAGGAAATGGAGAAAAGTGAGTATTTCCAAGAGTATCAATCGGAGACCCTTTGTTTCTTCTGGTGTGGATCTGTTATTTTTTCACGAGAGTGAGGAATGAAATAAAGTGTAAGCATAAACGGAAACGAGACGTGCTGATCAGAAGAGGAGAGAGAGAAAGTGCGAATTGAGAAGAGCAGATCATCATCATCAACAAAACATAAAAGAAAACCTTCCTTCGGGTGTATTGTGATCTTGTCACTTTGCATCCGCTCTCCGCGGCGGTCGTCGTTCAGCTTCAATAAATGAGGACAGCTTGAGTTTTCCCGGGCTGATAATAAGAGCTATCGAATCGATCGAAAAGGACAGAAGGGGTGTTATTATTATTATCAGAGAGAGAGAGAGAGAGATAGCCAGAAGGACGCATACACACCAAACCAATTTGTGGGAGGGAAAGGAAGACAAACAGGAATTGGGATCTGGTCGGACAGAGTTGAAAGCTTGAGGTTAATGGTGGTGATGGGAATTTGGGAATTGAGAATGTTCTTTTTAACTCGGTATATATACGCACACACCAGAGTGAAAAAATATACCTTAGCGAAAGGGAGCACTTTAGAGAGAGGTCAAGAAGGGAAGGTTGAAATCTTGATAGGAGATTGAATTAGAAGCAGACGAAGATTTGGAGGACGGGATTGGGTTCCAACTGAAATTTATCTTGCTTCTTGCGGATAAAAGCAAAGAAAAAAGTTTGTGCTTAATGAGGATTATTTGGATGATGATCATGAGGGATTAGTTCATCATCAATCTATAGTTCATGAAGTCTCGAACATTTATTTATTTCGTATGGTATATCCGCCTCCCTTGTGCCATCAGCAACGGCTAAAGTTCATCTTCAAACAGATAAGATTTTTATAAATCAAAAGAACACCCAAACTGTGCTATATGTTGCCAAATCGATCTGAGTCTTGTATATCTTTAGGGGGTACACATCAAAAAAAAAGAAGCCGCTTAAGGCCAAGGGGAGAGCGTATGGACATGAGGTGGAAGTGTTGAACCCCCCCCCCCCAAAAAAAAAAAAGAGAGACACGATTGTAGTTTGTAGATGGAGTCTCGAGTCGAACTTAAATGCTAATGATACTTACCGTGTTGTCAGGAATTTTCATACACGAACGCTGTGCCAGGGATCTAAAATTTTGATAGTTTGCGCCCGTCCGTAAAAGAAAAAAAAACTGGCAGCTTTCTAGGGATGGCCCTTACTTATAGATGAGGGGTTTTACACGCGTCGGTTCGCGCTCTCGGATGATCCTCTTCTTCCTTCCTTTCCGGGAAGAAAAAATTGACGCGTGTGATTGTTGTGTATAATATATCTTGTCTCAGAAATAATGCTGTCAATCGGAACTTTCTATCGGAGGATTTGTGGTCATTGATATTGGATTTATATGCGCTGGGGATGCCGTCGGAGTCTAATGTTATAAGGAATTGGGAGCTGGGGTTTTCCAGTTGATTTTAAAGCTCAGGGAGTCTGGTAGAGTTAAAAGATCAGGTTGAGACGTTATCTCGCCAAGAGGGGTTGGTTTGTTTGGGGGACGCGCCAAAAGATCGCATCCGATTCCGGGCACGCCGGCGAAAAGCTTCACCGGGAAGCAGTCACGTTGTCTAATGAGGGGTTTTCAAAAAAGATTGTTTGTGGCAAGTGAGGCTCAGGAGAATCCACGTCCACACGCGGATACAACAAAGCATAAGGAAATGCGAACGGCTGCCGTGGGAGCTTGCCGATCCTTCAGTCTCCATGTCTCTTGTCGCTGGCGATTCCCTTCAAAGTTCAAACGCGTATCAATAAGGCATGTATGGATATAAAATGCTCAAGTTCTATATCTAGATGATGCGAGCTAAAGCTCAAGGTTTCTACGATACTCACCCACCGTACTCACTGCAAATTTGCACGCGCCCAAAACCACCACCCAGCAACAAATTGCATTTCTCACTCCAACAAATATCAAGACCCTTCAAGTAAATTCCCAGCCATATAGATTCCACGGTCACAGAAAATAGGTATTTACTTGATGAGCTGTTTTTAGCCTGCACTTGAAAGGCTGACGTGATTTGTCCCTAGACGGCTCTCCTTTCGCGATGCATTGAAATGCAAAATATGGGGAATGGTTTCTGCATGTTGGAAGTTACGTTGTATTGCTTCTCATAATTTAGGAGATACATAGCTTCATGAGCCGGTTAGTTGACGCCGGAGGTCATGGAGAAAGGGAGAAAATAGACAAGATGCATTCAACTCTTTTTATGAATTTCGCCTAAAAGGCGTTTGAGATGTTTGTTTTATCTACAGTCACCTAGTACTGGATCCTCTCACGGGAGACCGAGAGGTAAAAGTATGGCGTGATGAAGATAAATTTTAGGTCTGCGTTTGATGATGATCAGTATGCTGAGCAGACGGCTTCCTCAACACGTCCGAAGCTGTGGAAACAAATATTCATTTATCCTGCCCGTCTCAGTCTGGTATGGATGGTCCAAGCTTTTTCTAGGAAGCATTGAAAGCTTGATGATATCAGTATCGATAGAACGACTTTTTGGGGGGCACCACTTGCAGCGCCGAACGCCGGCTTTCCTGATAGAGCACTGCTTGAGATAGAGAAGTGGTTGAGGTGGAGGGTGCTTCAGATCACTTGGGATACAGCAATGCTTGAGAAAGAACGCTCCAAGGGCTGGATAATGAGCACCGATCTGGAAGCCGAGATCGCCTCCAGTGCACTGCCAAATCCCGATGGTTGCAGCGTCCCAAGTCGGATCGGGACCCGCGATCAGAGACTCCCACCCTTGGAGCGGGGAAAGGCCGTGAGAACATCCGGCTTCAAAGCGGCAGAGAGGAACGGCGTGAATGGGTGGGAGGGATCGAAAGATCAAAACAGCTGAAAGAAATGAATGCTCGTCATGCAACATATTGCGGCTGTACTAGTCTGGTGTAGCTCATATCCCAAAGCAAAGTCACTGAACTGAGGGTAATCGTTTATTCCAGGATATTTGGAACAAAGAATTTGTCAAAACTTGTGTCAATTAAAGTGACTGGTAGCAGGGAGAGCCGTGCTGACATACTGACCAAGACCTCTCGAGACTTTCTTCATTTTGAAAATCCATTTTTTGTAACATATTGCATCTCTGCGTTGACCAATTAATACTATAAATTGTCCTCAGGCTATTGAGCACAACAATAGGAAGGTTGCGTGAGGATCTCTAAGAATACATGTGAGTCAACAGATGATATACATCATACCATCTAGCAGGAAATTTTGAAGCTAGATGAAAGATGGCTGAAATGTGGATTGCAGTAATGGATCATATCATGAATGAAAATGAACTTGACTTCTTCAGGAATGAGTTGCTGATTCCAACAGAAGATATTTTTGAGATGTACACTACAAACATTTGCAATTCTACCCAGAAGGAAAATGTGAACTTGGGATGGGCAAAACATATACCCAATTTTACAAAAAATGGTCAGAAGTGAAAAATAAGCTATACTGAGCATGCTCAGCAATTTTTTTTTTTTTTACAAACTGAGCAGAAATCAATTTTATTCATTCTGGCAACTTTAGGGGATTTTGCTGAGCATGCTCAGTTTTGCTCAATTTTCATTACTGAGCCATTTTGTTGAAAAAATTTAACATTTTGCCTAACCCAAACAGTTGTTTTTTGTTTGGGTAAAATTACAAATGTTTGTAGTGTGTAGCTGCAAGTATGACACAAAAGAAGAGATGGATGGCAATGACTTAAGTTGCAAGAGTGGCTGCTGCCGGTGGTGGTATCATAATCCTTAAAGAAAGGGGCTGCCTAAATGCACACCAATAATTTACTACATGTACAGTGCCCTACCAGATGTTTATGGCCAACTTCATTTGATCCCCAATACTCAAAACATAAGTTTGAAGTCATGATGGGTTGGCAAAATCATAGAGCATGGTTTCAAAAGAATGACTATCAAAAAATAAAAATTATTTGCATCAACAAGAAATTTACATGTTTTTTCATATCCAATGACAGTGTTTCAAAATCTTGAATAATCTTCCAAAAAAATAAGTAAAAATCACAATGGGTAGTATGGCATGTGAAAAAAATGAAAATAAATGAAAAAAATGAACACAAAAAACTTTCCAATCTTGAGTGTGTGGCCAAAACCAACAGAAATGGATATTGTTGTTGCTTCCAGTGCAAATCAGGACTGGTTAATTACCAATCAAAGCTAATAGGGGGGTTCACAATACGGTTTTGCAAGAAGTCTTTTCAAGCGAGGCAAGAAACGCTTGTGTGTGCTGCGCAAGTGCTGCGAGCTTTATTTTGAGCTCTTCTTAGTTGAGTTGATGAGCGAGACGCCCGTAGGGTCGGGGCTGCTTGCAGGGTTAAGGTTTCAGTGTAATTGTTGAGCGAGAAATGTCGCGCAAGAAAAAAATTCAAGGGGCGTGAGAAGCAATAATTCCTATCGTGAACCCCCCTAATATAAAAAGGCCTGAAAGTCATTTTTTCTTCATCTTTCATTCATTATCATTTTTCTCACATGTCATTCGATTCATTCTGGTTTTTTGGAAAACTGTTAAAACTTCATCAAAATGGGAGATCACTGGAAAAAATAGTTTAAATTTGAAGGTGATGAAGACAGATTTGATTTTTTTATATTCTTTCTTTTGAAACCATTCTCTATAATTTTGCCAACCCTTTATGACTTCAATCTTGTGTGTTGAGCTTTGGGAATCAAATGAAGTGGGCCATAAACATCTGGGTCCATTCTGGGAGGCACTTTACACCAAGTTTTTGGTGTGCCAACATTCATACACCAAAAAACCTAGGGTACAAAACTTGAGCACACCAAAAACGTTGGTGTGCACATGTGAGAACACCAAAAACGTTGTTGTGCACATGTGAGCACACCAAAAACGTTGGTGTGCACATGTGAGCACACCAAAAACGTTGGTGTGCACATGTGAGCACAACAAAAACTTTGGTGTAAATGCAAAAAAGTACGTGAAGAGAAAGGATATTGGTGTGCAGGGTGTTGTAAGTTTCAGGTCAATTCATCCCAGATATCCACTATCTTTTATCTACAGAGAAGGATTTTTTTTTCTGTCTCAATTAGAACTGAGCTATGTCATGGTGATACATGAGGGCTGAGCAATGCCACAGTAAATGAAAAGATTCTGGGCCATTGTCAATGGTGAGCTGTATCAAAAATAACTACAATCTGAACCACTAGTTGAGTTGAGCTGTACCATAGTGGTGAGCCCTGATCTGAACCTCACAGATTCCTAACTCTTCTCACCATCAAAGTCAAGAAGAATAAAACTCAAGTCAACTTAGAGTATGGATGGATTAGATTTGAAGCTATAAGAAAAGCTATGTAATCTCACTTAATATCAACTTCAAGTGATTTTTTTTTTGTGGAGTTGAAAATTTGAACCGACCAGAGCTCCACATCCTTCTTTCAAAACCTCTTCAGCTATCCATTCCCATAAATATTTCCTAGCCCAAATAAACTATCCACACACTATCAAAGTATTTCACTCAACCCATGCCTTCCTGTTGTCCCTTATCCACTTAACTAACCAACAGAATTTCAATACAAACCACTATTTTGATTTTTATTGAACAGAATGATCAACTAAAATCTAAAACCAGAATGGAATGATGGTATAAAAAAATCAGAAAAGAAAACACAAAGACAAAAGGGATAAAAAAGAGAAGAAAAGCAAGAAAGAAGACCAACCCTGTTTGGAGACAGGAGAAGGCATGAGGTGAGAAGAATACAATGAACAAAGAACTTGGCAAGCTTTCTTCTCTATCAAGAATCCTAGAAGGAAACTGAGAGGGAATTCTAGTGATCAAGCACGTAGAATCTTCCTGATTAAGGTCAGGGAAATAGGGGGAGTGATGTAAGTGAACACACTTACTGAGACAAGGTTTCTCCAAGAGAATAGGAAATCTTCAGGGTTACCAACACCAGGAAGTTGACAAAAGAGAGCTCAGGTAATCAGGGAGAAGATGAAGACCAAGATTCAGAGGTACAGCTAATATTCTGTGTTAAGGATATTCTGTAATAGTAATGAAGGTTTGATCTGGGTAAAAATGTCTGGGGGAAAAGGTCAAAGTCACAGTGAAGGGTGTGTTAAATAATGAAGAAGGGAGACAAAGCAAAGGTGTCATAGGACTGATCAATGGTGTCATTACTGCAGGGACATTGTATCATAGTGATCAACCATGAGGTCATGATCAGTAAGATGGGGCTTTGTGTTAAGATCAACCGAGGAGTATTTCATTCTTAAGTAATGCCAAGAAATAAACAAAGGTGATGTCATAATGATATCATGGGTTTAATTTTATGTATTATGAGTTATGGAATAGTATTAGCTTATATAATATGACTTGATACATAATAAGGAATGAAATAAGAGAAATGTGGGCCTTTTGTGGAAGGTACACCATAATGTTAATTCTTATTATGACTGGAGTTTTGGGACAAAGTGTAGACTATGTACATGCAAGAGGTAGCTGAGGGTCTTCTCTACAATACTAGACTATAGTATTGATGGATAATCTTCATTTGTGGCTTGTGTAATGTTATTAGTGTATGTACATAGTGGAATGATAAAGAAATAAGTATGTATAATTGTTCTAACGTAATTGCAGCTACTTGGGGGATATCAAGTATGTTGATATACCCTCTTTGGCTGACAGAATGCATACTATAATGGTTGGACATGCTCACATTACTGCAGCAATGTCATCACTTTTGCCCCTGATGGCACAATAATCAATGCAATACTAAATGTGCCAGGTTCTTGGCATGACTCCCATGTTGCCGAGAAGGTGTACGGCAAGCTCTTGGACAATACTCCCCCTGGTTATTGTATTTTTGCAGACACTGCTTTCCCTTGTTGCACGGAGCGACTTGACTACAGAATCCTTGCCCCCAAGAAGAGGGGTGACAGACTCCCCACCAATCCCTCAGATTTTGCGCAGCTGAAGGTACTGAATGAGCAGATTGTCTCTGCGTGTCAAGCAGCCAAATGGGGAATGCAAGCATTGCAGGGGTCCTTCATCCGTCTGAAGTTACCCCTGCCTGCCTCAGACCACAAGGGCCGTTGGGACATCATACTACTTGCGGTTTGGCTTCATCAAGTTTGATGCCAATTGGTTGGCATCAATCAGACTGCAGCGGTCTATCAAGGCGTGAAGAACAACTTTCAGCTCCTGGGGTGCCAGTTTCACAACATGCTCTTCCCTGAAATCAATTGCCGTTGCTGCATTAGTCGTTACTATAACGGGTGGCTTTAAATACTGCTTTTTTTTCTTTTTTTCCTTTTTTCTCTTGCTCACAAGTATTCAGATGGCAATGTTATTGTTATTTAATTCCACATTGGAGGCGCAAGTACATAAGCAAAGTCAATAAGAGAGGAAAATATAATAAATAAATTTTTTTGGTGTTTTCTTTTTATGTGAGCAAGCAAGAAAAAAATTGCAATGAAGAAGACATGAAAAAAAATCAATGCTTCATGTGAGCAAACAAGAAAGGAAAGGCAGTTATGAAGATTTGGAAAAGCAATTTCAACTTTGTATGTGAGCAAGCAAGAAAAAAAAAGGGATGAAGAAGACCAAAAAACGATCTCAAGGGCCTAAATTGCACAAGGTGGGATCAAATGGGTACGCTGGGCCTTTATGGACTTGATTGGAGGTGGCCAATCTGCTGATATGTGAGGAACCCAATGGTGGAAAAGGGATTGGCTGAGAGCTGAATCAGTGATGAGTGGCGTACATCGCAGGGCTCATCTGCATGAACTCCATTTTGCTCTTGAGAGCTTAATTCTCAATCTTGAGCTCGGTCACTTTTTCTTGAAGATCAGCAACTTTCTGTTGTTCAACATGGTGTAATTGATTAATTTTCTCTCGGAGCAATTCAATAGTCTTGTTTGCATCACAGAGCTGCATTGAATAGAATCTTGACATGCCATTTTCATAGTCCCTCTTCTTGCGAGTGGCAGGATCGAGGTGATTTGTGAGAGCATGTTCAAGATTGCCTCCCAATGCCAATTGACTCCCTGAGCAATTCAAAGTGCCCCTTGGACTTTTGGATGTCAATTGGGAGGGGGTATGACAATGGGGACCAGTGCGCAAGCCTGTTGAGCCACGTGCATATGGACTGAAGCAAAGGGGGACAGCAGAAGCCCTTGCCGAGTTGGGTTCAGATTGATCTTTGGTCGGATTTGAGCTTTCCACCTGAGACAAATTGTCCTCTTGGACCCTCTGAGTGTCGCATCACTGTGATTTGTTGTTGCTTTCATCATTGAGCAACATTGACACTTCAGCTCCAACACCATTACTACATGATGAAAATATTGTAAGTTGTTTATACTCAAATACTTGACTTACAATACAATATGAGAAATGATAAGAAAAACTCACTCTTCACCACTACTCTTGTCATCCAAGTTCAGGAGTTGAGCGCGATTGTCAATTAATTTCTGAGTGTTTTTGGCCTCACGTACCCACGTTGGACAATCAGGATCACCGGTGGGTTTGTTGAGGTTGACTAGGGCACGGAATTTGTTCTTCACAGAATCTTGCTTGCGGATTGCTTGGCCGTTCTTCAATGCATATTTGGAGTAGCGTTCATGAAAAATGGCCCACTCGTTGGTGCCAAGAGGGAGAACATGCTTGACTTCTTTGACCAAAGCCGTGCAGTCAGCGCTAGTATAACCTTGAGCTCCTTTTGCACGACCGGGACGTCTTTGACTAGTGTTTGTGGAAGATGGGGCAGTCTGAGTGCCAACATCTGTTTGTTGAGTAGCTTCTGGAGACTGAGTTGAGTTGTTCCATTGGGTGGGGGCCATTGTGGTTGGGTATGGTTGATTTGATGTGGTTGTGGGAGCATTATTTGTAGCTATGTTAAATATCTTGTGTAAATTAAATTTAGTTTTTGAAATATCAAATTTGCATCAGTAGGGGGCTACAGATGCGACGGGAAGTCTTCCAGTCACATTTGGAGAGAGCTCCAAATTTTTTGGCAGTGGTACAGCCCTGCAGAAAATATGGTTTTAGCAGATGTAGTTAGTAAGAAGAATTTGAGAAATCTGGTCTCCTGTGGAATGTTTTGATTCATTCATAACCAACTGGGAAATATGGGTTTCTTCTTTTAAGTAAAAGCTGTTACATCCTGTGAAAAGAAATCATTGGTGATTGCAATTTTCTTCTAACTCCTCTTCCTGCTTGAGGCACTTTGAATGAAAGAATCATTAACAATCTGAAAATTCTTGGCAACCCTTTTCTTCTGGCAAAAATGAACATCAATTCAGAGGGATAGGATATAAATTATATCCCAGAAAATTGGATTTAATCATCATTATGGTAGCTATCTAGAAAAACTAGAATCATGCGGGGGAAGGCATGATGTCATGATCATAGTAAAGTTTAAAGGATTTTCATGAAGGGGTTGTGGTGGGAAATCCAAATTGCAGAAAAATGGATTACATGAGCAATGAAAAAATATATTAGAATTGTCACATTTCACAGCTTGGTCATCTCACAGAAAGTGAAATCAGGATAACACTCAACTCAAACTTTGATCTTACTCAACTGTATGGCTTTTCTTGAGAATATTATGTTGACATATTGAAGAGAACCCTCACTAAATTACTTATTTGGTTAGATAGGACTGTAAAACCAGATCTTGTAGAAGCCTATCCAACTAGCTGTAGCATTGGAGATGACCCTCCCAAATTTTTTTGGACCTAATTTTTGGTTCTTTCTGATGTAACTTGGTTCAATCTGATCAAAATTTTAAAGGTCATTGAGGAGAATGTTTTGACCACCTTTTAGACTGACCATTAGTGAAGAAGATTGTTGGGTGCATCTTGTCTAATACCTGTCAATCAGATCAACCCAGCCTCTCCCCAACCATGAGTTTTGGAAATGTGGGAGCAGCACCTCCAACAATTGTTTGGATAGGAGTTCCCAAGGTCTTTTTGGACAGTGTGGTAGTTGATATAGAAAGTGGTATGCTAAAAATTCCAAAGTAGTGTATAGAAAGTGGTATGCTAAAACTTCCAAAGTAGTGCATGGGTGGATTAAAGATGCTACAAAAAACTGTCAAGCCCAACATATGCATAGTACAATGGCCAAAAAGCTGAATGTAATATCTACATGGATATATAAAGTTGAAATAATGCCAACCCTAGAGCTATGGGCCAAAATGAAGCTTACCAATGAGTGGAGTGAAATGAAGAATTAAATTCAGCCAGATATTGATGAATTAGAAAGCAAGCATTGGAATATAGTAGGAGACCAGATATATGGTGGAGCACAATCCAGTCAGATAGATTCTCATTGGGAAGGTGGGGAAGACCAATCAATACAAGGGAACAAGGGTGTCATAGATGTCCAAATTCCATATAGATTGAGATGACATGGATCACCAAAGTAGAGATGGGATGTTGAGAAGAAACGAGAAGAGTGAAGATACTGGCTGGAAATGTGGTTCAGGTTAGGATATAGTTGAGAAAGGAGAGGTGTATGTGGAGCCTGATGTGACATAATTATGGCACACACACACAACTTGGACCATGTAGGAAATGTGCCAAAATGATGAGGCCGGAGTCTCTATCCTTGCAACAATGTGAGGGACTTGTGTTGATGCAATCATGAAGGTGCGGGGACAGATGCTGGCTGTGGTGAAGAAGAGGAGAAAACAGAGTTCCAACTTGTTCCTCCTAGGTAGCCAGTTGTGGGGGTCTAGTGACCCAAACCCATTGAAGGTTGCAGCCTCCCAGGAGGCCCACCAACTGAGTATCTGATCTTGTGTGCAGAGTGGCCCTCACACCATACCGCAAGCAAGGTAACCAGTGAAACAAACAATCCTCATCTCACACACAAGAGAAAGAGAAAAAAAAGTACTGTTTTCTTTTTCGGGACGGATGGATGGATGGAGACGTGGTTGAGCAGGATAGGTAGGAGCAGAAGAACTGAGTGGGCAGACCTGCACAACAAGAGAAGAGAAGAGAGAGAAAGAGGATTACAAAAAGAGCTTTTTAAGTTAAATTATAATATACACATCTGCTCACCGATCTCACACACACACACACACACACACACACACACACACACACACACAAAGACACACACACACACACACACACACACACACACACAAAGACAGACAAAAAAGAAGAGAGGAGAGTCGTGCAGAATGGTCATACAAGGAAAAAGCAATGAGAAAGTCCATGGTAGTATGGGGGGGGGGGGCGGAGAGATCAGGACTCGGAGGGGCCGACGGCGAGCTCGACGATGAGCCTGCATGCACACTCCAGGAAGAGGAACGGCGAGCTGGTGGCGGCGCCGCCCAGGCTGGCCGCGCGTCTCCTGTTGGCCGCGGCCTCCTCCCGCACCGGCGTCGTCTGCGCCGCTTCCGGGTGCAGCGGCTTGTACCCCAGGTTCCTGAAATCTACAAGATAGTTGTTCACTTCGATCTGGTACAGTTGCAGGTCCATCCGAACCTATAATCCACCATGCCGTCAGGAGGAGGGGGCAGAGGAATCAGATGTTGTGCGTCAAGATTCTCGCCCGGATGTTTGATGTGAAGGAATAGAACTGACTACCACATTGTCCAGCTTACACCGAGTCTCGATGAAGTAAAGGTCCTGCGCCTGTTTCACTTTTTCTTCTTCGGCCTTCCTTCGTCTCCTCCTCTTTTCGCTTTCAGTTTCCCCGGGATCCTCTTGAGCAGGTTCCTCGAGAGCGTGAGAGTGAAGGTCCTTTCGCTTGAATTCAAATCCTAGCGTCTGCAAAGTCCGATAGATCTCCAACATGACCGTCATAGGTGGTGACTTGGACCTGATCCCGAAATGCCACTTGGTCTTGGGCGCCTTCTTGACCTTGCCACTGCTAGTCAATGAGCGTTGAGAGTTTTCAGCAAGTCGGTCTGTTGGCCGTCGAGGCTCGGCGGGTGTGAGGGGCTTGTTAAGATTGTTGAGCGGGGAGGACTGGGAGTTGATCAAGCTTTGTTTTAATCGGGAAAGGCCATCAACATTCCCAGACGCGGCCGTGGGCGGTAAGGTGTGGGGGAGGACACGGATATGGGAAGGGCCAGTTTCTTCGGGCGCATCTAATGAAACATTGAGAGGACATTCCGATGTGGTGCTGGTTTGGGACTGGGGCGCATTGAGAGATGTAGAGAGTCTGCGGGTTTTGAGTGAGCTGGAGCGGCCCAAGGGAGCTTCGTTGGAATGGACCGGAGTATACGAGTCGCCCATGTACGCAGTGCCTTCTTTCATCCGTCTATAATCTCGCGCAAGTTGATACGAGATCTTGATGTTCTTGTCAAGATCATTCACCAGCACGTTGTAGATGTCCTCGGCTGTAATCCGGTCACCAATCAAGTTGCAGAGATCATTGATAACTCTCGGATCGAGAATCCCCAGGCCAGGAGCACGAATCTCGTTTGAATCGATAGGTCCTGAATCATCTTGCTCATGTTGAGCTTGATGGGAGGGGTCCGGAGCGTCGGAAAGGCTACTCTTTCGAGATTCATCCAGGTTGACGGGAACAGGTCGACTGGCTTGTTTGAGATACTCGGGAAGGTCCAGCTTGAACCAATCCAGCTCACGAATTTCGGGAATCGTGATACGCTTGTTGACATCGACTACTAGCATACGACTTAAGAGATGCCTTGAGCCAGATGAGAGATGAGGAGGTAGTGAGTATAGTCCACCTGTGGTAGTCAACAAAGAAATTGCCCATCAGGATCAGGAGAGGGAGTTCACGGTTGATATATATATACGCTAAAAGACACCAACTGTTGATTTTCTTGAATAGCATGGGGATATGGTCGTCATCGAAAGGCAGTCTTCCACAAAGCATGACAAACAAGATGACGCCACAGGACCATATGTCGATTTCAGGACCTGCGTATAACTTGCCACTGATGACTTCGGGTGCGGCGTAGTTGGGACTGCCGCAGCTCGTCTTGAGGAAGTCGCCATCGCGCATGATATTGGATAATCCAAAGTCTGCGATTTTGACGTTGAGGTTGTGATCTAGTAGTAGACTAAGCAGAGCAGGTTGAATTGGTGAGGGATAGGTTCGAGTATAATGATCCAGTGGGACTAGACGTACTTTTCAGGTTTTAAATCACGATGAACGATGTTGTGCAGATGGCAGTATTCGACGGCACAGATGATTTGCTGAAAGAAGCGTCTAGCATCGTGTTCTGGCATTTTCCCGACCTGAAGTGAAATAGTGAGTTTTTTTTTTTTTTTTAAAAAGTCTATGGGTTTAGAGAGAAGCTTACATGGACAATGTAGTCGAATAGTTCCCCCTTGAGATATTCGATGACCATGACGATGTCGGTGTTGTCTTGAATGACGTCGTAGCTGAGAGGGTGAAGGAGGGTCAATACAGCTCTGTGATTGATGTCAGTTTGGAGGGTTCTCAGGTTCTGACAGTTTGATGATGTGAGGGTGCCTTAGGAAGCTGAGGTATTCGATCTCCCTCTTGACTCGGTCTCTCATCTCTTGGGTGAGGATCTTCTTCTTTGATAGGAACTTCATGGCGACGTTCAGTCGGGTGAGCTTGTGCTTTGCGACTGGTTGGATGTCAAGAGTGGTTGGTTAGCTGTATTTGTTTTTTGTTTGTTTGTTTGTTTGTGTAGATCAGAGAAGTAGAGAGTGTTACGTTTCACTTTTCCGAAGCTCCCATGGCCGAGTGTCTTGACGATTTCGAATTCTCCGATTACTTTGGTGGATGCTGATTCCCTCTGTTGTCCGGTAGTGGTATCGTGTCTTCTCCTGCTACTGGGTGATCGGTTGGCTGCGTTTTCGGGTGTCATCTTGTTGAGTTTCATCAGAGTATACTTGATGAGTACTATATTGTGAGAATATAGTCTTTGATTAACTTTTCAGCTTGGAACAGTCACCAATAGTTATTATGTCGTGGATCGGGGCATCCCCCGATTACGTAACCGGGGCATCCCAATCCAACAACACACTATACATAATGCATATCCAATGTTAAGCTCGGTAACCCCCCCTCAACTGGGCTCCACTAGATGAGATTTTGATTTGCAAAAAATTATCTTATTTATTTTACATTCTTGGCGGAGACTCATCGAAAATGGATACTCAGCTGATTCCAACGCAGCCGATTTGGTACGACTACAGCTATCTACCCACACTTCAGCCGCAACCAGGAATCACGCTCTCAGATGAACATCTCCAGCTACTCAAGAACAGAGCCGACTTCATCCTCAAAACCATCAGCGACCAGTTCACAGTCGCAATCCAGCCCAACAACAAACACGCACACAGATCAGTATCAACAACTTACACAGGACTATCTGAATCAGACAAGGCATTCATACACCGCATACTCACATCCGGAACATCAACAGATAAACTATCTGCACTCACTCTCCTCGTCTCATCCACTCCAGTCCACTCCAAGAACCATCTCTCAACACTACTCAACATTGCCAAAAAGAAGAATAGAGAAGAATCAGCTAGAACACTCAGATCAGTCGTAGAATGGCTCAGAGGAACAGGAGCAGCAGGAAACAACCCTCCCACTGGTGGACTACCCAACAGAAAACTAAAATACTTCAGAGATCAACCGGGACTATCCAGCATTGCTCAATCCTACGGATTATTTAAAAAGAAATCACAGTTCAAGTACGACAACCCAAAACAACTAGAGTACGACCAATACCTTGCCATATGGGCATTCGAAGACTGGCTCAAACATTGGTATCTCGACTTACTCCGTGTCATTGAGGTGAGAGAGAGAGAAAAAAAAAAAAACACTTCTTATACCCTATCAACCCATTACTAATTTTGATATATCATTTATAATCCTATTTATATCCAGGCTGCATCACACGATTCCATCGTCAACACACGCTCTCAAAGTCTCACTCATCTATTCTATCTCCTCAAGGACAAGCCAGAACAAGAACAAAACCTACTCACCCTCCTAGTCAACAAACTCGGCGATAGCAATAAAATGATCTGTTCTCGAGCCTCTCACTATCTGCTCCAACTCCTTCAAGCTCATCCTTTCATGAAACCCATCGTCGCTAGAGAGATATCCGCCCTAGTACTCAAACCTGTCGTCCTCAAAGTCGATCAGAAGACTAACAGTAAATCATCAGATGATCCTCATCTACGGCATCACGATCATGCTCGATACTACGGTACTATCACCTTGAACCAAATACCTCTAGACAAGGGCGAGCCAGAAGTATCCAACAAATTGATTCAGCTATATTTCGAGCTCTTCAATGATATCCTAGGCAAGGCCGAAACCGAAGAGGAGGAAAAAGGGGCACTAGAACAACTGGAAGAGAAGAATGAAGAGGATCTTGAAGCGGAACATCTCCAAGAGCAACAAGCCACACAGAAACACGCCAAAGGTAAAAAGGGTCACAAGAAAAACTCGACCGGCAAGTCGAGTAAGGAGATCGCTGAAGAAGAAACGATTGCCGAGAGGAAAGCAAAACTCATCGCAGCCATCCTCACCGGCTTGAACCGCGCCTTCCCATATGGATCGATCGAAAATAGTATCCTCAAGGGATACATGGATACGCTCTTTCGAATCAGCCATACAGGCGCATTGGGGGTCTCCATCCAAGCCTTAATCCTCCTCCAACACCTTCTGAAGTCGAAACCAGATCTTACGGATAGATTCTATCGGGTACTCTATGGAACTCTCATCGATCACCGCCTGCTCACTGCTCCTTCGAAGCATGGGCTTTATCTCAACTTATTGTTCAAATCTATCAAGGCGGATCCAAACCAAGCTCGCATCCTGGCCTTCGTCAAACGAGTCGTCCAAATCCTTCCTTACCACCAACCTCCCTTCATTTGCTCGGCTATTGTCTTGTTAGGCCATGTAAGTATCTCTCCCCCGTTCACTAAAAATAAAGTCACATTCTTATATCCACGTATATCCACTTGACAAAAAAAAAAAAAGGTATTCTCATCGAAATCAACCTTGAGCCAACTCTTCTTGAAACGCCCCCAAGATGAAGAGCTAGCTGAGAAAGATCAGTATGACGGAAGAAAGAGGGATCCGAGCTATGCCCATGCGGACAAGTCTTGTCTCTGGGAGCTGGTAAGCACATTGTGGTCCAGGGCAAGGCGTGATCAACGGGAACGCTAAAAATTCTGCTTTTTTATCTTATGAATGAATAGATGCCTCTACTGGACCATTACCACCCCTCGGTGAGTCTGAATGCGAGCCAGCTGTTATCGGGGGAGCCGATCACGTCGGCGGTGGACTTGAACCACCACACGCTCTCCAGCTTCCTGGACAAATTTGCATACCGCCCCGCCAAGAAAAACGCTGCGCAAAAGGGCTCAGCGATCATGCAGCCTGATCTCCACTACCGACTCGCGGACGTCGTCAAGCGTCGGCCTGCTACCTCCGGCCCCGAAAACGTCCCCGTCAATTCTAAGAGCTTCTTGAGCCGTAGCGAACAGGAGATCCCCGCTGATGAAGTAAGCAAGCTGCTCTCAATAGCATATGACTTTTGTGCGAGAAATTGACAACCTGGTGTATTGCTTCTCTCTTTGCGGCGTTTTAGGTTTTCTTCCACAAGTTCTTCAAGAAGAAGGAGATGGATGAGATGAAACACAAGAAACTGAAGGAGAAAGCCAAGGCCAAAAAAGGGGTCGTGACTGAAGACAATGATTTTGGAGGGAGAGGGGGGTCGGACGATGGGTCAGAGGAAGATGAGGAGGCGGGGTCGGTGCTGGAGGGATACGATGACGCGGAGGATGAGGGGGACCAAGAGAACGATGAGGAAGAGGTGTGGGCGGCGATGAAGTCGTCGATGGGCAAGAAGGACCTGCGAGCGGCGATGCCGGACGATGTGTCGGAGGACGACGCATGGTCGGCGATGGACCCGGCGGAGTTCGACGAGAGCGACGGGTCGGGCGATGATGCCGAGGTGAAGGCGCTGCTGGCGGGCGAAGATTCGGAGGAGGAGGACTCAGGGACGACGGGCGAGCTGTCGGGAATGGAGAACGAGGAGATCAGCGTCTCCGGCCTAGACGACGACGACGATGCCTCCTCCTCTGGCAGCTCCTCATCCGGGAAGAAA
Source organism: Puccinia coronata f. sp. avenae (assembly GCA_002873125.1). NCBI lineage: Eukaryota > Fungi > Basidiomycota > Pucciniomycetes > Pucciniales > Pucciniaceae > Puccinia > Puccinia coronata. The sequence continues at coordinate 196,853 of PGCI01000024.1, forward strand.
GATGACTCGCCGCGTAAACGCAAGGCCCCGCCCCCACCCGCTAGACCCACGAAGAAAAATAAAAAGGCCCCCTGGAAATCACTGCCCACCTTCGCCGCCGCTGATGATTATCAACATCTCTTGTTGGAGCCCGAGCCCCAGTAATCTCCTCTTTTTTTTTTCTCCCCTCCCACATACCTACACACACGCACATCTCCATACATACGCATACATACGCACACTTCCCCTTGGTGGCTTGGCCCTGTTTCTCTATTTTTCCATCCGCGACTCTTTTCTATGGATCTTCTCTCTCCGACAAACCACGTTCGTTTCCAAAAGAAATGCGACATATACATTTCAACAAGCTTTAAAAACAGGACCAATAATGGTACAATCATTGCATCCATGTGCATGCATTAGGAAAGTTGTGTCTGGAAGCGCGTCATAATATCAGGAGGCCCTTATATTACGTGACATGATTTGGTTGGATGGCCGGACCGGCTTCGGCCCGCCTGGTTTGAGCCTTAAACAATTTTCGCTGTGCTGTAGAAGAGGAGAGTAGATAGTGTTTAAATACATAATAATGGTCTACATACCACCCGTGTTGTTCGGGTCGAATGGCTCGGTTAAGCCGATTTAACCTGACTTGACCCAAAAGCCGAACGCGTGGTTCACCAAAAATTAAACATATGTATTCTGCCCTGGCAGAGAGACCACATTACACTTCTTTGACTTCTGCCCCAAGCATCGGGTAGCCCGGCAGTTCCTACGCCTTCAAGCCAAAAGGGATAAAATCAAGTTTCAGTGGAATAAACCACACCTCCTTCTCCAAGCACCGAAAGCTGGAAAGGCAGTGGCGAAATTCCTCAAGGCGACGAACCGTTTCAAATATTTATGATCAACAACATGCCACACCTCCTTCTTGTGTTTTCCTTCCTCAGTCTTTTCTTTCCTTTTCTTTCTGTTTCATTGATTTTGTTTTGATGCCTGAGTTTACTTGTGTCTTTTTGTTTCTGTGGTTGTTTTCAGATTGGTTATTCATTTACTTGTAGGTAGTCCGACACATAAGATTCATAGTGTGCAATGCTAAAGGCCAAATTACACTAACATATGTATGGAAGAGTCTTTTCATTCAATCTCATCATAAAACGCCACAAAAGAAACCAGTAAAACAAGATATTCAGGTGGTACATCTAAACAGGACCCCGGAAACCCCCTATGGAGGTGGGTAATGAAAATGTATGAATTTTTTGGCAAAAACCCAAAATGATACTCATGAAAAGTGTATGAATGACCCATTTTTTCATGAAGGTTACTCACCTGGGATGTATGAATTTACAATTAAACATGACTTTTACCAAAAATTTTCATCTTTTAGCCCTATTTTCTGTGAAAAAAAACCCATAATGGGTTTGAGGAGTGAGAAATTTGGACCCCCGTCCCCGAATAACCCGGATTTCCCCTAATCCGGGGGGTCCCCCGGGGGGAATGTTACTCATGAAACGTGTATGAATGGGAGTGAAAAATGTATGAATTTTTGCAAAAACCCAGATTTTACATTACCCACCTCTATAGGGGGTTTCCGGGGTCCTATCTAAACATAAACATAAAAGTAAAAATGGGGTATGTCAACGTGGGGATGGGAGTCCACCTGAGGGGGTTCAACATGAGGGGATGTAACATGAGGAGGTTTATCCTGACTCCCAGTGGAAGCCCTACATGTGGGACATGAACCTCCTACTTGAGTCCATTTATCTATGCAAGCTACATGAAATAATTTTCTGCATGTAGGACATGCTTTAATCTCCTTTTCCAATTTTTCCAGACATACTGGACATACTTCCCCGTTGTGATCAGTCTTTGCACCCACAACCCATTTTTTCAACAACAAAAAAAGGAAAAAAAAGAAAAACAGATTCAGTGTCTTGGAAAATCTTACAGCTCCTATGATATGATCTGGCTGTTCTATCACTTACATCCATTTCTGGAGTAGCTGAAGGGGAAGTGGTCCCTTGTTTAAGGGCATTTTGAAAAACGCTTTGACCTGGTGCCTGAGGTGCGCATTCAAGAGGATGGAAAATCAAATGTCACTTCTGTTTTCCTTTGATTTTTTTCTTAATCAGGGAGATCACTCACAGAGTTTTTTGCCTCAATTACTGCAGTTCTTGCGGAGCTTGTTACCTCGTTGACCATTCCCACAGAGTTTTTTGCCTCACTTACTGCAGTTCCCGTCGAGCTTTTTACCTCGTTGACCATTCTTACAGAGTTATCTGGGCGATCAATGGATAACGCTGAACTCAAATTGGAATCTGATTGAGAGCCATGTCCTACTGATTTGAATGGTTTTCTGCATTTCTTCAAGAAGGATCGGAATGATTGGGTCTCCACTGGAATGGCAGTTACCAATGTTGATGCCACTTGGAGGAGCTTTCAAGGAACGCAGGCTATGATCAACTGTTGTCCTCTGGGACACATGGCACTAGTGAGTCTGAACCGACAGTGAAAATGCCTTACCACCAATAGTTTCAACAGATGAGGCATGAAACAAGTTATTGGGGCAAATATCCACTGGGTTCAAATGCGACCGACGGGAGGGGGATGAGGAGAGGTTGCAGCTCTCGCATGGGAGCCAATTTATAAAATCGTTCATACGCGCCGAGTGGAATTGACAAAAAGTTTTTCATACTGCTTAGCTCTGCTATGTAACAGTAACAAGAGAGGTCAACACAAGCTACGCGATTCCCCGACTGGTGTTAATTCAATAATGTGTTTAATCCGCAGACACAATTTCACGCAGAGCGTAGGCTAACCGCCACTCAGTCTCCAGCCAGTATCCCCACCATGAGTAGGCCGTGCCTCGAGGAGTTTACTCTAAACGCTGAAGAGGTTCGGCCAGCGCAAAGACTAAGCGATGAAATCCTAATCAACAAAAAAAAAAAAAACGGAGTCTGACAGGTGACTTGGCCACAAATACAAATCCCGGCACAACACCGAATTACGACTCTGTAAGCATTGTAGGAACGTTCGCACCCTCGGCTCAAGTGCGCTGGTCTTTGAACTGGCCGACAGTCCATAGATGTCTGCGCAGCTTCGGTTTCAAGGTCCCACACGACTTCATTATCAATACCTCTATTCCTACCCCCACCGATTGAAAAGTGCCAAGAAGGAAGCGCGTGATCATGATATCAGGAGGCCCTTGTACCACGTGGCATGATTTGGTTGGATGGCCGGACCGGCTTCGGCCCGCCTGGGTTGAGCTTTAAATGAGATTGCCGACGAGATTATACATTAGGCGGCTAATGATTGGGATTCTTAATTATTATTATTATTTTTACTGAGTTAAGCTCGTTTGTGGTGGGAAACAACAAGGGATACCGAGCTTATCACAAGCCCCGCCCTGACGGGACTCCCTTCGGCGCTGTGTCAGTGTAGCACCAGCGTCGGCGGTAAAGCTAACTTAACTTAACCAAGTCCTAAGTTTAACCACCGCTCGGCTGTCTCCAAAGGAGGGGCGGAATGCAGCCCTATTTTGCCACTGATCAGCCGCAAATAAGGGGCGATTTGTACAGCAAAGATGTGCATTTAGCAAAGCGCAACACAGCTCTTTGTTGAATTGCGTGACGGGTGCATTCAGCGACATCATTGGACTTAGAGGCGAGTGTTGGGGGACCAGGTTTTCATGAGCCTTGATATTTTGTTTGATCAATGATACCTAAAGCCGCAAGATAGGAGGTCATGTCATTTGAGACGTATCATCACCGTTGTTGTTGACAAGAGAGAGAACAGAATGGTGGCCAGATTTCTCAAAAATGGTACGGAAAAGGTTGAAGCAGTTGCAAGTGTCATTCCCTCTCATTGTATCTAGGATAGATAGATGGTTGTTGCAGACGCAAAACAGCCATCAACATGGAAGGAAACAAAATACTTGTAGCGTTTACGGGATTCTGTGGTAGCTCAAAAGAGCAAATCACTGAAGTGAATAATTTGACTCCTTCAAATTCAATGGACTTAATCTTCACTGAATCCACTGCATTCCCAGCTCATTACTCCATTCTCATTAAGTACTTCCTTTTTCTCTTGATTCTTCCACCCCATCCTACATCCTTCAAATCCACTTGCTAATAGAACCTCTCCAGCTCAACTGTCACAATCACCCTCAGCTTTTACAGAGGTAAATATGTGAAGAGAATCAATGTCCCCTCTTCTTCTTTAAAGAACTCAACATGGCAGATTTAGGCCTCAGTACTGCCAGCATAATTGACTAACTTGAGGTCATCCTAGATCACGCTACGTGAAAAGATGATCCCTTGTTCCCCTGATGGACACTGCGCACATGAAACTCACGACACAATCTTAGACAGAACTGATGTACATACACCATTACGCATTTTTGATATTTCATTTGTGTGTTTTATGCAGGAGGAAGGCCGTCTTATATATATAACCCCAAAGGAAGCGAAGAAAAGAACAATACAACTTTCATATCTTGTTTTTGTGAGTTTTTTTTTTTTTTTTTTTTTTTGGTGGAAAGATGGGTGTGTTTGGGACTGTTGTATACTGAGCTATATATGGAAACAAAAAATAAGGGCCATATTGAATGCACGTGTATCGATCGCCTGAATGTCATTCGTGGTCTTGCTTCAAGCTCTTGATTTCCTATATTCGAGTGGATCAACAAAAAAAAAAAAGATGATCAGTCCATGAAGTGAGAGGTGAAAAAAGAAGATAAGGTCGGGAGATATCCACGCGAGCGTACCTGAATTCCGCTTCAGCCGTCACCGCCGCATCTTCCACTTCGCCAATCAAGCCCTGAAGCGCATCGCTCGCCGCCGAGTGATAAGCCTGCTGTGCCTTGACGAGCTGTGCGATAGCGCGGATCGGTTCGGGCTGCAAAAGAATCACGACAAGACATCAGATCCATCAACCCCACGGCAGATCTAGGTGAGTCGGCTTATATCGGCTGGATACGTACGTCATCCAAGACACGCTTCATTAGCTCGATCGCCTCTTCTGTCGCTGCGACTAGCTTCTCTTCCGCATTGTCCACCTCGATTCGCGCCTGCTCTTTCTTGGGGCCCGGGGGCGCATTCTTTTGGAGCAGACGAGCGGCGTCCAGTGCCAATCTATCAAAACAAGAGATAACCGAACCACGTCAGTTCATTCAAATTGTGTTCTTTTTTTTTTTCTTTTTGGAGGGGTCGATTGGTTGGGATAGGTTTATTGGGTCTCATCATGTACCTAGCACTTCGAACGTTGCCACGACTTTTCATGGCGGCCTGGAGACCGAGATTGAGGCTCGTCTGCCAGGGTTGCAAGAAACCGGATTGGATGTGACCGTCCTGGGCGATGCGTTCGTCGCCGATGCGGGCCTGGACCATGGCATAGGACTTGAGAACTTTGGCCATCAGACTGATGATACTCCCGCTGGAATCGGCGGACGAGGTGGTGGAGGCGAGTTCCAAAGATCCCGAGGTAGCGGCCCGAGAGAGTGCATGTGATAGCGTCTTGTGCTCCGATGGCACCTTGGAGGGTACCTCGATGGGCGGCAAATTGGTACCTGATGATGTTTTGACAACATGATTCCGTCAATCAACTCAACATTGGAGCAAAGAATAGAGCGCGGGGGTATGTAACCTTTGGTGGCGGCAGCAGCCCAGCTGGTAAGCGTGTGGGAAATGTTGGTCGCGGTTTCGGTGACTGATTCGTTGATTTGGGTGGGGTAATCATACGGCTCGCTGTCTGTGTAAAGGATCCAACGAGTGCCAATCAGCCGGCTGGAGAGGAGTACCATATGATGGTGAAACTGACCATAGACCTTCGCGACCCGAAGCAGTGAGGAATGGGCATTGCGCAATGCATCCACTCGCCGTTCCAAGTCTTTGTACTCTTCCGGAAGCTCTGTAGGGATGATCCAGGGATCAGTGAAAGGTCCATCAAAGATATGATGAGTACATATAATGATCAGGCACGGACCCGTGACATCATCCTGGTCTACGGTGCCCAGACGCTCGCGCGCGGTCTGGCTGAATTCCTAGAAACGCCGATCAAGCAGGATATCAGTTCCGGAACGAGAGAATGCTGCTGGCTCATAAATATGTATTTATTAATGTAGAGAGAGAGAGAGACTGACGGCAAATGTTTTAGTGAATTTGTCCGTCTGCTGGGTGATGTTGAGTCCTGCGACGCCCTGCTGCACGTTCTGGCCCAGATGGCCGAGATGGGATTGGATGATCTGAAGTTGCAGAGTCAGCCATCGGTTCTACATAGCACTAGGACTAGAGTGAGTGTCTCTCACCTTCCAGGACATGCTGCTCTGTGCTTGAGATGTGTTGTTTCAGTTTTAGTTGGAGGATGGAAGTGTCAAGTGTCGTGTTTATAGTGGTGGTTGAATTTTTGGTTTTATACCAGGGGGGTGGGGGATTATGTAAGCTGCTTCTGTCAGATGGGCTTCCATGTGACAGTCAGGGCCTGTACCATAGCTCGCGCAACCAGGCAATTTCCAATTTTTCTTTGAAAAAATCATTTTTGGTCAAAAACATGTACCACGGCCGTCAATTTTGGCCAGAATCTGTTGATCCCATTTTGTGAAAAGCTGCTTGCTTTTGGAAACAACATTGACTCATTTCCGAAAGTCTTCCCTGCAGTCACCACTGCCTATAGTCACCACATCCTTTGTTCAACATACACACCTTCCTCCGCACATAGTTCATACAATGATTGATCCCAATCTATTCAACCTTTCTTCAAACGTACCCAAGCCTGCTCCAGCTCCCGCCAAACAAACCAACAGTACTCCCAATTGACCGTGTATGTATAACCCTCGTCGGAACTTCACAGCGGTCTGACGCATAGAGTTGTTGTATTGGACAATATCAAGAAAGATCAGGACTTGCTCCTCAACAGTGACCGATCGACCGTCTTCCAGGAGGTCTGCTTCGCGGAATTCCGTGACGAGGTGGTTGAAAGTATTTCTTTCCAAGCCTGTAATCTCCTTGAACAATTCGGGACGAGCAACGTTCAACAGAAAGTGCACATATGTCGCCTTCCCCCCGTCGCCATAGTAAGGACTTTCATCTTGATGATAATAGTCAAGAATGACGATTGCACCAATAGCGGCAGCAGCTGATATGAGGAAGGCCTGGTATTGGATGGAAATGGTGTTGAAGGGAATGCTAGCAGCGGAGTGAGGCTGGAGTACACAACAGTTGTGTTGGTAAGCTTGTATGGGCAAATTCAAATTGTATGGTACATCTTATGTCAAATTGACTTTGAAAAATGTGGGCGAGTAGCATTTTCCAAAACACACCAAAAAAAAAATTGGCAGAAATAGATTTTGAATATCGCGCGTGCAGTGGTACAGGCCCTCAACTCTCATCAAGAAAACAGAAACAGAAACAGAAACAGAAACAGAAACAGAAACTAAAATCAATTCTGTAACACGTTTGACTGACCGGCTGCGCTGTGAACACTTCAAAGTCGGCTCGGACTTCTGGTTTGATGATGATTAAACAGAATGACCCAGTTATTTAAATATTTATGTAGAAAGCATGCAGATGTGTCTTGCGAGGCAAGTCACGGGCATAAATGATGATGATGATGGTGAAGATACATAAATAAATATGTAAAATTGAATGAGATTAATGCTTTGAATATTTGACATGGGCAGTGTAACAACAGATCAAACAGTATACAACATAAATAGCATCCCATTCTATAAAACCATTGAATACGAATATGGCGCAGATGAAGAAAGCAATGATAATCAGAGTAGCACTATGTCAGTTCAACTCACACCAACCACAAACAACAACAACAACAACAACAACAACAACAACCACAATCAACACCTTCCTACAGGAGCACGAGACTAAGAACTTGGAGAAGGCGAGGGAGTTCATTGCCCAAGCTGCCAAGCAACGAGCTAACCTCATCATCTTCCCAGAGTACGTCCTGACCATCACAACCATCATCATCATCAAGAGAAAACAGATTAGTTAACATCATTGATTGTATTTAGGTACTTTATCACTGGCATCATCGAAAACCACTTGCATCTAGCGTCCAAGGAATCCAAATGGGTTCAGGAGTTCCAACGCTTGGCCATCGAGCACCAGATCGACATCATCCCCGGGACGATCGTGGAAGAAGTGCAAGTCGAGGAGAATCAGAGCGATCTCTTCAACTCGTGCGCATTCTCACTACTTCTAACCTCATTTCTTCTTTCTTTTTTTTTTTTTAAAAAAAAAAAAAACAATCCTGCCGTTTTTTTTTGATTTAATCGCGTCGCTTCTTCGTCTTCAAACAGAGCTTACTATATCGATAAATCAGGACAGATACTGGGGAAATATAACAAGAAAAACTTGTGGTAAGGCCTTCCACCGTGCAAAAAAAAAATGCATTCAAATGACACACCATGATCGAGCGTTTTGCGTGTGTATGAAGCTGATCCTTGGGTTTTATGCTATACCAGGCATGCGTCAGTCCTACCACCCCCTTCATTAAATCACGTTCACTTTCCAGCTCACCATATCTGATTCTCGCCGATTGGGTTTCTCTTGCTGTCACAGGGAGAAGGTCAGTAGTACCAAAACAAGCCACCTCTCCCCATCACGTATTTCAATGAACGAATGTCCACAAAAAAAAAAAAAAAAACATCTTATTTGGTTTCGTCATGAATATTTTTGGTTGTTGGTGATCAATTGGCGCACGGGATGGGCAAACAACAGTATCTCACATCGTGTCGCAAACCTCACCAAGTATTCAACGCCTTAGGAGGCTTGAAGATAGGTATGCTCATCTGTAAGTCCCTCTTTCTACTACCAAAAAAACAACATGCAATGACCAAAACAAACATGGTTTGGGAGAACAAGTTGGAATTGATTGTTGCTTTTGGGAATGATAAACTAGGTTGGGATTTAGCATGGCCGGAAGCATTCCGAGAGGTACGATTCTTGCATCCATCCCTACTTTTCCGCTTTTCATCCGATACCGTAAAAAGGCAACAGCTAAAAGTGAAGGATGTCCGTTTCTTCACAGCTCATGAAGCAAGAGGCAGATCTGATTATCGTGCCGAGCTACTGGACGCTGGACGTGCCCGAATCCAAGATGGTCACACACGACCCGTCCGGGACCCACGAGGCTAACCTCATCGACGGCTTGGTCGTCAGCCGCGCGCTGGAATCGGAAGCTTGTGTGATATTTGTCAAGTTCAGTCCGACATCCCATCTCTCTTCTCTCGTACCACGACAAAAAAACAAAATATGGAACATCACTGCTTGGAATCTTAATCATTTATGAGCATCTGGTTTGATATGATCGGTTTTTTTTTTTTTTTTTTTTTCGTAGTTGTGGAGGAAAGAAAGAAGACGGTTTCTTAGGGAGGTCGTCAGTAAGCATGCCGCTGAAAGGACACATTCTAAAATGCGCCGAGGCCGACGAACAGCTCCAGATCGTGGATCTTGACTTATCCGTGTTACACGTTGAGTGCAGCCACTCTCTTTTTCTCACATTGCTCTTAACATACATCTTTCACATGCATGTGTGCAATCCTCGTACTGCCAATTTTCTTCTGACTCATCAACACCCACCGCATCCCTTCCTTTTCTTAGGACGCAAGAGAAGTGTACAAAATCCGGGAGGAATATCATTCCAAATCCTTCTGATCAGAACTGCATCCATCGATGTGTGTATCAGTTAAACACCAGCTTGCATGTTTTTTTTTTTTTTTTTTAAAAAAAAAACACGTGAGTTTATATTTTCTCTTGTGGCAATGGCGGTGCCTCGGCTTCTTTGGGGTTGTAACAACGGTGTATGAAAAGTGCTCTACTCCAGGCTTGTTGGTTCAGCAACTCCAATGCAATGGTTACCCTGACGATATTATGTGCAGGAAGTACAACGCGTGCAATACGTTCAACGACCGAGTGAGCTGCATTGATACACATGGAATCGTAAAAGCGTTACATACAATGAACAGGCCTCCTACCGACATTACGTTCCCTTGAAGGGTTTTATCTTTAGCGGTACATATACCAAGCGTAACGTGGCAAGCCGTTCGGGAATTTTCAGGCTGTTCCCCAAAAGGTTCTGGTATCCTGACATTCCCTTGCGGCAGCCCCGACCACTCCTTCCACTGCCAGCCACTTCATGTTCTCCATAAATACGCGTATGACTGCATCGTTTTTCCACATCCTCCCATGCATCTAACCTTACCAAACTTCAACATGGACCCACACGTTGATAAACCCCACATGGACCGCAGCGTGAATGAGATGCCGCCGTTCTATCCAGCCCTGTCGGCGTGTTCCCAGGAAGTGTTATGCCACCTTACACCTGCCTGCTGCACACTGTGGGGACTTCTCCTAAACCCAGCAAAAACGCTGCCCCAATCAGCCGAGCCGCCTCAAGACATCCACGCCTTTCTTCGCTTTGCTCAGCCGTTGATTTTTTTCCGTGCAGTTCTTAGCCCAGCTCAACCACCATCTCAACCTAACTTAACACAAGTCCCTCCAATCGGAGGGCCTGGTAACCTGGGCGGGCGCGAAGGGGACTTGAATGTTAAGTCAAGATTTTGGCGTGAGCATCTGAGGAGTTTTGGTGGTGAGTTTGTGCCAATCATTTTTAGACCCACTTCCACCCATTGCAATTCCGTGCCTTTTGGACTGTGAAATGCGTCTTTGCTGGGCGCATCTTTTCCAACTTCCCCTGTTATGAGAGGTCCCATGGTTCTTGATGCCGGTGCCCTCAAACATTTCATCTTTAAGACTCCCAAAGCTGTATGAAGTCCATAGATATGTTGCCAGAAACTGTATCCATTCATTGTCCTGATTGCATATGGCAGGCAATTCCGCACATACAGTGAATCCCAATTGAAAAAAACAGAAGGTGGGCAGCCATAGTATGCACTTAAAATATCATGTCAAGGACAAGGCTCTTGCTCAGATCCCTTTGCAAACCTGATTGATGAGGTCTGTAGAGTAGGGAAAGACACTATTTTGATGCCAGGATGCTAGGCTATCACCTCCCCTAACAACTTACACGTATAGCAAGTGGTTTTCTTGCTATCATCCCACAAAGCAAGTTTGATGGTGACAAGCCACCAAATCTGAAATCGCTCACGCAGGAATTTCAAGATACCTCACGCGCCTCTCCCAGATGGAACAGATGGTAAGCCAGTTGTTGAAGACCCAGGATCACATGTTGAAGAACCAGGAACAAATGTCGCGGGACGCGAACAAACTCCGAGCACGTGTCATGGCCATTGAAGGATCCCAGACGCGTACACCGGCCCATGCCCAGAACCCCAGACCTGCCTCATACGCCAACGCCGCCGGGAAAACGCGTCCCGCCACCCTTGTCGCGCCTACTTGTGTGCCTCCGCCCAGGCCAGTCCTCAAATCTTTGAAACCGGGCAAAGCGGTCATACACTCCAACCCCGAGAAGTCTGTAATACAGCAAACCAAGAGTGGATTCCTGGTTCAGAGGGCTAACGAAGTCCTCCAGAAATTAGGCGCCAAAGTTGACGGCGAATCGATCTCAATCCGCGCGGCCAAAGTCCTCAAATCAGGCGATGTCTGCTTTTTCTCAACCAACAAAACCCATCAGAAGTGGCTGATGGATAACAAACATATCTGGGCGAAGGACGTCCACCCACACCTAGCGGCTACCCCAAGTACCTTCTCTGTCATTGCCCACGGGGTCCCCAAATCTTTCAACCCAATTGCACCAGCAAGTATCGGGATCCTCTCAATGGAAAATAACTTCCCGGAAGGGAACCTAATTCGCATAAAGTGGCTGGCCAAAAACTTTGACGAATCCAAGAACGCAGGATCCATCGTGTTGACGTTCATCAACAAAGAAACGGCATTTAGATGTGAGAAAACCGGGGTTTTCCTAAACTACAGATACCATCGAACCGCCGAATTCAAACCACGACCGCCCCAATGCTTCAAATGTTTGAAGATGGGCCATTTTGGCCAATGGTGCCGCGAAAAGGCACAATGCGGACGATGTGGTCAGGAACACGTGACAAAGGATTGCCCTGAAGGCATTGGTGGTGTCACCAACTGCGTTTTGTGTCAGGAGGGTTTGAGAATGAAGATGGATGGCATCACCACGACCGAACACACCCCGTTCAATGTTGTGTGCCCCTTCAAGAGGACTTGGCTCGAGAAACGAAACATACCCCTTAAATGATAAGCAAACCCCAAGCAACCCACAACCCAAATTCTCCCCCCCCCCCCTTCGCCCTTTCCATCCTTCCCCCCCCCCCCCCGGTTTCAGTCACAGTTGCTTCTCCAGCACCCACTACCCACGCGCCCGGCGTCAATGCAGCGCCCATCCGCAATCCCTGCGTCTCTTACAGCTCAACTGTCATGTTTCAGAGGAGACTACGCTGAGTGTCTTGAATTCTAGCTTAAATTTTTCAATCCTGGTACTAAAAGAACCCTGGGTCACCTCACTTACCCTCTCCCCTCCTGACCATCAGGAGTGGAGAGCTTTTACTGCTTTTGAACACAGGCCGATGACCTGAAACGACCGACTCCGAACCTGCATTTATGTCAGGAAGGACATCCCTTTGTGTGGAATAAACCAGCTAAGTGACTGCGGCCAATTTTTGCTAGGCCTGGACATCTCTCTTCCCGAAAGGACAATCAGACTGATCAATGTATATAACACCCCACGCACTTTCCCAGCAGTTGAAATCCTGCGCCGTTGGCTCGAGCAATACAATTCGAGACAGATCCCAATGTACATCTTCATGGACGCAAACCTCCATCACCCTCACTGGAATCCCCCGGGAACCCAGTCAAATCACCGCCAGGCGCGGGAACTCCTGGAAACCTGCGGAAGACATGGCTTCCGCCTCTCCTCACCCCGGCGAGTGCCCACTTTTTACTCCACCAAGGGAAATGGATCCACAATTGATCTGGTTTGGGCAAATTTTTTGGCATCCAAATTAGTCGTACAGTGCGAAGTTTCCGGGAACAACCACGGCTCCAATCATCAAGCAATTGTCACCAGCCTATCCCTCCAACACCCACCCCGGCCCCTCCAGAGGACAAACCCCAACTGGGCAGTAATCCCCACTGAATTGGTGAAAGATATGATTGACACCCTCCGTAACAGAATGGATAGGACCCCAAACACATCACTGGAAGACCGCGTCAAGCTCCTTACGGACGGAGTAAAGATGGCCCAGGACTCCTTTGGAAGGACCGTTGCTGCTAATCCCCACAAAGATAAGTCATGGTGGTGTAAATCAACCATGGACCCGATTGTGGAAACACGTAATCGGGCTCGTCAATGGTTTATACTGACTAAAAGTGAGGAGGCCGCAGAATGTTACTGGCAGTGGTGTGCGTACTTCCGTGAAATGGTCAAGACCCTCAAGCAAAATGCGTGGTGGAGGTTCCTGGAGGACTCGTCAGAAACCGCGGTCTGGAAAGCCCTGAAGTTCACCAAGCGATCGAAGGCGCAAGACATCCTCCCCCTTAGACGTATGGACGGCTCAATCACGTCAAACAAGGCGGAACAAGCTGAGCTTCTCTTTTTTGGAACCTCCTGCATCAATGCACCAGTGGAACTGGCTGACATACCCCCCCGCGGCCAATGTAGAATAGTATGGTACCCAACGGTCAAATCCACAGAGGTGACAAGTTGCATCAAGAAAATAGCGTCAAGGAAAGCCCCAGGCATAGATGGGATAGCAAATGAGATGCTGAAGCTAAGTGCCCCCGCTCTAGCCCCCATCTTAACCGACATCTTTAATCAAGCCTTGCTCAGTAGCACTTACCCAAACGCGTGGAAGTGTGCAGTCACCGCCATTGTCCCGAAAGCGGGCAAAGATGATTACACTGACCCAAATGCGTATTGACCCATTGCCCTGTTGAGTGGCATGGGAAAGATCTTTGAGATAGTAATAGCAAGGCAAATCACAGCGTGGGCGGAGAAGAGCGGCGTCCTGGCGGACGGCCACCTGGGAGGACGGAAAGGATCCGGGACAGAAGATGCCCTAGTCCTCTTTGACACATGGGTCCGGCGCAAGTGGTCGGAAAAGAAATATGTAGCAGGGCTCTTTCTTGACGTCAAGTCAGCCTACCCGTCCGTGCACCAAAAGAGGCTGATCCACTACCTCTCTCAATTGAAATGCCCCGCATACTTAGTAGGGATAGTTGAATCCTTCTTAGCAGACCGACAGACCACAATCCGCATGGACGACTTTATGTCCCGGCCGTTTCAAATTGATATTGGACTCCCGCAGGGGTCCCCGCTTTTGGTTATTTTATACATCCTATATAACAACTCCCTGCTGATCAAGGAGTGTAGCTTGAACAGGGACACAATATCCATTGGATACATTGATGACGTGGTACATCTGGTGGCCACTAACTCACCAGCGGAAGCCTTGCAAGAGTTATTGGTGCAAGGCAACAGATCGCTGCACTGGGGCGCCAAATTCGGAGCAATCTTTGACAAAATGAAGGCACAGTTCCTCTGGATCACTAGGAGAACGCACCCCTCTGACCCCTTCCTCTTTGGGGATCAAGCCCTCAAACCGTCCTCGGAGGTAAAGTGGCTTGGTACCCTGATAGACAAGAAACTGACGTACACAGCAATGTTTGCTCACTTACAACAGAAAGCAACCAAAACCCTCACCCAACTTCGCCGATTGGGAAACTCCAGATGGGGCCTGAAGGAGAAAGATCAGGTCAGGGTGATGGAGGCAGTTTTGATACCAAGAGTAACGTATGGAGCCCCCCTGTGGGCAACCCACCAAAACAGTAACAAGATGATGAACCTGGCAGGGAAGGCTGACAACCTAGCGGCACACTACACGCTTGGGACATTCAAATCAACCCCCATAGTTCGGCTCAGATCCAGATCGGCTGTCAAGCGGGTGCTCCCAGCTATGCAAGCGGCAGCCCTGAAATTCTCCGCCCGGAAGCTAATTAGAAGAGGCAGGAACGAGAGGGTGGAAAACATTGTGATAAACAGAGGTTTCAGCAAGGAACTGTGGCATGGTAAGGCTGGTCCGGTTGTCCATGACCAACTAGACACGCTACTCAACATCAACCCAGAAAGGATCGACATTCAGTATGAAGTCAAGAAACTCCGGTGCAACACTTCTTACCTTCACTTAGGCCTGTCCAAGGAGGAAGCCACGGCGGCCACAACCAGCTTAGTATTGACGCTTGAAACATCTCCAACAAATGTGATCATTTATACTGACGGATCTTATGACCCGGAAAAAGGGGGGTCGGGAGCGGCTGTATGCCTGGAGAGGGACTTGGCGATTTCTTCGGCACTCGGCATCAGCAGGTACTTCTCCAACCACGAGTGTGAAGCGGTGGGAATGCTCCTGGCATTTCAGGCTTTGAGGCTAATCCTAACCAAGGAGAGAATCTCTGATGCCTACATCCTGACGGACAATGTGGGAGTCATCCAGCGGATGCAGGAAACGGATGCGGCAAAAAACCGGGCAGTATATTTTCCGCGAAATTACAGAAGTGTGGAGTACACTGCCAACTGACATCAATGTTTATTTTGTGTGGTGTCCTGGCCATCAGGACATCCGCGGGAATGAAGTGGCGGACAGACTCGCAAAGGAGAGGCAACGGACAGAAATAATCACCCTGATCAAACATTGAAGGCTAGCTCGACCAAGAGTATTGCACACCTAGCTGCGCAAGTGCGGCCCCCAGACCAGAAAACACTCAAGAAGCAAATATCCTCACTCCCCGCAGCCTATGGATCCCTTATCAATCAACTTTTGTCAGGGCACGCGCCCCTACACCAATACCTCGTCAAAATGAAGCGCAGACTTGATCCAGTCTGCCCATACTGCCCAGCCCGAGAAACTTCAATCCACCTATTCAATTTCTGCCCTAAGCACAAGAAAGCCCGACAAACTTTACGCCTTCAAGCCAAGAAGGAAAAAATCCGATTCAACTGGAATGACCCGCACACACTCCTTCAACTCCCCAAAGCTCACCTGCTGGTGGCAAACTTTCTGAGAGCAACAGAAACGTTCTCCTATTTATGATCAGTAGCCCAGAAGGGCCTGTGCGCTTTTGATTTGTTTTCCTCTCCCTTTTGTGTCTTTTCTTTATTCTTTTCTCCTCTTATGTTGTCGGATTGAGTTTACATGGTTCTTTGAGTTGATGTTAGTTTTCAGTAGATGTCTTGTAGTACTTGTAGTTCGTCCGATACAGTAGATTCATAGTGTGCAATGCTAACGGCCAAATTACACTTAAAAAAAAAAAAAAAAAAAAAAAAAAAGATACCTCATAAGCCTCTCCTACGGAGAGCCCTCCGGGCGGGTCCCCCGGACCCACCGTTTGAGAGGCTTTGTTGAGCTAGCATCTCAACCGGCTTGCATCCTCTCAGCTGGAGTTATCCTTCCTTCACCCTGCACCTCCCACGCATCGCTATCTTGAGAGGCATCTTCGAGGACCTGAATGCCCTTTCTTCTTCTGCCGACACTGATCAGCAAAACAGCGACCGGGCAAAAGCATATGAACTTCTTTTTTGCGCCAAACAAAGACCACCTCAGACATACACCAACAATGGAGATTTTTTTTCAAAAGGCAAAAATCGTTGATACATATTAGATTGGATGACGCCTTTTCCAAGCCCATCACAGCTCTCAACCACAGAATTTGAAGCAAGCACACTTACCATTCGAGACCGGAGCTTAGCATTTAGAAACCATGCACTCCTTGAGCCAATAGTCAACAAGCTGTATGACCCCAGTGATGACCACGGGGTCGAAGAGTGCGTCCACCTTTTCCACGGGACGCGCACGGACTCTCTGGTGAGGTTTATGGAGAACGGGGTTGTGCCTTCGCAGCGATGCAATCCCTTCTCGCTTCTACATACTCGCGTGTTACACGTCCAACGACCCGCAGCAGGCCTTCGAGCATCCGCTACATGTGTGTCCCGCACGGGACCCTCAGGACCCCATCTCCGTCCTGCAATTCAGCCTGGATCCCGCGGTGCTCCACGGAGAGATCGCGCTGGGAGACGGGCACCCGGCGTTCCAAGTTCTCTGGTGCACCCGCCGCCCGTCCAGCGCCGACTCCGACCCCACCCACCTGGACTAGGACGTGTACTCAGAAGCGACATGGCCCCGATTTTGTGACAACAACCTGCTCCACGACACGCTTGCTGTTGCAGAACACAGCTTCGACATCGTCATCGGCACCCTCTGCATACCGCAGCCCGCTGGTGCGACGCCCTCCTTCCTGCAGATGCCCGCGTCCTAGACCCCCACCACTTTCATCGCGTTCTGCACCCGCAGAGCCCGCGCATGGCTTGCCAGGCAAATCACACACATCTACACTGAAGCCCGAGGAACCAGGCATTCCGTGTAAACATGTATGTAGACCTCAAATCTGCCAAGATTTGTGCATCCACCCTACTTCCTTGCCGCTCCATGTCCTCATAGTTTTTGATGGTAAAAAAGACAGTTTTGATAAGGAAACATCCATCAAAAATCCATTAGACTGCATGGACTTTGCTTTGTGTTTTTTTTTTTTTATCGTAGATATATGTAGATAGAAGGGTAACAGAAGTTACATAGATAGGTAGTGCATTGGGAAAGATTTGAAGAGAAGACATAACGAGACAGAGTGTTGCCAAGAGAGAAGAAGTGAGTAACAAGGGATACAAGATGACAAGGCGCGGGAGAGTGAGAAGGTATACACGGTCAAGTGGGCGGAGAGAGAAGCGAGCAGGTGAGGGGAATGCCCAAGGGGTCATAGCGGAAGAACTTCTTGCTGTGGAACTCGGCGATGAAAAGGTTGCCCGTCTTTGCGAGTGAGGAGCCGTTTGTGGGATGGAGGGGGAGTCGAACGAGCACCGATTGGGTATCGTTCCCTTGCCCCTGGCGCGTTTTTTCCTGCACGATGTCTCCCATCTTGAGGTACCCAAATGTCGACATCTTCTTCGAATGCCCCACTTCGTTGCCCCTCTTCGCCGCGTACTTCTGCGCAATGTGCGGGTCGAACTTCGTCAGGTTCCGCCCCAACGCATCGATCCGCTGGTTCTGCGTCCTAGCGACCTAACACGCCGCACACCCCCGATAAAAACGTAATCAAAACATCAATGATCAAGTGATTAGCTTCGCTTTTTTTTTTTTTTTTGACATGTGAGAGAGTCATTCGGTCGTTAGATGCGTACCTTGAAAATATCCGCCCCGTGTTGGAAGAAAAAAAGTAAGCTTTGAAGGCTTGCCTCGATGGGCAAGTTAGACACGCGAATAGGAACGAAGTTCCCGTGAGATGAAGGAAGCTGGGAAGGAGCGGTGGTAGTGGTGTGCAGAGGGATGTGAGGTGGGGGTGGTTGAGGAGGAGGCGGGGGTGGTGGGGACGGGGTGGTTGTGGGTCGGTGGCTAGAGGGTGCGCCCAAGCTGGCTAGCTTAGCGCGTTTACTCTGATGGCGAGGATCTCGGTCTGGGAGTTTCGGGCGACGATTGGGTCCCACGCTTTCCGTCTTCTTCAACAACGGCGGTGGTGGTGGTGGCAGCCGGACCCGGGCTGCTTCTTTTTCGTCCTCGTACTCTTCCACGAAGAACCCCCCGATCCATTCGCCAGCCTTGGGCCCCTCCGGCTCGTCGGCTACCTTAATCGCCTCGATGGATTTGGATCGGCGGGGTCGTTTGACCGGCGGGGTTGCACGTGTCTGCTGTGCTATCCTCTTCTCCTTGACTTGCTGGATCTTCCGTCGGATATCACGTGCTATAGGAATCACAGCACACAATGAATGATAAGGAATGGTCCACAATAGAAAAAAGAGAGGGAAGAAGGATGAGAGACAAGACTGAACGAATCCTTGGTGGTCTTCTCAGCCGCTGCTCGTTCCGGATGCTTTTGAGGATGAGTTTGGCCTCCTCGGAGAGGGCATGGAACTGGCCGGACCAGTCGAAGTCGGAGACCTTGACGCCGAGGGAGGCGAGCAGAAAAATCAAAACCCGGTCGGCGCGGAGGGCGAAGAGGGTGAGGAGCGTGTAGGAGCGATGGGGCAGGTATCCCTCGAGCACGCCCACGCCGGAGGGTGGGAAGTGGACCAGCGCGTCGAGCAGCGTCTCGGTCTCTTCGTCTTCCGGCTCCTCCTCTGACGCCTCGTCCTCCCTCCTCGGAAGCCCCTTCGTCCGCCCGATCAGATAGTCGTCGATCTCGTCCATCCGCGTCGTCGGGCGAAGCAGCTTGGCGAGCAGATCGGAATATGCCCGATATACTTCATCCCCATCTTCTTGGTTTCCCATCATCTCGTCTGCTGGAAGTCCGGCCATCGCCTTCTTGACATACTCTTTCTTGATCACAAGAGACTTTTCCTTCGAGCTCTGGTGACTGTCTGTATCAATATGCCCCAGTTGCTGTCATGCTGTCACGGGGGGTCTCCCTGTTGAGGGCGGGCGGTACCCCCGTGGACCGGGCCCATTGCAGCGTACCAATCCGAATCGAGATGTGTGCTGACAGACTCACTCAACAGTGCTAGTGTTGCTGATAAACTATGAACCGCACTCCACTTTAAAGAAACAAAAACAAAAAAAAAAAGGGGGGGGCAGCAGGGACATTATCATCGCATTATATCATCATCATCATAATCACTTATCATCATGCACCTCATTGTCTCTTTAGAAAATTGGGCAAGGGATTAAATTGAGCAGGGATGATGAGTCTTGGATGTTTGAGGATGGAAGGAAGAATGCGAGCAAGAAAGATAGTGAGAGACGCTGAGGTATCAAGGTCCCTTGAGCCAACCCAAGGAACTGCACAAAAGTCACAATAGAAACGAGAAGAGGAGAATGGATGATCAGCCTGAGCTGAATCAATGAGCTTTTTTTTTCTAATCAAAGAGCTTTTTCTTTGTGAACAAGTTTAGCCAGTTTTTGTTTTTTGCGGTATTCATGGTAGCCCTTGTCCGTCCCGAGCAAGTAGTCCATCCACCTGAAGCTCGTGGAATAGCATCCCACAAACTTCTCGTGGTGGTAGTCGTGATGGTCCGCACCAGACCAGAAGGGCAGGATGTTGCGCAATGACCAGGGGAAGTCGTAGCCCGAATGGGCATCCACAGCCTCTGCAAAACACACCAGTTATATATAAGCCAAACATCATCTCACAGAGAGATAAAGCGCAAAAAAAAAAAGAAGGTGAGAACGCAATGATGGAGCAGACAGGGAAACTCACGAAACAATCGCAGCATGATCCAAATATACATGGTCAGGATATGCAGGTTTCCGTTTGAGAGCACACACCAGAGGAGCGGGCCGCCGATGGTGCCTGTACCGAGGATGAGGATCTCGAGGGGATGGGCATATTCAGCAGCCAGGCCGAAGGGGGCCGAGAACTCGTGGTGCAACTTGTGGATCTTCTTGTACAGCTGGCCCTGGTGCAACGCCCGATGAGCCCAGTAATGGAAGAAGCTTCATATATCTCAAAAGTGGTCAGTGATGCAGGAGGGCCCAAGATCAGGAAACAGAGAGAGAGAGAGAGAGAGAGAGAGAAACATGCTCAACTCCTCAAACACGAAAAATAGCGCGATCTGGTACGCCATCGTCCAGATCGAGGGGAACGGGACCGAGTGAGTGGCCATGCCGAAGTATTCAGCCAACGGATGGAAACCCCATATCTGGGAAAGCGAGCAACAAGACAATTTAGTTCATCTTGCCATTTAAGATTCCTGTGAGTGTTGAGCGTCACAACATGGGGACATATATATGTATGTGTACCTGGCCGATCTCGACTGTAAAATGGGTCCAGAGAACGTATTTGGTGCATTTCCATTGGTCTTCCGGACTGGGTCTCTTGTTCGGCTGCAGCTTGTATTTGTCGAATGCTCTGATTTTGCCGACAATGATCCAGGGAATACAGCGGCCAAAGTAGAAAGCCTGTGGATAGGTGGATCAGATGTGGGGGTCATGAATTTTTTTTCTTTCTTTCTATTTTTTTTTTTTTTGGAATAGTGTGTTGGGGACTTGCCTCATGGAGGATGAAGCTCATGATTCCTGTGGCGACGACGGGGTTGGGGAAGTAGAGATACCATCTGAGCCAGAGCTGTTCGAAGATGGAGAGGGACTCGAGGTCGGTACCCGCGTAGAGCAGACTCTGGTCTACCTTGTGCTCGATGCGGAACTGTTCCCAGGAGTTGGTTGAGGGCAGGATGGCGGCTGTCTGGTTGAGCAGCTGCTGGAGGAGAGCCATCTTCTGTATTTATTTGGTGGATGGATGGATGGATGAATGGATGGTTGGAGATGGTACACAAGTACTGCTTTTTATAGTGAGGGCGCAAACCGGTGACAGCCCAGTGACACTCATCCGATCCTCACTGAAAAAGCTGTGTCGCTTCCTTCTGACTTCGCTCATCGAAACAAACCCAAATGTAAATAAATAAAATATTTATTTATGTATCACTGAACGCCGAAAGCCAGACGATATTGGCAATCCCACTCCTCCTACGAAACACGCCCCAACACACGCAAGTATATTCACTCACTAACATAGGAGCGATCATCCAGGAATTGGCGGTGTCATCATATTTGTCACTGATGGAGCATGCCAAAACTGGCACACTCCTCTTGGGGGTTGCATCCAGCTCGAGCCCATCACATGCTTGCTCACTTCTTGAGTCCCTGAATTACTATGAAAAGCGTGATTAGCTCATTTGTATGACAATGTAACTCATTAAAATTTCCTCCCAGGGTTCCATTGATTCCCAAAGGCAAAACATGCAGCAGAAATCAAAATGGGAGTATAAGAGTTGACCAAGTTTTCCTCGAGAGAGAGATAGGGAAACTAATACCTTCAGTGAAGTATTTCAAAGGATCCATATGGACCTTGAAATACGCAAAGATATGTAGAGGTGAATTTGGCATACATTATAATCTCACTAGAGTCCATGGGTGGCTTCGCCGCCCCTCTAGTTGAGGGCAATCTATTTACATAGAAAGGAGGAGCAAAAGAATAGGGTGCACCATGACAACAGCTAAATTGGAGGAAACAGTGGAATAGGGAGCTGATTACTTGTCTGGTGGGCTTGACAAAGAATAAGTTGGAAGAAATTGATTGTAAAATCATGAGATGATTTGATCCTTGGAGAAGACCGCATTAGGGGAGAACCTGGCAATCAAGTCAACCAGAAATGTTTTGGTTTCAGAGACTGCTTTTGTTTGTTTGAGATGTGTTCTGGAAATGATTGGAACAGGATATTGCAGAAGAATCAGTGAACAAAGAATGTAGAGGTGAACTGGAAGATGCCTATCAAGGTGGGGCTTAAGGCTGCATGAAAATAATTCAGCTCTGTCAAACTTCCACGGCCCATGATGTGTAGCTGGAGAATCCCATTCCGCTACGCATCTTGAATTTCAAGCATCAAGGGCCCATGGTGCGTAGGTGGAGAACCCCATTCCTCTACGCATCTTGGTTTCACATTGGAAAATTCTAAAGCCAAGATTTTTTGTTGTCAGATGGGTAAAGCCATAACCAACATTGCAACTCCACGGAGTAAAGCATGGAAATGGACCAGTCTGATGTCAAAAGATTTTGGCCGCAGGAGTTGGTCCAATTGGGTTAAGAGAGAATTCTCCATAGGAGCTTTCAGTGGTGACTTTTGAGAGTTTGGAAGCACTGAGTACAAATCCTAAATCCATAATGAGGCATGTGCTGGCTACCTTGTTGAGCATTGAGCACACCAGGGTGTGAAATTGCTTGGGCTTATCAGCTTGGATAATCTAAGAAATTGCTGTGCGGCCAATCAAGTCCTCTCTGATCCAGCACAATTGCTGAGTTGGGTTTTCCTCAGCAACCATATTTCCTCCACAGGGCATCAGTGCGGGAGGTCTGGCTACCTGGGCAAGCACTTATTGAACTACTGTGTTTGAATATTGATATTCCAGTTTCAGACAGCTATCATGGAAGTTGATCCCCAGTTAAAACTAAATGTAGCACTATTGAGTGTTCCAGGATAGGTTCAATGAGCACACCAGAAAATGTGATGTGCACACAATGAAATAATCTTTCATAGAAGGATTTGCACACAGACATCAACTCTTGGGAGGGCACTACTGTTCATGAGAAATGTAAACGTTGATACCCATGTGGCACAACTTTATTTTTCAGGTGCAAGAGCACAATGTTGTGTATTGTACACATGTTAAGAATGGGCAAAAGGGGGAAAGCAACAAAAAGGTTATTGCCTGACAGCACAAGGGAGTAGTGTAAGCCCAAGGCCATTGTCTCAGCCAGTCCAGCAAGCTGGGGGCTGACTGAGGGCATTGCAAAGATAAGAGTAATTAATTGATTGGTTCGATGAACCAATACTAGTAATTACACTGATAAGAACAGATACTACACGGATGAGGGGAGTGGCTTTTTTACCTGTAGACGACGGCCTGTGTCTTGCAGGTTCTTCTGAGCAAGTATGTAGAAGACATCGGAGCTGAGCTGGTAGAGATGCGGGGGCAAGTTGGCGGGTGGGTTGAGTGAGTGCGCGTTCCTGGTGTGTACTCGCGTGAGGAGTGGTCGCTGGTGTCCTCATGGGTGGGTTTGAGGGGGTTGATGTGTGTGGAGCAGGATGCAGGAGTGGCCGATGACGATCTCGTGCAGTTCCGCGCGGTGGCGGGAGTTCAGGAGGGAGAGCAGCTGGTCGTCGGAGCACACCGGCACGGCGGTAGAATAAATGCCAGTTGATCCCTCCGGCGGTATTTATGTAGACGAACGGAGCATAGCATAATCCGAGATCCGAGGATTCGAGGCGCGGATTGATATCAACCAAGGGTCAAGCGGAGCACAGCTAGAGCCGTGTGACCTAGGTCAACGCAAGAGCAGCATGACCCTCCCCAGTTTACATGCAGACCCCCTGGCAACCCAGGTTGTCGCCTTTTGGTCTAGACATGGTTGACACTAGACCAAAAGGCGAACAGACCAGGGGGCGTGTGCAATGAAGGGGGAGGGTCCATCTTGACTTTAGAGCCCCATCCCTCGGATCGCGGATTGTAGCTCAACCGCTGCAACGCTGGGTGGATCACGCCGCTCTCACCGGATTCCAGCAGACTCGCTGATCAACCGGTACCCGCGCGGCCGATCCAGCGGAGTCGCGGACCCACCCAACCTTGCTCAACTGCTGATCCGGGTTGAACCTCTTAAGGTGTCCCAGCTGCTGCATCGGTCTCCACGGGGGCATGTTTGGTCTCTACATACATACTTCTGGGATCGATGGCTCCAGCTCTCTCTCCAGCTGCTGGGACCATCAACGGTCTGAAACACAACAGACCATCCGCAGTCAAATCGTTTCAAACGTCAAGCGACACAAAAAGACTGCCCCGGGGCTGATGGCGGCGAGCTTACCTAACCATCTCCTTTGGAGGTGCTTCGCGCCCCCTCGGAGAAGCTGAAACACATCCAAAGTCCCTCGCTCGGCCTCAGAGAAATGAAGATAATTCAAAAACCCCTTTTTTTCTTTTTTTTCTTCATCAATTTTTTTAAAAAAACCCTGTACACCAATGGACAAATAAAGTTGACAGATTTGTAGCCTAGCATCTCAGCTTCCATCTCAATTTTTTGGTAGATTTTACTCCAAGAATGGCACATCTGCCTCCTTGTCTTCCCCTTTGCCATTTATCTAAATAAGGGCAAATCTGAAATCCCAGCCAATATGCGGTCGAGCCGCGATTGAATTGTCTCATTCGTCACCCGGAGCGCAGAAGCACTGACTGCCCCGCGGGGTGCACGCGGTGGGGAGAGTCAGGACAAGAATGAACCTTAACTTTCAAAGCTTTCAAGAAGGCGCTGTGGGGATCCGCGCAGAGCACATCTGAAAGAGAGCCAAGAGTGACAAGTCAAGCGACCCCAGAGCAGCGAGACAACAGAGAGTCAAGAGCAGCCGATAAAGCAATAAAATAGAAAGGTGGTGCTATGCTCCTGGTTCGAGTTACAAAATGTCGTCCGGATAAGGCAACGTAGAGAACACTTCACAACTTTGCGTGGTGTGGCCCTGAGGTGCATTTTGGAATTGTTACCACACAGGATAACTTCCGCAATAAGCCTATGACTAAATGCAGAAAACATGGGGAGAGATAGCTGCTCATTCCCTGGGCAAGAACAAAGTTATTCAACACATTCCCGGCCGGAGGTGAGATTTTTGTCTCCTATACTTGGTAAACTAAAAAAAAATTACAACAGCGGGGGGCGGTTAATGGGTAAGTCTGAAGTGAAGGTATATATAGTGGGGAAGTTTCCACTCATGTTTCCCCATTGCCTCTCTCCTGCTTCGGCGCCAATTGCCTAAGTAGTCAAGGGGTTCAGGGGAAACCTCGTTACACTTTTTTTCTCTATGGTTCCTGTTGGTTTGCTTAATGTTAAACCATTGATTGTATTTTAATCAAAAGACTGTTTACAAAATACAACCCGAAACGGAGTATGACTACTCACCTGAGACACATTACATCAGTCTACGAATTTTTTTTAAAGTCCCATTTTGCAAATTTCATCAAGGGGAGACCTACTTGGTCATAATATCACTGCAAGAAAAACGGCTTCGACGATAGCAGAGATTGACATTACATTTGACAGAGGGAACTACTTCTTACTACTACCATTACATGAAGTGCGTCTGGATGAAGTAATTTTTCTTGCAGGGAAAGTATCTTGGATGATTTTTTTATATGATTGCTTCTGAAAAAGATCAATAATGATGAAAGAAGAATACATTGGGCATAGATAGTTTGAATGGTGAAATGAACAGTTAATCTGGTTAAAAATACAACTCTGTATTTTGATTCGAAAAATACCTCAAAGCATCATGTGAACCAGCTTGTCAGGAAAATTATGAGAATAAAATTTAAAATATTCAGGATCCTCCTTTTACAAAATCCTTAGGAATTTTTTCCTGGGTGACCAAGATTTTCATTTGATCGATTTTAACAACCTTCGTCTTGTGATAAAGTTTCCTATAATTGGTTCCAATGAGACATTTCGCAGCTGTAAGCAAATCACGTTTTGTCACTTGAATCTAACTGAATCAACTATACCAAAAAAGGTAGCCAAAGCCAAAAATGGGCAACGTGATGTACGCTCCAATGAATGCACCCCATGACCTAGAAAAGAAATGGCGTAGCATGAGCTTCTCTTCAGACTCAAATACCTTATTCATGGGGATCCCGCTTGACGCTTACCATCTCCCATTCAAAAACACCTTGAAGCCACTCATCAGAATAATCGCCGTGAGCATCACAATTCCGTAGTACGTGAGATAAGGCTGAAAGGGTGCCTTGTAGGCCAGTCCGTTTCGGTCTACTCCGTGAGCTTTCAAGCCCTTATGGAACCTGATGTAGGTCTTGGGAAAATGAAGCAACTCTCAGGAACTTGAAGCTCACAGAATTTGAATGCGCCAGAAAACTCACAAGACAGATAGTCCACCAGTTAAATATTCCGCCCATAGCCGAAACATTCACCAACCACAGGAAAATTGTGCTTGACTTGGACGATAAGCTCATGTATGCTAACAAACCCGGAATCGAGCTGGCCATTATAGCATTGATTGGTGTACCGCTGGAGTTGATCCTTGAAAAGATCTTGGGGGCCATCCCGTTGATTGCCAGCCCGCGTAACACACGACTTCCGCAGTCTGAGCCACATTCAAAAACCGTCAAATCATCCTGATTAAGTACATGCAACTTATGAGGGAGGAAATCACCGGTGGATTTTTACTTACATACTTCCGAGCTGGTGGCCGAATACGCTGAAACTAGCACCACCGCATTGATGAAATCCGGCAGCACTTTGATCTTCGCTCGGTTGATTGCAATCACGAAAGGTGAGGAGGAAGCATCTCCAGTCCCCCCTAGTAGTTGCGGCTCATTGAATGGAACATTAATCCCGATGACGAAGGCACTCGCCACGTAGAAAAGTAGGAGGCTTCATTGGGAACCAAGCAAGGTTGAAAGTGTTGTTGAAAAAATCAGGAGGGTTGCAGAAGTAGTCAACTCGGTGGGAAAAGAGACGCATAGGCTTACCGGTAAAAAACGCCTTTGATTGCAGTTGGAACTGTCTTCTTAGGATTCTCAGTTTCTGCCGCTGCCAATGCGACAGTTTCCGAACCCAGAAAGCTATACGCAGCCTGAATAAAAACAGACCTTTTTGCAAAAATAATAAGCCGTCAACGCCCCGCTCTTGTCTCCTCTTATTCCTTGATGACTATTATTGAACAACGTACCAGAAACCTAGAAAGCGACCTGCTGCTCCTGGGATTTCATTGAGTTGTCTGAACATCCCTGGATCTCTCCAGTATCTGGTTTTCAAGTGAAACGAAAATATATTGAGGTCTCGCCGCGTAGTGCTTTCAAGCATTTTTGATAAGAATGAAAGAGTAACGCACTTCAATCCAATAAATTCATGTGTCGGACCCCCTCCTTATATTCGGGTTAATTTTGATATCAGCAAAAATAGCACACCCATTGAGAATGAGATGGCTTGGAAAACTAACCTAAATTCAAAACCACGCCCAAGATGATCAGGGTGATGATAGCCAAAATCTTCACTGCGGCTAGCGAGGGAAGAAGGATGAGTATATCAATTGGAAGTTGAAATCGATACGGAAAAGGATTCAAACAAGCTGTGACGTGCCAAAGACAAATTCAAACTACATAGGATTCAAAGAAACGAATTTCAACAAACAATCCAGCTTGATGAAATAAAAGCGCGGCAACCCCGTACCTCTCCATAACACTTGACTCCAAAGAAGTTGATAGTACATGTGGATAAAAAGAACTAATTCGAGTTGCCATCAGTTACAATATAGTCAAAGGAGTGTTACGGCAGGATGCTTTGAAAATCGGTTAAAACACGAACAATGGTAATCCATACTCCGCTGCTAACAGGTGCTTTCCAATACTCAACCACAATCGAGGCTGCAGTCACTTCTCCCGCCACACAGATCGCAAATGAATACCTATTAGTGTTCAGCAACAAGATGAGATGTGTCGGTGTCAATTTTGACAATCAGATTGTAAAAGATCAATTTCTTTCGCAGAAGTTTCCAGCGATTTACCAGTAGTTCCACCCAGCTGAGGCCGGAAGGACATGGTCATTTCATTCAGCTTGGTTTTGTTCTGGAAATAAATTGTCTAAAACTCTCCTCACCAGTAAAGCCCAACGCTGGATCAACGAACCGCGAGGGGAAAATGGTTAAAGCGCCATGACATGGCATGTGTGTTATCATCTCTCCCTAATTTATTCCGGATAAATTCATACATTACAGTCAGTCTCTAAGCTCAACTGGTTCCCTTCAGCTGTGGACTTACCAATGCCATCTGAATGCTACACACTACCGTTCCCCTGGGCAATAAATCCAGATGTTCATATTCAAACACTAAAAAAAAAAATAAGAATCAGTGAATAACTCACATGATAATATATCCCAGCAAGAGTCCCATGGGCCCGCCGTCATTCAGAGAGCTTCCCATCCCTAAAAATAATCCAGTTCCAATCGTTCCTCCGACACACATCATTGTCAATTGCCGCGCTTGGAGTTTACGCTCCAGATCTTTCGGTACGATATTGTCGTCAATTTCCGCCAAGTACCCCAGGTTCTTCTCATCGCAGGATATTTGGTCAAAATCGATTGGAGGAGGAGGAGGTTCGTTGAGCGATGCTTCATTCGACATCTTGATTCCAGAATCAACTTTGTTACCCCAGACTGCCGTAAAGAAGTACTTTATCTATCACAAGTAATTTGAATAAATATAGAAGAGGGTTGGGTTGAAGTTTGCTGGTCATGGGCACTCCTCGAGATGAAGAAAAGAATTGAGTGAGGGAAGTCATCGATCTCCTATTTATCCACTCCATCTTCCGTTAGAAACCCTATATTTTCGCCAGTATCGTGTAGCACAGAGAGCGTGATCTGGGAAGTTGTTTCACCGCAGACAATTTGTATCATCGGTGCATTCATTCTGTGGGGGCTAGGTTGCCGTTAGGACGATTTACATCCTACAAATCTTCGTCACACACGCCATGTGTATGAAATATTCGCAATACTACAGCTGAACTCTGACTTAGCATGACGCTATAATCGGTTACGTTTCGCTCGCAGTTGCTACAAGCGTTTCGGGCATTACATGCGAGCTCCCTCGCATCCTCTTATCGCGCCCATCATGGATCTTTCCCCGGGGAAAAACGGCTTCAAGAGATCGATCAAATACGGGTTGCAGTGAGAGCAGCTATTTTCTCCGATGCTCGAGTGCCAACCCCACAATATATCGTTATCGAGACAGCAGTACTAATCTTTTGGATCATCATGCCAAAAGGGGGCCAGAGCGATCTGCTCACCCAGACCCGCACCCAGATGAACCCGAGATGGTAGAATGAGCGGGGGCGCAGGGATACGTGGCGTGACAAATCCCTATCATTTCTTCAACATCTTGTAAGTCAATTGAACACCGGGTTACAGCGATGTTGACAATAGCAATTGACATCGAAACATAACTTCTGTAGAACTTGATTGACAGATTGCTGTATGATTATTAAGTTTAAAGATTTTTTAACTTGTTCTCTTTGTTAAACAATCCATTTTTCCATTGATTGATATGAAACACTTCAAAACCCGCTTTTCCCATGGGTCAAGTCAGTCTGACAAATGCTGGTGCTGACTTTGTCCAACAAGTCTTGCAGTTGCAGCACCCCATCACTTGGTAGAGAAACTCGTTGGATAGAATCATTCCAAGACATTGTTTGACTGACTCGTCCAACAAGCTCAGTACTTGTGCAGTGAAAAGAGCAGTGTCTTCACAGAATAAATTTTAACATTCTTTGTTCCAAGGAAAATTGATTGCCAATTTTGGTAATTTTGTGTACAATTTAATATCCAAATTGGCATCCACGGAAACTATCAAGAGAAATCACCAGTCTTAACTTGGATTGGGGGAATAAATGGGGTTTCACAAAATTGTAATTTACAGCTTGTGGGTGCACCTTACTTTTTTGCTTGCTTGCAAATATTTCTGAACTTCATTTGGTTCCAAGATCAATGACCAGCTTCAATCTGCTCACAAGCTTGAAAACTGTGAAAGTTTATGTTCCCAGCATCTGCGCAGCTGCGTAAGATTTTCCGAATGGTCAATGAACCAATTTTAATGAAAATCAATATATCACCCCTAACGGAGCTTTTTTTAATGATTGCTAGCAGTGTTCCTTTTCCAAATGTCCCAGTATTTTAACTTGAGAAAGTGTAAGAAAACTCTTGAAACACCCTTGGATGTAAGCTATTTCCAAGTTGAACTGAGAGCCAATGATCACCTTGTTTGTAAATCTTGCAAAAAAAAAAAAAAGTAGTGATGGATGATATGTACGGGCCAACCACTCCCTTGTATGTCATCTTTATCACGTTGTACATATCACAATCCACCCCCTTAAGGAATTTTTGCAGACGAATGTTCAACACGGGCATGTGGAGCATCCCAAGCAGCATTTTGTTTTGGTTTACATTCATTCCCCTTTGACCTTTGTAGAAGAAGAACCCTTTAAATGATGATATTTCTTCTGCTGCAACCGCATCATATTATGGAGTAGAAAGGTTTGGCTTGGTTCATCAACTTGCAGGTATCCACCCAACCGTTGATATTGAACCGGTCACTCACTTGAAAGGTATCCAGTCCCACGTTGTAAAAGTTTTCAAGTTCAATGAACGGACCGATCAAGTCATTTGTATTCACAACAAAGATATGATTCAAGTTACATAATCAATCATGAGGTCTCTTGTCATCATGACTACAAATTTCTATCGGTGATGACCTATGGACACTGCATTGATGCAGTGTGAGACTGGCCTCGCGGCTGCACGCAAAGCCAGTCCTGAAGTGTGTGTACCCGCAAAAGGTGTGAAATCCCGCACTTTTGGATCCCGCACGAATCCCTCTCAACTCGGATTCTCCAAATCGCGTGAACACCTCGACCGGCCATCACACCTCACTGTTTGAAAGACTGTAGCTCAGTCATCGCTCAACGGATACACACAATGAGGACATCGTTTTACTCGCATGATCAAGACGAATCAAACGCGATCACTCATTTTGTATCAAACCACTGCCCTCAGCAAGATATTTTCACATTTTGTTACTTTTGGTCAATAAATGAAAAATGTTAGTTAACCATGAAAAAAAAAAGTGAAGTCCAAGAAATAAATAAAACACATCCAAAATGAGATTAAAAAAAGGCAGAAAAACTTAAAATTTCAAGATACTATGAAGACTTTGGGCAAAATAAGTTAGAGTAGGAAAACAGGAAATATGGATAAATTGGTAATGAATGCCACCAATCATGTGAAAATTTCAGGGTATTTAGATAACCCCTTTATTTTATTGATTTTGAGATGTTGGTGAGTCAAAGAGGAATGAACAAGTTTCAAGATATGTTAAGAGTAGGAAAAAATGATATGGCAATGACTTTTTGAGGAATTCTAATGCCATTGTGTGACATAGAGGGTGTTCATATGGCTAATTTTTGAAATGGATAGTAATTTGTGGCAGTGGTCAGTAATTGTAGCTGGTCAGTCATAGAATGGATTAAAGGATTTCAGTAAAATAGCTGAGAGTAGGAAGACCAGATATGGTAATAAGTTGTGAGGTATGTTTCCAACAATGCAAAAGTTCCAGGGTGTTGAGAAAGCCCTTGTATTTTTTATTTCAAATTTTCTTCAGCATTGGGTAAATTGTTGCTGAGATATCCTGCTTTGATTCACTTACAACCTGGATTCAATTTCAGCTATTTTGAACACTAATACCACACAGGGTAGAGTGGTTTTTTTTGTTCCCAATTTCAAGTTTCAACTTTATTTTTCAAGATGGGCATTCTTAACTTTGGAATCATGTCATTTGGTCTGGTACATGTAGATCAGATCATTAATTATACCTGCACGTACACAAGTTTGGTGCAATTGGCAATATGTGTGCAGGTAAACTCTGGATTTAATGAACCTGATGACACAATCCCAAATCTACAATCAAGTTTTCAGCCATGAAAAACCTAGTTACCACATTTTGAATCATTCCTATATTTGGAATCATGTCATTGGGAGAAGTATATGCAAAGTTGTACTTCCACATATGTAACTTAGGTGCAATCACATTATACATGTGTGCAACTTTGAAGTAGAACTCCAACTGCACTGTAACTTCATATCCACTGGACTCAATGAAATGTTTCAAAAGGTAGTAAGGAATTATTCAACAATTAAACAATTCATGCAGAGTTATGCTTGCACACATAAGTTTTATCCAAGCACAAATATGAGTTCAAGTATAACTCTGGATGTACTGCACCCAATGAAATGATTCAAAATTAAACAACAATTAAAAGATTGTAATAAATTTTCAATTGTTTCAAAATTTTTATTAATCTTTTGAGTGATATCATTGAGTCCATTTCATCCAGAGTTATACTTGCACACACATAAGTTTGGTGCAAACAGTAGGATGTGTGTAAGTATAACTCTAGATGTACTTAACCCAATGACATGCTTCGAAAATGTTTTGCACACATATCTGTTTTTGTACCAATAACTCAGCATATACTTCTCTCAAGTTTCAATGAAGTGACTCAAAAGGTTTAAATCATTTTTCAACATTTAACTCTTGATTAAAACACTTTGGTGTAATGTGATCAGCTCCAGTGCATCCAGAGTAATACTTGCTCACATATTGCTGATTGCACAAAACTCACATATATTGTGCAGGCATAACTGTTCAGTGCCATGTATCAGACCAAATAACCTGATTTCAAATTTGGAAAGCATCAACAACTTGAAACTTGGACATGATCAGTGGCATAAAACACAATGTTATTCACATATGCTGTTTTTGGTATGTGCTCTTTTTGCCAAGAATCCTCATTCCTGACGTATGACTTGCCAACACTTACACAAAACTTCCAGCAATTTCAAAGCAATCAATAAAATTTATAATATATTGAAATAAAATGAGATTCTTACATGGTTAGTGGCATGCCTCACAAAGGCATTCACATATCCCATCTGCCTGCTCTAACCTGTTTTGCCAAGGTTCTTCATTCCCCTATGAATCACCAACTACTGAACAAACACTTATGAAAAAATGGAAGGGCTATCTAATTCCCATGAAATTTATAAATAGCATCATCAATCCTCACAAACTTCTTCACATATCCTGTTTTCCCAACATGTTTTGGCAAGATTTTTTATTCCTCTATACCTCACCAGCTATTTGAAAACCACTCTAAAAAAAATTCAAACAAGAAAAATGAAAGGGGGTTTTTAAATACCCTGAAATTTTCACATGATTGGTGGCATTCATTACCAATTTATCCATATTTCCTGTTTTCCTACTCTAACTTATTTTGCCCAAAGTCTTCATAGTATCTTGAAATTTTAAGTTTTTCTGCCTTTTTTTAATCTCATTTTGGATGTGTTTTATTTATTTCTTGGACTTCACTTTTTTTTTTCATGGTTAACTAACATTTTTCATTTATTGACCAAAAGTAACAAAATGTGAAAATATCTTGCTGAGGGCAGTGGTTTGATACAAAATGAGTGATCGCGTTTGATTCGTCTTGATCATGCGAGTAAAACGATGTCCTCATTGTGTGTATCCGTTGAGCGATGACTGAGCTACAGTCTTTCAAACAGTGAGGTGTGATGGCCGGTCGAGGTGTTCACGCGATTTGGAGAATCCGAGTTGAGAGGGATTCGTGCGGGATCCAAAAGTGCGGGATTTCACACCTTTTGCGGGTACACACACTTCGGGACTGGCTTTGCGTGCAGCCGCGAGGCCAGTCTCACACTGCATCAATGCAGTGTCCATAGGTCCCGGTGATGGCACAGGATGGCAGCCAGCTGACACAGGCTTTTCACTTCTATCTCATTCACCTCATTAAGAAATTAGGAGATTTCATATGAACAGATGACCATACGTCATATACATTTTACGAGTCTGTGTTTATCTAATGCCAAGTCACGGAAGCCTTTTTAAGGTCGAAGAGACTCGTTGGAGGAAATGGTGAAAGTTGAAACACGTTTGAAGAAATATCCAAATTCGGAAAGAAGCTACAATTCTGCATCTGCCGATACAAATATTTACACATTCCCGACAAGAATCTGAAGAACTGCTTTAATCGGTACATCTCGCCGGTAAATACATATTTACATAAATACAAAGAAGCTTAACAAAACTCATTATCGCCGTCAAACGGAAACCCTTCCCCTTGAAATCGCATTCACATCCGCATACATACACACCCTACATACTCTGCCGAGACCACTTCATATATTGTCTCGTTTCCTTCACCTGATCTCACTCCCCCCCACTTCAGTCAACAACCCACCGTATTTATCAAACAAACTGTCTCCAACACTGCTCGACTACTCCAGCCACTCCCAACATAAACGCTCAACCCTACCCTTCATCCAAGCATGGCCATTGCCGTGACTAAAACCCTCCATCTGGCGATCTTCTCTCGTAAGTTTGTTCTCTCCCTCTCCCTTATTATAAAGCCACCGTCTGGCTCCCGCTGGATACTTGGCCCCCTCACACACACACCTTGACGACCTCTGCTCATGTGTTTTTTTTTTTTTCGGCACGTGGTTCGGCTCGTAGTCATCATCATAGGATGTATCGCTGAGATCGTCACCAGCGGAATTCTCGTCGGCGATTATAACGTAAGTCGGGCGCTGTATCTATCCCTCCCCCACCTCCCGTCATCACATACTTTCTCCACTCTTCACTCTTACATCTAACATTAACTCGCCTTCACATTTGACAGAAAATACTCGACTTGGATATATACTCTTCGCTGGTCACAAGAACGAAGTACCTCTTGTTCTGTGGACTTTGGAGTTGAGTTTGAATGGTTATGTATTCTCCCCATTGATTCGGGTTAGAATGTGATGATATCAATGTAGTTTTCTAACCGATGGATTTACATGTATAGCTGTTCTATTCTCAACGATCTACATGGTGGGACTCTCGCTTGCACCGGGCCATCTTCTATTCAGCGTAGCATCCCACTTGGTCTGGCTCGGTGTCACCATCGTGCTGTTCGTGTCTGGCGCAGCAGCCCTGACGACTGAGATCAAAGGACAACACTTCCCCCATCAAGAGCGCCTAGAAATCCTACAAGGTATATACACTCACACACACAAACATGTCCATTCATATTGAAAAAAAAAAAAAAAAAGAACTCGAAACGCCCGATAAGAGAAGAAAGTTGTCTGACTCTTCCCACTATCTTGCTCGTTCCTTCATAATACTATATAGGGTTTGCGTGGGCCGATTCGATCTTACTAGGATTGGCCATGCTCCTCATCTTGGCCATCGGAATCGGTAGACGCAATGGGCTGTCAGGCAACCTGCTTGGCGGACCATGAACGGAGCTCTGAAAAAACCCCAACCCATGCACATATTTATAGCAAACTAGCTTGCATGATTCCAATTATTATTGGATTTATCCTTTTTTTTTTTTTTCTTTTCCACACATATATATGCCTTTTTTTCTCATATTGGTGGATGGTCACAATGAACATAAAATATCTGCTGCTCGCTGCTTTGGTTCTACTTCTGTTATATATTCTCAATCTCTCCCACATCACACAAAGTAATATAGCAATTAACATTCTCTCTTCCGAATTCCCTCTGCGGTGGTGGTATCTCCAACCTCTCCAGGTCTTCATTCTGAGCTACACTAGCACTGGAGGACTTTTCTTTGCCATCTGCAGGCCTCCCCCCCCCCCCCCCCCCCCCCCCCCCGTAACTGTGAATAATTGTTGAGATATCAGCAGGGTATCTGACATACATTCCTGTTTACATACATGGTGAGTTTTAAGAATGCAACCAAAACTTGCGAATCTAACTCTGCAAGGTCTAGTCTTAGATTTGGGGCTCATGGAGATCACTGACGGCAAGTGTACTGCCGTAAATACATGAAAATATGTTGATCACATGAGGGTTTTCATGCTGACACTCAACGGCACCTTTCTTCGTACCCAAAGGAATGATGCTCAATGCAGGCAAGTCACTACATAGTGGGTTACTTTCACTAGCCCAGTGAAATCCCGTTGGCCACTTGGACACCGCAAATGTGTCATACATATTTACATATTTATGTAGAGAAAGATAATAGATAGATTGGGATGAAAGAGAGTTTTATATGCATATCCCGTATCTTTCTTACTGGTCGGCAGAGACTGTATGTAAGTTGATTATATATGTAGCTGCGGCTGGCAGCGGGACGGTGAGTTGATTCGTTTTGGATGTTGAGAGCTGTTGAAGAGCTCCTGTTGAGTGTGAGTTGTGTTTGAGGTTGTTTTCTGAAGTGTGTGATTATGACTGAATGCGGAACACTCGGTTTATGTACTGGAGTGTTTCCCCCGGAGGATTCCCCCGTGGGCAGCGCACCCAGAATCATCTTCCTTGGGTATGTATACAAACTATTTTGACTCTCTAATTGTACTCTGGGAGAAAAACAAAAAGCTAACATGCTGGACCTGACCAAGTTTGTAGAAGAGGAAGAAGAAGAAGAAGAAGAAGAAGAACAGGAAGAAGAAGAAGAAGAAGAAGAAGAAGAAGAAGAAGAAGAGAAGATGGAAACTAGAAAGAATCAGAAGAGGAGTGACTGGGCAAAGGGGAAAACACGAACTGGTACGCACTACTCTACAATATAGCATCCCATCCCATCCCATCCCATCCCATCCCATTCTTCTCTTTCTCTTTCTCTTTGCTTAACTGTTCCATCTTAACCGCTCAACCACTCAGCAGAGCCAAGCGAGAATTGGGACGATGACTTCCTATTCGGATCAGCCTCAGTCGAGTCACTACCACTCCCTGCCAAATCATCAGACCATACTCACTCACATAAGAAGCCTGGCTCATCCCAATCCATCAGACCCAACAACAATAACAATAACAACAATAACAATAACAATAACAATAACAATAAAAACAATAACAATAACAATAACAATAAAAACAATAACATCCATCCACCCACATCATCCCGCTCATTCCATCATCATCAACCAACCAGCTCATTCTCCCGTCCTGCTTTCAATCGCCACTCCCCAAGGAAGACTTCCATCCCACCTCAAGACCCAACGCTGCTCTCACAGCAACACTCCCAAGACTCACTCACTCCGCGCAAGCCTCGTCCACCGCATCTCGATCCCTCTTCCTGCCTCCCAACTTACACCTCCTCTCTCTCCCCCAGTACTGTCACTCATCCAACGCGTCGCTCTCACACCTCTAACCTCACAGCACCCCACCTCTTCAACTCTTCTCGCTCCTCCCCCGCTCGCTGTCGCCCTCCCCTCTCTCGTCCTCCCGCTTCAGCACCTCCCTCACGCGGCCAGTCTGTTGATGGTACGTCCTCAGATCTCCCCTCACTCTTTCCCCATTCATCACTGACGCGTCTTACATCATCCTCTGACACCATCATATCCCTGTTGTTTGCTTCCATTGCTCTCTCTTTTTTTTTATTTAAAAAAAAAAAAAGCCATCTCATCCCAGGATTCAGTCCCTTCAATCTCAGATCTATCTTCCATCAGCTTCCGAAGCCCTTCATCCAGCCTCTCAATGACAGATGATAGTCGTGGCGATTGGAGCCACTCCAGTGGCGATCATAGCCATCGATTCCGCGGCACCGGATGTGGCAACTTGAGTTTTAATACTGAAACGGACTTCACCGAACCTGACCTCGAATTGGATTGGGCGGCGGATGATACTGATCAGGAGAATCGGAGAACCCAGAGCAGCTTCCAGCACAAACTTCAACGTGCTCAGCAGCACCCACCGCAGGCATTCACACCTCCGCTATACAATCGGCCGTTGAGCCCATCATCGGCCAACCTGCAATCTACGTTCGCTCATCATCGCGATCAGGTGAGTCTTCCGAAACAATCTCCCCCGATCTCATCTCTAGGAGCCCCCTGTTGATCGTGATGATATGTATTACCCTCCTTCAAACCATTCGATCAGAATCCACTCCGCAAGCCGGTGACTAACACTAGTCTAGCCTCTCAATCTATATCCACCTCCACCTCCACCCAAACTCATAGGTCCAGGAAGACTTTCCTTAACAATCCAACTACCACCAGCCCCTCAGCCACTTCATCAGCGTCCTCGATCGGATACTACAAGTCCAATCGCTCCGATGCTTCCTTGAATTCACCGTCAGCCTTGTATACTACTCATCAGCACATCAACCCCAATCTAGTATCAAGTCAAGATCCTCGTCATCAACCCAGACAGCATCCAATCAGAACTTCATCCTGCAGCTCGAGCAATTCCAATAATTTTGGTTATTACCATAGTGGCTCTGAGTCATACGATCCTGCTACCTCAGGCGCCGAAACCGATGCCCTCTCAGATCAACTCAATCATGACGAAGAGCTATACCAATCCATCTCGAGTACGCCATCCTTCGACCCAAATCGTAACACTCCCACCGTGTCTCAAAGGTCTCGTAAACAAGCACTGTATTCAAGACCGTCCTGCGCAAGCCCCTCCCCAGGCTCCTCTCTGGCCGGTTCAATCAGTACTTCTACCTTGAACGCGTCCGAGGCCGGTCTCGAAACTCGTATAGAAGGCTTATGCTTGACGAACACCATGACCAACAATCCTGGCAACGTAGAACAGCCTATCGTTTCGGATGAAAGATTGACTGGTAGGAACCCCAGTCGAAGAAGAATCCGAAGAAAGAAGCCATCCTCTCTGCTTCTGAACAAAGTCGCTAGCTCGCTCAGTGGAGGTGCTGACAACTCCACCTTGCGCCGGTCTCCTGTCTCAGCTCTATCTCATAGAGCCAGTACTATAGTATCTGCCAATCCTCATGAATGTCCTCAGCCTGGTGATCTTGCATTTGCTGCCGACTCGGAAGATGAAGAGTGTAGACAGAACAGATCTAGTATCGCGCGTCGTCAGGCCCATCCCAACGGAATGCTCAAGAACGAGGATCCACCCAGCTCTCCTACTGCCCATCGTCTCCCGCTAGCTGCAAACCGTGGCCTCAGCACAAGAAGTCGCTCCAATATCAATCGTTCGCAGACATCTGCACAAGTTACCAACGAAAATAAACAATGTTTATCGCCGCCTGATACTACCTCTGACGAAGGCTCCGGGAAAATTTTCAAACCCAAGCGGCCCTTATCCTTCACTGCTCTTTTCTCCCGGAGTAACGCAAATGCTGCTTGTCCTCCAGCAGAACACCCAGTAAGTAATCTTTTCTCTTTCTTCCCGAACGTAACCCCTAATGATCTTCAATCTACTTTCTAACCCAGCAATTTTTCTTCTTCTTCTTTTTTTTTTCTTTATAAGCCAACTGCACAAAATACCAATACAAATCAGCTCTCCAAGAGTTGTTTTGGCCATCGATATAGTACCTCAATCGACTCGACTAATCGTCGCTTAGGCTCCTCTCCTCATTCACAAACATCCAGTGACAGTATCCTAGCAAGGGTCAGACGCCTCTCTTCTCGTCCAAGTCATACGAAGGATACTTCCCCTATCAGTCCAACGCGCAAGCGATTCTCCCTGGTCGGTAATCATTCTCGAAGGACGTCTCTACATCAAAGCGCTTCAGGCCCATCTGTCCAAGTCATGACGACGCCGCTCAACAAAGCCTTCAAATCTGCCAACGAGAAGTTCTCCACTGCGCTGAAAAACAACAGAAGACAGACGAGCCAAAGCGATAGTGTTGTTAGCGACGTGACCCTGACCGCAGCAGATTCGTATGACACCGTTCGCGCCCGTCGCCCCTCTTCTAGGACTTCCTGCTCCAACTCGAGCTTCACCAGCAGCATCCAACCTACTAGACTCGCTCGTAAATTCTCAACCCGGTCTAATAACAAGAGCAGCATCAATGAACCCGATCTTTGTTGCTCACCCACCGATCATCACATTGATCATGACCTCTCCTCTTCCTCTCAATCGTTCTCTCGCCACCCCCAAAAACGGACACTATCTTCTAAGCCACCCAAGAGCAACCCTGCTTTGCGGGCTAGGGCCGAGGCAACCGCCCAGCTTAAGGATTATCAAATGAAAACTGATTACTCATCTCAAGCCTCACTGCCCCAGCAAGCAATTTACTCTGAGGCATCACTCACAGACTCCAACCTTAGCCCGACCTCGTCTCATCTTGAACCGCGGTATCACTATACTCGCGATTTCTTGAACGCCGTGCCTAACTCGGAGCCGTTGCCAACGCCAATTTCAGATGTAGAACATGACGCACAGATCTCTGGTCACCTCGTGCACATCGGAAATATGGCCGGGCCTCTGACACGAAGTAATAGTATGGGGGAACTCCGGATTCCTAGTAGAATCACATCTCAACAAGGTCGCTTACAGACTGAATTGAATCAAGTCAAGGAATTCGCTAGGGGTATCGAAGGTTTGTGAGATTTTTTTATAATTATTATTTTGTCAAAGAGGTTGAACTAGATTAAGTATGCATCACAGAATTGAAATCTATGAGGCGCTCGTATCGCAAATTGATCCGGGCGACACACCGCTCGGCGATTAACCGGAGCTTTGTAAGCACAGATGAATCGGATGGCAACTCGACTGATTCGGACCATCAGAAGGACCCCGAGCCACTCCCTGATCGCGAGCAACAGTCACGACAAGACCAAACGGTAGTGAAGCCTAACCAAGTCAGTCCACGCGCGCTCGACCGACTCTACTCGATCATACAGAAAATACAAGAGGAATACAAGGAATGGTGGACGTGTTGCAACGTTCTGATTGATCTTGGCGAAGGGTCCACTGACCCCCGAACCAAGTTTTCCGCTGAGCGGGTCCGCGCCATCAATTCGTACTCGCAGCAGGGTCCACTTTCTCAAAATATGGAGCCCCCTCAGCAGCCGACCATTACTCTGGCGTCCCCCGAGTCCGAACCTGGCTCGCATAAGCACTTCGAGATCCTCAAGAGCATGTTTGGGCCGGATGGCGAAGAAGGTACGCCAACCGGAGATCCGGCTCGATCATGCGAGGTGATGAGTCCAGAGACTAGCTTTCCTACGCTGTCTCCCGAGGCGGTGTGCCCATCGGACCGCTGCCAGAC
Organism: Puccinia coronata f. sp. avenae; assembly: GCA_002873125.1. Taxonomy (NCBI): domain Eukaryota; kingdom Fungi; phylum Basidiomycota; class Pucciniomycetes; order Pucciniales; family Pucciniaceae; genus Puccinia; species Puccinia coronata. The sequence goes on from PGCI01000024.1 coordinate 237,904, forward strand.
GCCACCGATGGACGCATCACAGGGTCTTGACGCGGGCGACAAGACGCCCATGTCGCGGCCTGTGGATCCTGGTGAGGGACTGTTGCAAGCTCTCCGGCAGCCAGGAACGCCGACGCCGGCGCCTCGGAAAGCGCACAGCACGGAGCTGGGGCACTCGCTGGCGTCTTCTTCGGGCCGACTGAGCGATTGGAGTGAGTCCGAGGGATCCTGGACCGGCCTCGTCCTCGATCGATCCGTGCCACAATCCGCACCCACCGTCTCCTCCCGCGACGACCACCCCGCATCCAAACCGGAAATCGGACAGCCAACCAAGCCAAAACGGAAAGCTCCCCCCAGTCGCTACTCTAGCTACAACCAGCAGGCCGAACGGATTGCCAGTGCCGACGCGGTTAGGCCCAGATTAAGTGCTGGAAGTCGGATTGGGATCAGCGGGATCAAGGTAAAAGCAGCGCAAGACCGCCCAGATCTACCCTTCTTTCCTTTATACTGAGCTTGTTTTGCACGCTTTTTTTCGTTTTAGGATTTCTTGCGAGTGCTTAAAGCGCGAGTGCATGCGGAGGAGAAGTGGCCGAGCAAGCTGGTCGGCCCGGGCACCCCGGGATTGTCGGTGGTCGGGCTGAAGCGGCGATCGGTCAGCAGCACGTTGCAGACGCAGAAGACGAAGAAGTCTGGGACGGTGGAGGGGCTCTCTTCGGGGGGGTCAGGACTGCCGTCGGCCAAGCCGGCAACGGTTGCGACAGTGAATGCGAATACGGCGGGTGCGGCGGGGGTGGAGGGCGATGGGACGGGCGCGGCGAAGACGAAGGCGGGGGAGTCGGCGGGTGCAGGGGACGGGGCGGACTCGGTGTCGTCGTCGGAAGAGGAGTGCTGGGATGAGCTGTTCGGGTTCAAGGAGTCAGGCCTCTCGAACACCGACTCGCTCGACCTCGCCCTCCCTCCGCTCCACCACCAGCAGCTCCTCCTCCAGAAGAAAAAAAATCTTACCAACCCCAACCCCGCCCCCTTCGGCGAGGCCCGTCTCGCTCTCTCCTCCGACCGCATGCCTCAGCTCCTCTCATACCTCGCCGCCGTCAAGGACCAGTGCCGCGAATGCCTCGTTGAACTCAAGAGCCAGACCGTCTAATCTCTCTCCTCCTTTTTTTCTGTTTTTTTTTTTTTTTTTTTTTGACTAATATTGTTCACGCCTCGTTTCCTGCTATCTTGTCTATCAGTATATCATATAGTATCTTCATTTTGATATGTCTTCCCTCCTGACCATCTCTGCTTAGTTTCTTTGTGCAGTTGAATGTCGTATGTTGAAAAATCGACTCTATATATCTCTTTTTTCATCGCTTTCCACGTTTTTTTTTTTTTTTTCCTCTTTGATTGAATACATATATCTACAGAAGACGAACAACACCACCAGTTAAACAGACCGAATCCCGACAGAAGACGACGCTCAAATTTTATCTAGATATAGTCCAACACATTCACGCACAACTCCAACGTTTTTTTTTTTTTTTTTACATGATGATTGTTATCTTCAGGTCTCTCAATTCTTCTTCTTGCTGGGGTTATATATATATATAACTATCTTCCCTGTTCTTTTTCTTTATATGCTCATTCGAGCCCCACTAATTATCTCTTGACTTGACACGAAACCAACAACAACAACAACAACGACCACAAGAACCCACTTTTTTGATCCTGGTGGCTAAGTGTAGTTTCGAAAAAAAAAAACCTCGTCCCTTCGCCACAAATCAAAACATGGATTCAACATACGGATCCGGAACAACACTGTCAGAACGAGAGGCTTTTATGATCAATTGTTGTCCATTCTGTGGTTGTATCATGATCACGAATTTATTTCCACAGCACAAACAGCCACCCAAGCACTTCAAAAAAAAAAAAAAGCAGTTTCTTTATATACTCTTGTTCTTGCGCCGACTCCTTGACTTCTCTCTTCTGGATTCCCCCCACTTCCTTTGATCTCACTTCTTCTTCTCCTTTGTTGTTGTTGTGTTGTCTTCTCTGTTTCTCTCTTTCTCTCTATCCATATATGTGTGTGTGTTTGTGTGGTATGAACTAAGGCCTCGTTTGGCGCTGATATAATCTCAGGTGAAATAATTGGCAATGAAATCAATAAAAATAAAACCACACAGAAATATGCAACAAATTTTTTTTTTCCAGCAAATGAGAGATATTTCTCTATCCAATTGTGAAATTAGACATGGAAAAATGGATCACATTCATCATTGTAATATCAATAAATCACTTCAGATAAGAAAAACGTGTAATAATGCTATTCTAGCTCTAACAATGGCCTAACAACTCAAAATCAACGTTGATATGGATGAAGGAAGGGGTTGTTGTTGATTTGATAAAAATCTGGTTGCATATTTTAGGGTGGTTTTGTTTTTATATAGATTGAATTGCCCATTATGTCACCTGAAATTATATTGGTGCCAAACAAGGCCTAAGTAAGTAAACAATGATTAATAAAGAAAAATTGTGTAGGAAATGAGTGGAATATTGGGGTGTTTTTGCTTGTTGAATGATGATCAGATGATCAAAATGGCTGAATTTTCTTCACATAAAATGTATATCAATGCGCACCTATCTCTTGTTTGATGATGATTGATTATCTAGATGATGATAATTTAATGAGTGTTACTAGATGGTTCAATCTTGAGGGCACAGCGCAGGAGCTGGATTGAGAAGTAAGTTTTTGTTGTTAGATGTTGCATTGTTCAATGTCATGTTGATAGCAACTTTGACAATATATATCTATTTCTGGCCAGCTGGCCAGTGTGCAATCATATCAAAGTCAAGCAGAGCTGGCCAAAGTTGAGGGAATGTGATCTCTTTTGTATGATATATCCAAGTATCTGGAATTGGATTCCCATATACCACAACAAGTCAATCATCACTGTCACATAGTTTTATATTGTAACTCTCATGCAGCACTGGTTGAGCCACCAGATGACTACAATATGGTCCCTTTGTCCTCTGCAGGGATCTGCATTGTAACCAATTGGGTACTTCACAGCCAGTAGATTTTGGGAGCTGGCCTGGGGCCACTTATCATCTACATAGTGACCATTCATTTCTCCTAGTAATAGTTCCTGTGGAGATAAATTTAGAGTACAAAGTATGTACTTGACTATCAACAAGTGTGGTGTGCCTGATCAGGAATAAGAGAGGGTGGAAGCATGAAATCTGAGAAATATTCATGCTTGGTCAGCAATTCACTTGGTGGCGCGCGCACGAGTTTGAATCGGATGGCGCATCCAACATGAACTTGGATGCGGCCATCCGAGCCAACTTTTCTGGCAGTGTACAGTGACCCCGCAATGTAAGCATCCACGTTGTATGCATACCTCGCTGTATGCATACTTTTTTTTGGAACCATTTTTGGTTACCACAAAGTTTTTGTTTTTTAAGCATAATGCGTAATGCATAAAAATTTAAGGGAAGAAAATGAAAATATGCTTATATAGGACAGTGAAAGCCTGTCAGAGAGTACAAAATAAGGATGATCTCTGGCATTTGTCTCCTCCCGGTGATGCAGCAATGTTTAGCCTGCGGACAGATGGCCATGTGCAGGTCATAAAACTAGCTTCTCAGTGGTCTAAAACTAACATTGACTTTTTCTTCCATTATTCTCCAAAATCAAAACACATGTAAGCATAAAATAGCAGGAATACATGTGTTGCTTATATTGGTTAGTCCTACATAAGCATATGCTTACTTCAATAAGAAGCATACCACGATGTAAGCATAAGAACTGTGTCTACCATTGCTATGCTTACATTGCGGGGTCACTGTATTCATTTTTTGTGGCTCTACATAAAGGAATTTTCCCTCACAAGTATAACCAAAATATAATTAATCCCAAATTGTACTTTGGATACGTTAACTTTTGATCAAAACCCCTATTTCATATTACCAAAATCATATTTTATCATGTATAGATGAAGCGTGTTGCGATACATGAAGAAGCCCATCTGTTTTATCCAGATTTCATGACCAATTCTTCCCAAGAACACAAAACAGAGAAGAGAAGATGAAGAGACCATGGATGTTCACCTTTCCAATAAAACACAGTGTAGTATTACTACGTACGTACAATCCTGACAGGTACTTGCAAATAAATTCATCTATGTTGTAAATCGCTGGTTGGTCTACTATGGTACGAGTCACATCCCCAGCTGGCTGTGTACTATGAAATTGCTCAGGGGTAATGCTCCAGTGAGAGCAACAACTCATAAAAGTAGGGGGAGATCAAGATACCGCCAGTCCGAATCGAACTACGGCGCTTTCCCTCTCCTATATCTGCTCCAAAAAGTGCAACATCATTGCCCGCTTCGGCGGTGCATACGTTAAAATTGGAACGATACAGAGAAGATTAGCATGGCCCCTGCACAAGGATGACACATGTAGTCAGAATGGATTCACCCACGGGTGAAGATTTTTTTTTGCCTTGAATTTCTTGGTTCACTTTTTTATATACTCTCTCTTGTACATAACATCTGGGTACTCTTCATCTGCTTTGTTGTGGTGCGTATTCTTCGTGTGAGCTTGAATGTAAAGATACGTTGGAACAACAATGCACAGCTTATTCAAAGACTTGCGCAACATTTTTGTACAAAAGGAAGGGCATATTGACGCTTCATTCTTGGAACACACAAAGACATCCAAGATGGCATGATACACATAGAATGATATAAAACACCATAATGATGAGTCATCTTAACAAAATAAAACCACGGAATGAATCCAGAAACAAGTAGGCGGTCTGATTCAGGGGTTTGGTCAAGGTGTAAGTGTGGGCAGAGAGAGCAGAATTCTGACACGCAGCTTCTCTCCTTTGGACCAGAAACCCCAATATGTTGTCCCCCGAGCTTCTCATTCCTTCGAGTTCATTTGATGAAAGTAGGAAACTTTCCACAGGGATTTTTCTGGTTATCATCAGTTGGCAGTCATTCGTGAACGGATGATTCATTTAACCGGCACCTTCTACGTACTTGCTGATTCTCCGAACAGTCGATTTTCCACCTAGCGTACTTCTGTGTCAACAGGCGGTTGGATGGATTCGGTTCCAGATAGGTTCGTGTTAACCCCTTGATATCCCGGGGAACAGCCGTGTAGCCGAACATTGCTTAACCGGAGACGAACTACCGAGCTATTGGGCGGTGGCTCGATCAGTGATCATTGTACGTCAATTGAAACTTGATGTTGGAAGGACGAAGGCTACAAAGTTGACCATAAATTACCGGGTCGCAGGGAAATCCCAAGTTATTTCCGACGATGGCTGCAAATACAAACACCGGTGCACCGTGAACTTCCGCCTTTACGCATCTCGACCTAGGACTTTATTGCTTTACATCGCCCGTATTCATTGGAAGAGTCTAGAGCGTTCTCAGAATGAGGGAGCTATTCTCCTACTTTCAAACGACGCGCTAGAGGTGGTCAGGTATCAAGGCTCCGGAACGGTCGAAGTCTATTTTTTTTTTCTGGCAACGCGTCAGACGCGATACATGATTCCTGGAGAGAATTGACTGGAGGTCTCAACACCCCCTCCCTCAAAATCAGCAGATAGTTCATTAAGTGAGGACACTAGGGGGGGGGGGACATCGCCACCGGATGATTATGCCGTGACTCAGCTTGAGACGGGGAGCATAAACCGTTGAGCCTCGGCGGGATTGCTCCATCTACTATGTACGTGGAGTGGCTGTTAATTAGACTAGTCTCTTTTTGGCTTGATGAAATATATATCTTCATTTGAGTTATTCACTGCTTCACCTTGTCCTTCAAATAGTTCCACTCAGCAGTCTACGAACTATTTAAAGCTGTTTGTTTCCTCCGAAGGAACCGTTGGTCCACCCCAAATCCCTTGACATACTCGCCATCTACTTTACGAAAGTAGCTTTTATCATAAAAAATTCAACATCAGTCCCAGCCTGCTTCCCGTGATCAAAAAACACTGAACTTCTCGCTCAATTATATTCTCGCTTTATATAATCGAGTGCTTAATCTCACATTCTCCTGCGTTCGATATATTGCCGCCATAAAAATCCGCTTAGCATTTGCACGCTTCTCGCTCTCTTGAAGATCAGGTGAGTGGTGACTCTACCCCCTCCCTACCACAGCAATTTCAGTGCCGCATCAAATCAACCTTTTTACTAAGAATGAACTTGTTTTGTAATCCTTTGACTGCCTGTTAAGTTGGCAGGTTGTCACGAGGTGAGCTTTTTATCACATGGGGATCCCACAAATGACCGGCCAAGCTGATAAATCAAAGGAATTTGTTCGCTTTGTTGAGATCATTCATTTTTTGACCTTGTCAGTTGACTTTGGCCCGTGAAAAGAGCGGAACAATCATTTGAGAGTGAGATCTTTTATTAAGTTTATCAAGTGATCTGAGGTAAACAGAACAGCCGACTGCCTGCTGGTACTCCAGACAGCGCAACCGATTCATCAGTCAAGAACGATGGAAATTTTGTTCGTACGCGATCGGTTGGTGTTGGGCGAGGATGAGATTCTCCTCGAAATGAGGTGGTCTTGGAGGGTAAGCGCTCTCACTCGTTATGAGCTCTGCTTCTCCAACTCCTTTCCCCTCTTCCTTGCTCCGCGTAAACTGTGCTGAATATCTGGTAGAAAAAAAGAAAAGAACAGATATTATTTTAAGAACATGACCCATCTCTACTACCCCACATTTATAACATGCATTTTTGCATGGCGTTCCATGATCTTCATTCTCCCCTTTTTCTTTCTTTCTGCAAATCATATATCTTACAAAACACCGCCACCACACAAGAGCTCTCATGATGCTGCGGATTCAGTTCAAGCCCGGATTACATCTGGTGGCGGATTGTTTGGGCGAAGCCCTCTCAGCTTAACTAATACCTTCATGCCTCCGTCTTGACAAATCATTTGACCCGACATTACCGCTCGATCAGGCTGTTGCTCATGTGGTCAGCGTAGCCAGCAACTGTATTCTTGGGTCTTTATATCCCAGCATAGAAGTACTTTTTGCCCATCCACTCTTGGCACTGCCAGTCGATCTCGAGTATCGCAGCAGCCCCCCAGTCTCATCCAAGGCCAAGCTGCTAAAATGGGATCAGCTTGATTCGACTCGATGAGTCTTGAGAGTCGCTCGGTCTCGTTCCGAGCATCAGCGTGATGAGTCTGAGACTTGAGTGGGAAAGATTCACCAATGACATCATCTGGATCGAACTCGTATCTCCCTCTTCCACAGGTCATCGCCAGCCGAGCAACACTGTGCATCATACAACCAAAAGAAGTATATTTCTTCAAGAAGAGGGAAAAAAAAAAACTCGGCCCACAGAGTCCAGACCCGAACCAACGCACTGTGTGCCGTCCACCGACGCTAATTTGTAACCAGAAAAAGATAGCCTGCAGCTTCTATGACGCAGGACATCCATGAGGGATCCATTCACCGAAAAAATCCAGAGCAAGGGATGAGTTGACTCTGAGAATCGACGATCATGTTCGCTCTCCTTTCAGTATACAATCACTCACACTCCTGAGCTGCATTCCCTTCCGGACTTGCCCCAACGAATTCCCCACCCTAATAATACTCATATCATCAACTATAGTATTGCTTCCTATACCCGAGTCCTTCATAGCCAGACGGCGTGTTACCAAGAAATACAATACAGTCATTCCTGTGTTGCATCAACTCGCCATCGCACTTTGTGGACGGGATACATACCGCAACTTTATCCGTCCCCGCTTGAGCCAATGCTTCCTTCGGTCCTTCATCATGCTCACCCGCACTTGATGGTGAGAAGGACTAGTACTGCCACCTTACCTCAGTCATAGCCACTACCCCGGATCCAACGGAATCCAGAGGAATCTTCTCCTTTCTCATTCCAACCATCTTCATCCTCTGTTTTCTATAGTCATTTCACTCAAAACACTCCATCCAACGGCTTGTCCAACTTCCTTTTTCTTCTTTGGTCAGTCATGTCTTTTGCTTGCGTCCTTCTTCTTTCATCCTGCATCATCGTCATGTGCGTCTGGGAGTGTGTATCCTACACTTCTTTCCCGGGGAGTGTACAAATGAGTCCAACAAGCTTCATTGAATCGGCTACATCTCATGACAGACCTCGCCTATCGTGTTTCAAGGCATTCCGTTTATGATCACCGTACAACAAGCACTCGTCATCAAAGCATGTCCAAAGTCCAAGTCAGGCAGCCATAAACCTTCATCATGGGCACATCCTGCCTTGCTACTCTGGGTTGTGTGCTGCATCTATCTAATCTCAGGCATATGTAGAGACCCAAATACATCTTGTCTAACGATTGGGCAATGGCGGACACGAAAGGATACGTCGAATACTTGCCCTTTCCTAATTAAGTCTCACCTATCAGTGCCTCTCCAGCCGGCATTTCTTTCACTCACCGTCCTGAGCACCCCCCCCCCCCCCCCCACCCGTAGTCTCATCTCGGCAGTTCAAGGGTTCCGCCATCCCCTCATTCATGAATCTCATGTGGCCCTCATCAGCAGACACATTTTTTCATCTATTTAATCAAGCTTGATCTGGTGCATCACTCACTCATAACTTGATTCTTGAAGCAAAGGTGAGAAAGTGCGACTTCGCATCTGATAAGACGTCTCACCATTCACTTATCCAGCCACGCAGCCATTCTAGCCGATAAGATAAGATATGGTCATGTCGCGTACCACGCCCTTCCAGGAAAATGATTATCTGAGCCGGGATGATGAATGAACTGCGCTGATCACCCCTTTCAGCCTTGTTTGCCACACGCAATATCGTGTAAATATGGGTGAATTAGGGCAAGGATGATGTAGAAACTACTCCTTCGACATCTCGCGCAGAGTAGTGCTTTTACATTGACCCTGACATTACTGCAAAATCTTGTGGCCTGTTACCATCTTCGCAGCGATGATGGCTTCGTCGCCTTCTTCCTCTCCAACAATTGCTTCAAATTATCTGCTTCCTGGGCGAATCTTGAGATGAAGGCTATAACTAATAGGCCTTAGGATAGAAAACATCCACCGTATTACATCTTTAATACTATCAAGGTGCATCTCATCAAACCACACAAATTTTCTCGATATCTCCCGCTGGTGCCCCCAAGATTGCTTGATCCTTCAATTGGTTGGGGCTTCATCTTCAGCTAAAGATTGATTCACCATGGCTACGTAGTCCTTGGCCATCATCATATTGTTTGACCCTGCCCCACTTTGTCTGCTTCTTGCCTTCGCCCCCCCTGTCGTCATCGATCATTCATGCCTTGCACTGGTCATTTAGTTTCTTTACTTTCACCATAGTCTCCATGTTCTCTCCGTCTTCCAACTTGCATATATATTCCTGTTGGAAACTTCGATGATGGCTGACTATTTGTTTCTTTGGTTTGACCTCAACGCACAAAATACGCTACATTCGGGTATCATAAATCTGCTTCGATTCCTTACAGCTTGTCCTTCTCTCCTTCTCCATCAGCTGGATAGGCTCATTCACCACTTGTTCCATCATCTCTCACACCAATAGTATAGTCGCCAGTTCCCTTATTAACAACAATCACCACCGACACCCTTCTCAAAACCATACCGTGCAAGATTTGTGTGACATCACCCCCCCGGTTGCCCCCCACTACCATTGGTACCTTTGGACTGCTCTTGCTTCGGTGATCTACGGCTCGGTTTCGATCTGGGCATTACACTTTTTGGCCATGCTGGCTCAATCTGTTGAGCCCCCGGGTGCCATGCTTCTCCAACCGACCTTCACAATTCTCAGCGCGTTTGTTGCCACATTGTTTACTTTCATCGCATTGGCTACCACAGACCGACCGGGACTGCTGTCTGGGTACTTGTCTAACTTTCTCCGTCGTACTGGCCTTCGCTGGCCCAAGTTGTATTCTGCCTCAGGAAGTTTGGGCTCTGATGCCAAGCACACATCTTCAATGCCAATCGGACTAGGCTCAATGCCAATCGGACTAGGCATAACCCAGAACAATCTCTGCGACCGTACTTCATCCGAAGAGCCATTAATCTCGCTCGAACTGGGACCAATTAGTCCCACACTATCCAATCTGTCGAGTACCGGAAGTCCTCAGCAACCGTCCAACCCTCACGGTATACCCTCTCCAAGCCCCCCAAATATCAGCAAGTCGAGCAAAAAAGTTGGCCTGTTAGCTGCAGCTTGTTTAGGCTTGCGGGTGTCCACCCTCGTCAGGGCAACTGTCTGGGCCACCGCGATTGCATTGATGCATTATCTTGGAATCCAAGCCATCGACATACCTCATAGCCGAATCGTCCTATCTCCGGCTCACATAGCATTTTCGGCCGCACTCGGTTTCTGCGGCAGTACTCTCGGCTGCCTTGTCATGGATCTTGAGTTGGACCTCAGTGGGCAGCTGCTGTGCGCTACGTTGATGAGTCTGAGCGTCTTTGCGTTTCACTACTCTGGCGTCTTCGGCATGCAAATCATCTCCACGTCTCAGTCCCTGAACGAACAGCGGCATCGTGCAGGCGTCCTGCCGATGGATATCGCGATTATTGTCAGCGTTCTGGCAGTAGCTACTTGTCTGGTATCCATTGGTCTGTTGGTCTATACCGCTTCTTTGTCACGAAATAGGATGTCCGAACTGGTGAACACGAAGCGCCGATTAGGCCAACTGAGTGTCGAAAACGAGACGGTGGCCCGTTTAGCTGAGCTGAAGCAAAACTTTATATCCGTCGCGTATGCATAGCCATTTTCTTGCTTGGTATTCAGGTTTTCCATAATTCACCTGTGCCCACACTGACTGGTTCGCGTGATGTGCTATTTCCGCAGTTCCCATGAGCTACGCACTCCTCTCTTTTCCGTGACCGGATACGCGGAACTATTGAGCCGGACAGATTTGAACAAGGAGCAGGCAAGTGATTTTCAATTCACTTTCTCGCCATTGTAGAACCTACTGGTGCCGTTGGGGGTGCGCCCAAGTTTTCGATTGTTAATCTCACCATCGAGGTTTTTTGTTACCTCAATCTAACACCTGGAAATGCAGAGATGGTACTTATCCAACATGCAGCAGGCTTGCTCCAACATGCAGCTGATCATAGCGAATGTCTTGGATTTCTCGTGAGTTCACCCTTTCGACGTGACAATATATAATCCTTGAGCTGATCAAGACTACTCGATGTGATTATTAAAAGGAAACTGGAGAGAAACAACAGCGAATCGTGCGCCAAGCCGATTCCAGTCAACCTGCGCTCGATACTGGAAGGGATTGCTCAAATGACCGAAGACAGGAGCGACCTGGCGGGTAAGAAGCGAGTGGTAGACTTAATTGTCCAGGTTGCTGAGAGTGTCCCGGAGACTGTTATGCTCGATGAGACGTTTTTCATGCGGATCTGTATGAATCTACTGAGCAACGCCCTGAAGTTTACGGAACGTGGTTTGATCATGATTGATGTGGACGTGGAAGCAAGCGAGTCGGAGAACTTGATTGTCAAGGTGCAAGATACTGGAATCGGTTGAGTCTCTTGCCATATATTTCCAATTGAACCCTGAGACTATTCTAACAGGATGCCGTTTACCTGCCTATAGGCATCCCGCCCAACTTCATGGGTTCATTGTTTGAGCCTTACCGACAAGCGGACAGTAGTACGACTCGACCCCATCAAGGCACTGGTTTGGGTACGTCTGCTTCCCTTGTTCTGCTTCGGTTTTTTTATATTCAACTGAATATCTGTTTGTCCTTAATGTATCAAATTTAGGTTTGAGTATTTGCAAGCAACTCGTTGAAGTAAGTGACAAGTTCACTCTTGTTGGAAAAGGATCTTCACTGATTGTATGGTTACGTTCAGCGGCTGAGTGGGACTATCGAAGTTGATTCGGAAGTAGGCAGGGGCACAACCTTCACGGTCAAGCTGCCTCTTACGAGAATGCCAGGAGACCCGCACACTATCGGCCAGGTTCAACCTCACACAATATGCCTGGCCTACAGCGAAAAAGTTACCGAAGAAAGGCTGTCCGCTGCCCTTTGCAACGCAGGTCACCGTACAGTAGGAATTCACAGCGAGCTACAGATTGCCGAAAGCTGGTTCAAAAATGGGGAAGTCGATTTGGTTTTGACGGATGCTACAAGTTTGCACTCATCGCAGCTTCTTCAAAATTGGGTTGATCGCCGACGTAATGGTATGGATGCCGTCTTAGGATGCGCGAAAGAGCAACAGGATCATCATTGGCCGACTTATGTTCTCACATCCTCAACCGACTTGGCAGAGAAGTTCACACAGCGCTGGCTCGTAAATGCACCGAACGTGATCAAAATTCGAAGGCAAGGAATCATTCCACACCTGATATTTCGGCTTTCAGACAGCAGGTACTCGCATGAAATAGATCTTCAAGTAGTTCCAGAGCAAAGGCTGCCCCCCAGGGTTCGCGATCGCGAGGAATCATTCCAGACAATGAACTCTGAGTCAATATCCTCGCTGAGCTCATCCGCCTTCGAATTCGAGCCGCATGCCACCCAAATCTCGGAATCTCCGGCCAGCAGTCCGTCCGGCTCGCACCTCGATCAGCTTGAATCCATATCGATCCCACATCTACCCGAACTTGAGGGAGCAGATTCTCAACTGCTACATGAGAGCGACCGGGAGGGCACGAAAAAGTCCCCCCGAAGGATTCTGTTGGTGGACGACAACCCGATTAATGTCCAGTTGGGAGCACGTCTTTTGGGTTTGCTAGGCTATCAAGTTGATTCTGCCGCTAATGGCCACGAGGCAGTTGCCAAGGCCTGTGGATCTACCTTCGACCTGGTGCTGATGGACTGTAAGTTCTCCTCCCCCCTTGACCTCATTCGATACCTGTATCATTGAAAAATGCATGCTGGTTTGTTTTTGCTACCGCAATATGGTTCCTCCTAGGCCAAATGCCTGGTTTGGATGGGCTGTCGGCCACCCGAAAGATCCGAGAATACGAGGGTCACTTCCTGAGTACAGAAACCAGGGGACCAGTCCCGATCATCGCTTTAACCGCAAATGTGAGCGAGTCAGATCAGGCAGATTGCAGGGAAAGTGGTATGGATGGCTTCTTGCCTAAGCCCTTGCAACTGAATGGTCAGTTCAACATTTTCTTCAGCTATTTGTAGATAGATGATTTGATGGCGCTGAATCGTTCGCGTTTCTTCGTTTTTTTTTTTTTCGCCTTGAATCGGTTGTCAATCTGAAGTCTTAAAATCTACCCTGCATACTTTCCTTGGTTAATTTCCGTCAAACTTCTCAGACCCACACCGGAACTACCATCTGTCCTGCCTCACTGAACCCTGGACCCAAGGCTACAGTCAGTGTACAAGAACAGAAGACGAAAATGGTGACTTCACTCAACCGAACTCATGTAAACTGGAGCGGACGATTTTCCAATCGTACAAAACCCTTCCCCCTATTACAACCACAGTACCCCGCACCACCTGACCTGATCATGATCCGCCTAAAAGCTATCTACTAGCGTGTTATTTTTGCGCCTCTCGACTCGTTTTTTTGCCCTTTTTGGTTTATGACTCCACATCCCCTTTCCCTTCCTCTTTATTCTCACTCATGTATGTTATCAACTTCAAGAAAAATTTACTTGAGGCTTAGCTTCGGACGAGCTTTCTTCTTGTCTTGATCATGCAACATCCCCTTCCGTATTGATATTTTGTGACAAAAACTCATGGACTCTTACATATGATACTCATTAGCTTAACAATAAATCACATGCTCTGATTCTGTAATTAATGTCGGCGATATACTTGACCTTGATTTGTTTTTATTTGTCTGTTGGATTCTGTCATTGTGTAAACATGGTTATTATCATTAGTTCATTTTTTACATACAGGCATTTAATAAAATATCTGGTTCCACATTTTGTTGAGGTTTTAAAATTTGTTGATTGTTTTTCTTATATGGTCAGAATAACAAGACAGTGTTTGTATCTTTACCCTCTTTCCCCCGAGTTTGTCTGTTGAAAATTGATCTTATCTCCGAGTGTTCTCTATAAATATTGTGTTCATACCATTTCTCTTTCATACTTACACCAGTTGAGGTTGAAACTGTTTGGTTAGTTTTATCTGTTTTATTTGCTGATTATGGCAGATGATGTGGGGTTTTTTGATTCATGGCAGAAATTGCATGTAAAACTGTTTTTATAGCACCCAAATTGTTCTTTGAGGAGGTTTGATTATTTGAAAAACATCTCAAAACCTGATAATTAACTCAAGATTAGGCTTTGGTGCAACATAGTACCAACCATCAGGTGAGGTTTATAAGGAGTATGTGCTTCAATCAAGTATAGATATCAAGCCAGATATTTGACAATTTTGAGATCTGTGCTAGGATCTTGATGTTTGAAAAAGGCAGCTTCATGAAATGATTTACATATTTGTGGTCTTCTCTAGATCATTGATTTGCCAAAGAGGAATCCATTTTTAGCTGGTTGGGACTGACTTTACCCTCCTCAAGAGGAGGATTCCTCCTTGGAGGGCCAGCACAGACTAACTACCTTCCAAGGACTGACACTTTGGTTGGGTCAATTTATCATTTGTATCTACTACACTTCAACACAACTGGATGCATGTTGGGCCAGCCCGAAAAATATAGTGGGATAGGTCTTGATGAAATTAAGAACTGAGAACAGCAGATATGGTGCAGAGTGAGTGGATGTAGTTGTGGAAGGATTTTAATTTGACATAAGACAGAGAGAAAAGAAAGAAAAATGAAGAAGAAGAGAAAGAGAAACATACCTGAGGACAGAAGACGCTGTGCATGTGATGATAACAAGCCAAAGGGGAAGGAATGTCATTAGGTGAAATCATTGAATGAAGAGGAGAATCAAAGGTTATGAGGTGTGAAATTGTGATCGGTCAAGAGATCACGGGGATGTGTGGTGTTCTTTTCCTTTTATTGTTTCTTCTCTTGTCTCTTTGTTCCTTTCTTCAGCTGATCATTTTATATCCTCTACTCCTCAAATCTCTTGTTGCTCCTCTAACTTGTGTTCTTTTTGTCTCAGGTTTAAGTCTTTATCATAGTCTTATATGTGTTTCATTATTGTTCTTGTTATCATGTTGTGTTCTCATTGTCTAGCTATTATCTAAAAAAGAAGAAATATATCCAATCATTTTATCATTTCATTATTTCTTCTTTGATTCTCCAATCTCAGTTGTCTCATTGCCATTATCCTCTACTCCTCAAATCCCTTGTTGCTCCTCTAACTTGTGTTCTTGTTGTCTCCGGTTTGTCTCATTTCCATTATCCTCTACTCCTCAAATCCCTGGTTGCTCCTCTAACTTGTGTTCTTGTTGTCTCAGTTTCTTAGTGCAGAGTGAGTGGGTGTGGTTGTGGAAGGTTGATGAAAGAAGTTCTTCCATGCCTGCTGTCTCAGTATACTATTTAACAATGTGAAATGATTTTACCATGTGAGACAAAAGAGAAAACTGGAGAGAACTGAGAAGAAAAGATGAAATTTCTGTAGCAGAAAAAGCAACAACAGATAAAAGATGTCTATTTTGACAGGTTTGAACACAGTTTTCTCAACAAGATAAAAAGAATTTATAAACCAAGCCTTCTGAGAGCTAGGTCACATTTAGCCTTAAGGCTGACAATTTGGTCCCTATGTTGATTTTCTTCTTCCTCTTGTCTGTTCTTCCCTGCTGATAGCGCTACGGGCTATTCTGTCTTGTCTCTCATGGACAAGGGCCATGGGCCTCATTGGCTGGGGGGGCATCTCTCTTAGCCCTCCTGTGTTTACTCTCAGGGTACTCACGAGGCCATTGGCCATAAAACTAAATCTATTGGAATTCTCTGGATTTGCTTTGCATTAGACCTGGTCAGGATGCAGGAGTTGAAACCTCCTTGCCTAGGGTATCCTAGAGGGGGGCTAGAGTGTTGAAGTTGTATTTTCTGCTTCCTTTCTTTCATTTCACTGTCACAGTTTGTGACATCTTGGCAGGCATCTACCTAGCCCAACCGTAGAGGTGGAAGGATCTTTTCTCATCCCTCCACTACATTCTGTCTGGTCGGCATAGGTGAGACTCACATTTTCTCTTCATCTCGCTTTGTTTTCATTTCATTTCTTATTTTTCTTATATGCAATGAACTCAATCCTTCCACTACATTCTGTCTGGTTGGCCTAGTTCATTGCAACAGGTTATGAGCCCAGATGCTTACCTGAGCTTATCCGCTTACTAAAAGAGACTGGATAAAGTTTGTGAATGCTTGCTCTCAATACCATAAAGCCCCTATAAGCCTACACACAGATCATGGGTTCAATCCCCAAACTGATCACTCTCCATCATGTAGCAAGGGGGGTGTTGATGTTAAACCTGCTAACATGACCACAGCTGGGAGAGCTGTACAGTTGAACCTAGACCAGTAACACCCAACACCTTGGCATCCACAAGCATCTGTAGCCTAGTTGGTAAAGGAAGCACTCTAGCATGTGTCTCAGCTCCAAGATCTTTCTGCATTCCCAATGAAATCCAAATACAATTTTTTCCCGTGTTTCAAGATCTTTCGCACCTCTTTTGAGAAGGACTAACGCTTCCCTATCATCTCTCTTTGGTCGGATAACGGTGGAGAGTATGTCTCACATGAATTCATCAAATATCTTACCAAGGCTGGAATCTCCTATGAACCTGGTCCCCCGCATTCCCCTGAGCTGAATGGGGTTGCTGAAAGAACCAATCAAAAAATCAGCAACTTTCTCAGGTGCTCTCTCCTCAATGCACACTTGCCCAAAATCTTCTGGGCCAACGCTCTCAGGCATCTTCCTTTCACAATTAATTCCATCCCATGTTGCACTCCTGGGGGATTCATCTCGCCTAACTCCGCCCTTGGGATCCTGCCAGTGGATCTCAAATGTCTTCACCCGTTTGGGTGTCTAGTCTGGTACAAAAAGCTGGACTCAAAAAGTTGTTTGGCTTTTCTCCTGTCCTATGTCAGCCATAGAGACAACACTGTTGCCCAAAAGGCTTCAACAGTGCTTTACTCATACCCCATGATATTCTAGCTTCAATTTAAAATATTATATGTGCCATAGTTGTGTTGTGTTATTCCGCAGAAATGAGGAATAATGATTTAAGAGTAAATCACTTCTAAGTTATTTCCCTTGTGAATATAATCCAGTTTAATCTTCAAGGTTTTGCGCCTTGCATATCTTCAATTTGATCTTCTGAGTTCATCCCCACATGACTGAAGGATGAACAACCTCAGATCATCCAACCAGAACCATAATTTTCAGAAGTATTACATCAGAGTTTTCATCACTACTCAACAACTCTAAAGTCCTCCCATTTCCTCACTTCTTAGTGGTCATTTGGGGTCACTAGTTGTTAACTATTCATCATTACTCTCATCTAATACTCTCTAAATTATCCTTCTGATCTGATTGATCACACCTCTCTTCTCCTTTAAGAGGCACTTCTTAATAGAAGTTATCAGCATACTTCATTGCTTTCTAGGGAGCTTCTAAGCTATCATCCCCACCCAGGTTTTCCATTAAAAGCCTTGGCTAGTTTCTTTTAGCCTAAAAAATAGGACTGCTGAAGAGCAGCTTCACCCTCTTGTTGTTTAACAGAGGAGGCGTAGAGCATACTCCGCTAATCCCTCTCCTTTTCTTGGATGGAGCTCATTTCCTCCCCTCTTTGGGTTAGAGAAGCAAGGTTTAACCTTGATCATCATTCTTGATTATTCTCATCAGCTCATATATAAAGCAGCTTGATTATTCTTTTTATAAGTCCTCATCTGTCTTGTCATTGTCTTTCTTTCCCTAGAAATATATTGAGTTCTCCCCCTGTTTCTTGTGTCCTGTTGCCACCGTAGAGGCCCAGGCTCACATCCTACCTCTGCGATGGAAACAGGTATCACGTCTGGGACCTGCAAAAACGGTCTGTGGTGAAGTCGAGGGATGTTATTTTTGACGACACCACATTTCTATATGGTGCACCCGTTACGGTGTTCCAAACATGCCATAAATTTTCAATTTTTCCTTCACATATTTTTCTCATCATTTTCTCTCATATTTCTCTTATTTCTTTTCTCTTTCTCATTTTTTCTCTTATATCCACTCAGATATCCTCAGATATTATTGAAGAATCAGAATCTACGGCAAAATTCACTCTAGAACACAACACACGGAATACTCAAGGCTCATCTGGATCAGAAGTTACAGTCAAATCAACATATTCTACCTGGACAATCCAGTTACACAGCACTTTCACAAGGCAATCACACAAAAACCTCACCCACAACTCAACCACTAGGCACAGGTAACCCCTTTTCCACAATGTTCCACCCAATTTGGGCCCCATTTACCATGGAAAGTTCCATCAGGTTCAGAACCACAAGTCAACTCAATTTCACTTGTTCCATTGTTCCATTTGTTTCCATCAAACACAACTCAGCCTGTATTAGTCATCATTTGTTGTTCCATTGCGTTCCATGACCATTGTTCCAACCACAGGTTGACCACCCCCCATTTGTCAGGATTTTGATATGAAAGGGGCTCTCCTCTAGCTGTTTTCCCCTTCCTCACCAGATTCTGGGATCTCATCACATTACACACCATCCACAGATACATTTCACTATCCCCTATAGTCTAATACATTGGTCACTCCTCATTATAAGCCACCCAATATTGAGGTTTTAAGCAATCAACATCAGCAATAACATCATCATCAATACTCATTAAAACAACTCATCTTTACTCAACTTGGTAGTAGCGTCAGCTCCCAAAAACTCATTAGCTTAACAAACCATCTTCATATTTTTACACCATCATCAGTCACCACTACCATCATCAACAATCAACACATTCTTAACCACCTACGCTTGCTACAAAAGTTGAAGTATCTTGGATACACTTACTATCACTTGAATTAAAGCCTGCCAATCATAGATTGGGGGGTCTTGTTTTAGTGTCTAGTATAGGAACGGCAGAGTCATCCTCACATCATCCCTTTCCGCACTCAGCAAAAGGTCTTCACTGACACTTTTGAGATTTACACCGTTCAAAGTCGGCCTGCGCCTGTGATGGTGGAATTACCCTGGCCATCATCATGCACCCCGCTGTCCCACTCAATCCCAGTTGAACACCCAACCTCCCCCTTTCTTTCACCCTTGCCACCTCTACATTGTAACAGCCCCGTTCCTTGAGGAGGTAATCCCAAACCAACTGACGCTGCTAAGACTCAGGATACAGGTCCAGCTCCCGTCCCTCCATCTGAGCCAACAGATCCCGTTGCGCCTACCACTACTGCTGCTTGTCCTCCCTCTCCCGCCCTGCCTTGCAAGTCTGGCCGTTCCACCCACCCGCCTAATTGCTCTGGCTCCTGGGCAAAGAAGGCCATGGCGGGAGACAACGTAGACACTCCAAAAACGTGGAAGCAGCTACTCAAGTCGCCCACAAGGCATAAGTGGTTAAAGGCTGCTGATGAGGAGTTATCTTTGCTCTTGGGTATGGGAACATGGCGCTTGGTACCTAGGCCTGAGAAGCATAAGATCATTAAGTCTAAATGGGTCTTTAAGGTGAAAAGACGTGCTGACAACTCAATTCAGAAGCTGAAGGCCCGTCTTGTTGCCATGGGTTCCACCCAAGTCCACGGTGTTGATCTTGTCATAAACAAGGTATTTGCGCCAACTCTCCGTCAAGAAACTTGCCGGCTAGTCTGCAGTCTGCTAGCTGTGCATAAATGGAAAGCTTGTCAAGTAGACTTCAAAACAGCTTTCCTCAATGGCCGCCTCTCTGAACCCGTGTAAATGGAAAAGCCCCAAAGTTTTGAAGACTCCAGTCATCCCGACTGGGTGTGTGAGGTCACCCGCTCCATCTATGGTCTGAAGCGATCTCCCTGCAAGTGGAATCAGGAGCTTCACGGGGCGCTTTTGGCATGCAACCTAACACAATCCACTTTTGACCCCACTCTCTATTTTTCACTTCAAGGGGACCATCTTGTTGGGACAGTATGCGTACACATTGATGATCTTGCTGTGGCAGCCGAGCCTGCGCTTGTTGACACACTCATCCCCGCACTGGGAAGTAAATTCACCATTGGTGCCGATGAATAATTGCACCACTTTCTGTTGCTCAAGGTTGATCGAGATATCAACGCCAAGCTAGTTTATGTCTCTCAAACTCATTACATTGACGACATGAAGAACCATTTTCTTGGTGTTTCCCACACACCTGTCTTGACCCCTACCGAGTCCAATTTCAAGCTCCTTGTACCTTGCCTCCCGGATGAATTACCCTCCACCGGCCCCTATAATCAGCTGGTAGGATCACTCCTGTGGGCAGCGCAGTGTACACAACCGGATATTTCCTTTGCAGTTAACAAACTCTTGCAATTTCTGTGGGATCCCTCGGACACCCACTGGACAGCGGCTCTCAGGCTCCTTCACTATCTTT
This sequence comes from Puccinia coronata f. sp. avenae, assembly GCA_002873125.1. NCBI lineage: Eukaryota > Fungi > Basidiomycota > Pucciniomycetes > Pucciniales > Pucciniaceae > Puccinia > Puccinia coronata. The sequence goes on from PGCI01000024.1 coordinate 258,300, forward strand.
TCTTGACCAAACACCTCTGACTTTGCCTTGGCGGCTCTCTTGCCTGCTGGGGCTATTGAGACTCCGACTGGGCTAAGGATTGTCACAACAGAATATCAATCTCAGCGTATACATTCCAAATTGGTGATGGCTCCATCTCCTGGAATTCCAGAAAGCAGGCCACGGTTTCTCTCTCCAGTACTGAAGCCGAGTTCAAGTCAATGTCCAACTCGTGCAAGGAAGCGGTCTGGTTGCGCAACATTCTTAGTAAACTGTGTCTACAACCAAAGGCAGCTCTACCGCTGCATGTGGACAACGAGGGAGCGGAAGCTTTGGCCAAGAACCCGGACCAAACACATCAATGCACATTATCATTTTGTACGTCACTGTGTCAAACGTAGCCGCCTCAAGATCTTTCATGTCTCCACGGTTGACATGCTAGCGGATATGCTCACCAAGCCGCTGCCTTGGGTCCAGCTTGAATAACATCGCCGGTGCTTTGGTCTTGTCTGATTCTTTTTGTTTTTTGTTTTTTTTCTGTCTTTCTTTCTCCTCTTCTTCTTCTATCTACTCTCTTGCTTTGTTTAATTTATTTTATCTCTTTCCTTGTTCCTTTTTTTTCCTTTCTTTTCTTTTCTTTCCATTTCAGGCAGTCAGCCAGGGGGGGGGGTGTTGAAGTTGTATTTTCTGCTTCCTTTCTTTCATTTCACTATCACAGTTTGTGGCATCTACCTAGCCTAACCGCAGAGGTGGAAGGATCTTTTCTCATCTGTTATGACTACTAGGACCTGTTGGAGACATGTCACTTTTGTCCACTATGAAGTCGTGGCCGGGGGAGAACCTTAACTCTCCCCCATCTTGCAATCTCATCTACTATACTGAAGATCCCTCAGCGCGCCTTCTTCTCCCACGACGCCAATCATAACATATTGCAAGATTGTAATAGAGGAGACAAAGCGCAACAAACCGCCAAAACAGAAACAAGACAGAACCAACAAAACGTACCTCAACAAGTACACTGAACCCCAAAACTAGACAATTGATAAGATGAATGCTACCAAACTGCAGAAGCAACTTGCCAAATTGATGAATGTAGTGAAATCCAAACGCGCCCTTCGCCAGAAGGCGGAAGAGGCACGAATAGCCACCTTTGCGCAAGCACAAGCCGATGCCGGAACCACCTCCGCAATGGGGAGCGACACGCATAAAGGCCCAAAGATTAGCGTACCCAATAAATTCAATGGGACGCGTGGAATAAAGGCCAAGGTATACGCAAATCAGATTGGGTTATACGTCATCTCCAACGCGCACCTCTTCCCAGACAACAGAAGCAAGGTCGTATTTTCCCTTTTGTACCTCACGGGCCTTGCCAGCGCGTGGGCGCAACCATTCACAGTCCGACTCTTTGCTGGCAAAAATGTTTCCTATGAAGAGTTTTTGACGGCATTCCAATCCATGTATTTCGACTCCGAGAAAAAGAGTTGGGCGGAGGCCGCGCTACGGGCGCTGAAACAGACCAATTCTGTCGCCCAGTACACCCACACGTTCAATATCCATGGGCACCACACTGGGTGGGAGCCCCAAACACTCGTGAGCCAGTACACACAAGGCCTGAAGAAAGACATTTGGCTGGCCTTGGTACTAGCGAGGACGGATTTTGACACTCTAGCCGCAGTGTCTCAACTTGCCCTGAAAGTCGACAACAGAATTAACGGCACGGATGCCGGCCCAAACAACGGCCCCCAGCCCACGCACTGCCAGAAAATCTGGCTCGGATGGCTGCATCCAAGTTTTTATTGGATGTGGCCATCTGATTCAAACTTGGGCGCGCGCCACTGAGTGAATCACTGACCGATTCAAACTCGGTGGTCAAACGCCCGGCCGCTGAGTTTGAATGCGTCAGAGATTCACTTGGTGGCATGCTCCCAGGTTTGAATCGGATGGCCGCATCCAATAAAAACTTGGATGCAGCCATCCGAGCCAACTTTTCTGGCAGTGACAACCACGGATCCTAACGCAATAGATCTCTTGGTTTTCAAGGGTCGGATGTCTGAGGCCGAGAGGAACCGGATGATGCGCGCAGGATTACACCACGGGTGCACTTTGGTGTCCCAGGGATGGAACACCAAATGATGTCCCAGAGGCATGGACATCCGTTTAAAAATGAGATGCTCCATCACAACAACATGACAACAGGTCTATTTTGCCTCCGTTTGGGTACCTGGGATGGCACTGTGACACTGCTGTCCCAGGTCCGGATCTGCTCTTGCAAAGTGCACCCGCGGTGTATGCTTCTGGTGCAAAGAACACGGTCACCTCTCACGAGATTGCCCCACAAAGGGCAAGGGGAAGGACGCTTCCCAGATCAGCAAGCTGGAGGCAGAACTCCAGCGCCTTAAAGGGGGGACAGGAAAGACGGGGGAGACGGTGAAGGGGGATGGGTCAAAAAATAGACCCGCTCAGGACTGAGGGATGTGCCCAGCCTGAGCAAAGAGCAGTTGTTAATTACTGTTTGTGCCTATCCGAAGAGGCACGCTAGGAACAGTGACGAGGGAGTGTGTGCAAGTGGCACGTTAGCACTCCCGCAACGTAAGTCTGATACCCCACTTGCACCCCAGAACCCCCCATTAGCTGGCAAGCAAGATTCCTTCCTACATTTGGAAAATGATAGCTCAAACATTGGAACGCCGCCAGGACCCAAAACTGTTGCGCCCAGAGAAATGGGTTCATCACTACCACCAAAACCCTCCGTTAGTGGAACCAGCCCAAGGAGGAACGCTAGGATTAGTGATGGGGAAGTGTGTGCATCTTGCGCAATAGCACTCCCGCAATGTGAGTTTGAGATCCCCCTTATCCCGCATCACTCCAAGACAGCTGGCAAGTGTGACCCCCTTGTAGAAAACAGCCGATGGATCCATGCCGCCGCGGCGAAGGCCTCCTGGTCAACATTGGCAAATATTGCCGCCAATGCAAACCAACAGAACCCCAGCAAGACGGTAGCGGAGCTCGTCCCTAAGGAGTACCACCAATTCCTCCAGATGTTTGTCAAGAAGAACGCGCAGACCCTCCCACCAAGACGGAGGTATGATTTTTGTGTTGAGTTGATGCCGGGCACCAGCCCACAAGCCAGGCGGATAATACCGCTATCCCCAGCGGAGAATGAAGCACTCGACGCCCTGATCAATGATGGATTAGCCAACGGGACCATCTGCCATACCACTTCCCCATGGGCGGCGCCGGTACTGTTTACGGGAAAAAAGGACGTCAACCTTTGCCCGTGCTTTGATTACCAAAAGTTGAACGCTGTAACAGTCAAGAACCAATACCCCTTACCTCTTACCATGGACCTAGTGGATAGTCTACTGGACGCGGACCAATTTACAAAGCTAGACCTGCGGAATGCATACGGAAACCTGCGCGTCGCCAAAGGGGACAAAGACAAGTTGGCTTTTATCTTCCTGGCGGGTCAATTTGCACCGCTGACAATGCCCTTTGGGCCAACCAGTGCGCCGGGATATTTCCAGTATTTTATCCAAGACATCATGTTGAGACAGATTGGGAAGGATGTTGCCGCTTACCTAGATGATATCATGATTTAAACACAGAAAGGTGGCAATCACACGGCCGCAGTCACTAGCGTACTAGAAACACTCAGCAAGCACAACCTTTGGCTCAAAACGGAGAAGTGTGAATTTTCACGGGCTGAGGTTGAGTACTTGGGACTGGTAATCTCCTGCAACCGCATCCAAATGGACCCTGCAAAGGTGAAGGCCGTGACTGAATGGCCAGCCCCCTGCAATGTCTCCAAACTCCATGTTGATGTTATATGTAACATCCTGTTGTTTTTCTGCTCTGTGTTTCTCTCACATGTTGTTTTCTGTGACATCCTATGTCTTTGTACCTGGAGCCCGTATCGTGGAAGGAAACTTTCTTCATCCTTCCACAATCCAACAACTTGCTCATCGCTTGTGCTGTTCTGCTCCAGGTAATGTATTTCTTATCATTCTATTTCTTTCCTTCTTGTGATTGCAATCCATTATCCTTCCACAATCCAACAACTTGCTCATTGCTTGTGCTGTTCTGCTCCAGACCTCCTCTGTTCACATCAACAGGTTATGAGTCCCATGCTGTACTAGTTACGCTCTCTAAGCAGTTCACCTAGCACATCAATATTTTTAGCGAGATATCTTTGTTCAATCGTTTCCTCCATCCAAAGGATCACTCACCATGACCAAGTTGGCCAAATTATTCAACCCACCTCCGGTCACTAAGTCATCTGACCTTACCACCGCTGCTCAAGCGGCCCTCAAGTTTTTGGGAATCGAGCAGCTTAAAGCTTCCGGTCCCGACAGGACCCCGGAGAGCCCCAATGAAGCCGCCTTGTGTGGCACGTAGCAAAACCATTTTTTTTGCAAAATGTTCCTTGTGAAATCTGGCAGATGGGGCTTGATAGCGGCACGCCCAAAGGGCGTGCGCACGCCCCCCCGAACGCCTAAAAAAAAGGCGTGCGGGGGCTGCACGCCTTCCCACACAGGCGTGCAAACCCCCGCACGCCCTCCCCCGCATTCCGCACGCCGTCCGCACGCCTACAAATGGCGTGAGGACGGCCGGCTTGGCGTGCGGCCCCGCCGGACAGGCGTGCTGGCCATGCACGCCTGTCTGGAGGGCGTGCAGGCCTTGCACGCCCTCCGGACAGGCGTGCACGGCTGGCACGCCTGTCCGGCCAGGCTCACGTAAGCCTCTCAAATCGAGAGGCTTACGTGAGCCCCTTGGTGCCCTTATAAGGGTACCAAGTGGTACCCTTATAAGGGTACCGAACGGTACCCTTATAAGGGTACCAAACGGTACCCTTATAAGGGTACCACTCTGTATTCTTATAAGGGTACCAAACAGTACCCTTATAAGGGTACCAAGTGGTACCCTTATAAGGGTACCGTTTGGTACCCTTATAACGGTACCAAGTGGTGCCCTTATAAGGGTACCGTTTGGTACCCTTATAAGGGTACCGTTTGGTACCCTTATAAGGGTACCAAACGGTACCCTTATAAGGGTACTGAGTGGTACCCTTATAAGGGTACCGAACGGTACCCTTATAAGGGTACTGAGTGGTACCCTTATAAGGGTACCGAACGGTACCCTTATAAGGGTACCAAACGGTACCCTTATAAGGGTACCACTTGGTACCCTTATAAGGGTACCAAACGGAACCCTTATAAGGGTACCAAGTGGTACCCTTATAAGGGTACCAAACGGTACCCTTATAAGGGTACCACTTGGTACCCTTATAAGGGTACCGTTTGGTACCCTTATAAGGGTACCGAGTGGTACCCTTATAAGGGTACCGTTTGGTACCCTTATAAGGGTACCGAGTGGTACCCTTATAAGGGTACCGAGTGGTACCCTTATAAGGGTACCGTTTGGTACCCTTATAAGGGTACCAAACGGTACCCTTATAAGGGTACCACTTGGTACCCTTATAAGGGTACCAAACGGTACCCTTATAAGGGTACCACTCGGTACCCTTATAAGGGTACCAAACGGTACCCTTATAAGGGTACCACTCGGTACCCTTATAAGGGTACCACTCGGTACCCTTATAAGGGTACCAAACGGTACCCTTATAAGGGTACCAAACGGTACCCTTATAAGGGTACCACTTGGTACCCTTATAAGGGTACCAAACGGTACCCTTATAAGGGTACCACTCGGTACCCTTATAAGGGTACCACTCGGTACCCTTATAAGGGTACCAAACGGTACCCTTATAAGGGTACCACTCGGTACCCTTATAAGGGTACCAAACGGTACCCTTATAAGGGTACCACTCGGTACCCTTATAAGGGTACCACTTGGTACCCTTATAAGGGTACCCAACGGTACCCTTATAAGGGTACCACTCGGTACCCTTATAAGGGTACCAAACGGTACCCTTATAAGGGTACCACTCGGTACCCTTATAAGGGTACCCAACGGTACCCTTATAAGGGTACCACTCGGTACCCTTATAAGTTAAAAAATCATACTTGTGTAAATATTTGAATCTTTTTGACTATTATGGATTTTAGAGAACTATAGTTCCTTGTGTCACCATAGCAGATTTAATATGTAAAATTCTGAAAACAGTGATAAGAGTGAAAAATCTACAACTCTGTGTGAGCCTAGCTGGTGGTTGATGCCTATTGATGCTATTGTACTTATGAAACTGGTCTGACAAGAATTGAGAGAGGCATGCAGGAGAATGTTCCTTGTCTGAGACGTATCTAAAAGCCCAAGGAGATAAAAAAGTATTTCAAGGTCCTTGTGTACTGGGTAGTAATGAAGCCTTGGTGACCCAAAAAACCAATTCTCTCACGTATCCCAAACACTACAAACATTTGCAATTCTACCCAGAAGGAAAATGTGAACTTGGGATGGGCAAAACATATACCCAATTTTACAAAAAATGGTCAGAAGTGAAAAATAAGCTATACTGAGCATGCTCAGCAATTTTTTTTTTTTTTTACAAACTGAGCAGAAATCAATTTTATTCATTCTGGCAACTTTAGGGGATTTTGCTGAGCATGCTCAGTTTTGCTCAATTTTCATTACTGAGCCATTTTGTTGAAAAAATTTAACATTTTGCCTAACCCAAACAGTTGTTTTTTGTTTGGGTAAAATTACAAATGTTTGTAGTGTCCATTTTCCCTAGATTTACACAAGGAGGTTTAGTAGGCACTCTCCGGGGTCCTGTCCCAACTCTAACTACATAAACTGGAATTTTGTAGTTGGTATCCATCTCCGTGCGACAAAAGTAATCTACGTCCTGGAACCAATTGCACCTCATCTTTGCCCCGACTCTTGGCCTCAGGACAACACAGCTGTGTGCTCTGTCCTCACTCGTACTTCTTACTCATCCAACTTTCGTCATATCCGAGACTTCGAGGAAGATGCAGCTGGCATGTGGGCTGCTCTAAAAGCGGCTCATCAGGACTTGTCGTCTGGAGGGCGTATGTACTGGTTGCGCAAGTTGATCCAAACCCAAATGGCTGGCAATGACATCGATGCTCACATTGAGCAAATGGGCACTTATGCAGAAAAGCTCAATGCTCTTGTCACTCCCGCGCCCCTCTTACGCCTGACAACATTCATTCCACTGCAATGCTTATCTCCTTACCAGCTGATTGGCTCAACTGCGTCTGGGCAATGATGAACGAGGAGCAAGTTTCTTCTACTTGTGTCATAGCAGCATTGAAAGCCAAGTCACTTTGTCAAAAAGCTCGTGGGGGCAAACATGATCCTATTGTTGTCGCTGCTCCTACAGTCGTCACTCCACCAGCTGCAAACAATAAGTCAAAATCTTGTTTGTTCTGCAAACAAAATGGTCATGACTTGACAACTTGCAATAATCTTGCAAAAGTCATAAAAGATCATAAAGCTCAACGACATCAAGAGTTTCTCGCCAAGCAAGGTGGCGATTCATCCTCTATCAAGGAAAAATCCAGCAATTCCAAGTCATCTTCTGTAAAAGGAAAATCTCAAGCTAGAGCAGGCTTAGCTTCTGTAGTAGAACTCAATGACTTTTCTAGCAATGATGATGGTAATCTTTCCGGTTCTGCTTACTCTAGCTATGAAATCTCTCAAGCTGCAGACACTTCCTTGGCGAGTCGAATTTCCTTAGCAAAGGCTTCGGATTTCAACCTTGATTCTGGTTGCTCCATCTCAATGACTCCTTTCATTTCCTCTATCAATAACGTGAAAACAGAGCTCATCCCTATCCGTCTTGCTGACGATACAGTGGTGAATTACACTCACTCTGGTTGTTTTCCAATTCCTTTTGGTCAAAACTCTTGTGGTCCCGTCGCTACACAAACCGTTACTCTCAATCTCCAGCGTTTGCGACAAGGGTCTCACGGTTTGCTTTGATCACAATTTGTGTTGAACCTTCAGCTCCTCGGATGTCTCCATCAGCGGAACTGAAACGGGTGCCGGATACAGAAAAGGAAACCTTTTCTACCTCCCATCAGAATTAGACGTAAGGTTTCCTTGTAAAGTTACTCTTAATTCTGCTTGTGTCTCTGCCGCTGTTCATTGTCCTGACTTAACCCTACTTGGGCTCCATTGCACGCTATCTCACATAGGCGTGCAACCTCTCAAAGCGCTTCTTCAACAACTAGACATTCATCTGACTATTATGAATGAAATCAAAGTGCAAAAATGTTTGATTTGTGTCCAGTCTAAGATGCATAGAACTAACTTCAAATCTCAATCAGCTTATTGGTCAACTCTCCCTGGACAACTTGTTCACTTGGACGTATGCTCATTTGAAGAGGTATCCCGTAGAGGTTATAAATACTTTGTTACATTTGTAGATGACTGTTCTAAATATGTCAATGTGTATCCAATGAACACGCCTATTGGGTTCAAATCTCCCAACTCTATGTTGGGCATTAAGATTATCAACGTCAGTAGGTTACATCCTTTTGGATGCTTAACTTGGTTTAAGATACCAGAATCTGATCAAAAGAAGTTAGACCCAAAAGGAAAGCAGGCTTTAATCCTCTCATACCTACCGGACGGCAATGGTTATTGACTTTGGGACTATGCTAGTAAGAAAGTTGTTAAATCGAGGGATGTGCTGTTTGAACAGGATGTTTTTCCTTACCAAAATATCATCCCTTCAGCCGTCGACAAGCCGGATTCGGCATACGTTGAGTTACCTTGGCTAGAGCAAAATCCTGGAGGGATGCATACTGCGGCTATTCCGGTTCAATCACCTGCTGTTCCAACAGTACCAACTCACTCGCCCGCAACAGCTATTCCTACAATACCTAGTAATGTGTCTCCTTCGCAATCCAGGCATCCTGATTCTCCATCCCTTCCTAATCCTCTTTCTACTCCTTGTCTTCCTTGTTCCAGGGCGTCTCGTTCTCTCTCTACTCCTGCGTCGACAACATCTACTCCGATAGCTCTGTGTTTACCACGTTCTTGGAAGGTTCCAGACCGACTGGGCAATTGGGCTAAGGGAGCGGAGAAGGTTGATACTTCAGACGATGCGGCTGAAGCTCCCAAAGCTTGGAAGCAGTTGTTGCGTTCACCTGACAAATCACGTTGGCTAAAAGCGGCGGACAATGAGTTTGCATCCTTGACTGGAATGGAGACCTGGAATCTTGTTCCACAACCAGTCAAATGTTGAGTAATCAAATCCAAGTGGGTTTTCAAGGTTAAACAAAACCCTGATCACTCGATTCAAAAGCTTAAGGCACACCTAGTTGCCATGGGCTACTCGCAAATCCACGGTTTGGATTACAACAAAGTCTTTTCTCCGACTCTTTGGCTCAAGATGTTACGTCTGATCTTTAGTTTGATGGCTATTAGAAAATGGGCAGGCCAACAAGTGGATTTCAAAACCGCATTTCTGAACGGTCATCTTGACAAGTCAATTTTCATGGAAAAGCCGCCTGGTTTTGAAGACCAACATCATCCAGACTATGTTTGTGAAGTTAAAGTTTCCCTTTACGGTCTTAAACAGGCTCCGCGGCAGTGGAATATCAATCTACACAATGCCCTAATCAACCTTGGTCTATCTTACTCCAACTATGATCCTACTTTATATTTCAAAATTATCAACAAGAAACTTGTCAGTGCAATCTCTATTCATGTGGACAATCTTTTGGTTATTGGTGATGAAACCTGGGTGTCTTCAACCATATCTGCTCAGGGCAAACGCTTCAAAATCGGTGCCGATGAAGAATTGACCCACTTCTTATCACTCAAGATTACACGCGACTTCAATGGACTCCTTGTTTTTCTAAATCAAGCGCATTACATTGAAGATATGCAAAAGCGCTTTACACTGGATGATCATTTTAACGTCTCAAACCCAGCTGATTCGTCTTTTAAGGATCTTATGCAGCAAACTGACAATGAAGATCAATCCTCTGGTCCTTACCCTCAGCTTATTGGAAGCTTGCTTTGGCTTTTGCAATGTACAAGGCCGGATATATCCTTTGTTGTTAACTGTCTATCTCAATTTCTAAGGAATCCTTCCAAGGCTCACTGGCAGGCGGCTCTTTGTGTACTTCACTATGTCATTTCAACTAAAAATCTCAAGCTCAAGCTTGGCGGTGCTGTGACAGACTCCGGTTATTCCAACTCTGACTGGGCAGAAGATTGCAAAGACAGGCGCTTGACCTCAGGCTACGCTTAACAAATCGGCAAAGGAACAATTTCGTGGAAATCCAAAAAGCAAGCCACCGTCTCTTTGTCAAGTACAGAGGCTGAATACAAGGCCATGTCCGATTCCTGCAAGGAAGGACTTTGGCTATGTCGAATTGTGGCGGAGCTTCATCTTAGACCTAGAGATCCGGTACCTCTCAAAGTTGACAACTCAGGTGCTGAAGCTCTTGCGAAGAATCCCCGAAATCACTCTCAAACAAAACATATCCACGCTTGATTTCATTTTGTGCGTGAATGTGTCAAGAACAATAAATTCACGGTTTTTCATGTTTCAACACATGACATGCTAGCCGATATCCTCACAAAACCGCTACCCAAGGTTCTTCTAGATTGACATTGGCTTCTTTTAGGATTAGTTAATTAAGGCTATCAGAGCAAGGGGGGGGGGGGTTGATGTTATATGTAACATCCTGTTGTTTTTCTGCTCTGTGTTTCTCTCACATGTTGTTTTCTGTGACATCCTATGTCTTTGTACCTGGAGCCCGGATCGTGGAAGGAAACTTTCTTCATCCTTCCACGATCCAAAAACTCGCTCATTGCTTGTGCTGTTCTGCTCCAGGTAATGTATTTCTTATCATTCTATTTCTTTCATTCTTTTGATCGCAATCCATTATCCTTCCACAATCCAACAACTCGCTCATCGCTTGTGCTGTTCTGCTCCAGACCTCCTCTGTTCACATCAACACTCCAGAGGTTCATTGGGCTTGCAAATTTCTACCGGAGGTTCATCAATCATTTCTCTGGAACCGCAAGACCTCTGCACAATCTGACCAGGGCTAAAAGCGTGTTCATCTGGAACCAACGGTGCGACAAGGCCTTTAGAGCGTTGAAAACGGCATTCACCACGGCACCAGTCCTGAAATTTGCCAACCCTTACCAGCAATTTATCCTGGAGTGCGACTGCTCCAACTTTGCCCTTGGGGCAGTCCTGTCACAAGTGTGTAAGAAGGACGGCAAATTACACCCAGTGGCTTACTTGTTGCGTTTGTTGGTCCAAGCCAAGAGGAACTATGAGATTTTTGATAAAGAATTGTTAGCTATCATCGCGTCATTCAAGGAGTGGAGGCATTACCTAGAAGGCAACCCGTACCGTCTCCAAGCCATTGTTTACACGGATCATTGCAACCTAGAGAGCCTCATGACCACCAAGGAACTGACTAGACGCCAGGCTCGTTGGGCCAAAATACTGGGATGCTTTGATTTCAAAATAGTATTCCGCCCAGGCCGCCAATCGTCCAAACCCAACGCCCTATCTTGAAGACCAGACCTGACCCCACCAAAAGGAGAACTGTCAGGATTCTAGCCTGTCCGCTCTCAGCTTTTCTTTCCATATCCTGTCCTGTCCTGTCAATCCTGTCCTGTCCTGTCAATCCTGTCCTTTCTTGTCAATCCTGTCCTGTCCTGTCAATCCTGTCCTGTTCTGTCCCGTCTACCTTTCCTGTCCTATCAAGTCCTGTCCAAGCCCTGTCACTTGTCTCTCTCTGCTCCTCCTTTATAAAGTGCGTCCCCTACATGCAATGATACTTATCAAGTCTGAGCCAAATTCAACAAGAACCACCTGTGACGAGCTCCTCTTTCAACAAACCCTCAAGCTCCCTGTACTGAGCATAGAGCTGTAAGATCAACAGATTTACAGTCTCGTCCTTCCTCTGAACCCTTTTCTCTATTTCATTCCACTGTTCCGCCTACCTTCTTCTCTCTTCTCTCTAAATCTCTCCACCATTGCCATGAGTTCCACCAAGAAGTACCAGATCCCCAAGCTCACCCCCGACAACTACGTTGATTGGAGGGGCTTGATAGCGGCACGCCCAAAGGGCGTGCGCACGCCCATCCGCACACCTAATAAACACGGCGTGCAGCCGCTGCACGCCCTTTTGGAAAGGCGTGCAGGGGCTGCACGCCATTCCCAGCACGCTGCACGCCATGTGCACGCCTACAATAGGCATGCACATGGCGAGCAGGCGTGCAGAGCCTGCACGCCTGTCTGGAGGGCATGCAAAGCCTGCACACCCTTTGGACAGGCGTTGTGGTGTTCCAAATATGACACAAATTTTCAATTTTTTCCTTCTCAGTTTTCTCATCAATTTTCTTTTATATTTCTCTTATTTCTTTTCTATCTCTTTTCCCTTTCTCATTTTTTCTCTTATATCCACTCAGAAATCCTCAGATATTATTGAAGAATCAGAATCTACGGCAAAATTCACTCTAGAACACAACTCACGGATTTATCACCACTCAACCGGATCTCAAAGTATCCACAAATCAACATACTCCGTCACCTAAACCTTAATCCCTACTACAGTCGTCAAAATACAAAACCCTCAAAATCCCATAGATTCTTCTAGAAACACATTCTTCAGGCAAAATGATCCTAGGGAACAACTCACGGAATCTCTGTTAGATGCTTGGATCAATAGTTATGGCCATTATTAGTTCCTAGACCCGAGTTTATTCCAGTTTCCCACAGTTACACGGCACTTTCACAGGGTAGTCACACAAAAACCACAACCACAACTCAACCACTAGGCACTGGTAACCCCTTTTTCTAGGATATTCCACCCAACTTAGGCCCATAGTAGTATGGAAAGTTCCATCAGGTTCAGAATCACAAGTCACACACATTTCACTTGTTCCATTGTTCCATTTGTTTCCATCAACCACATGTCAGCTGTGATTAGTCATCATTTGTTGTTCCACTGTGTTCCATGACCAATTGTTCCAACCACAAGTTGACCACCCCCCATTTGTCAGGATTTCGATATAAAAGAGGCTCTCCTCCAGGTGTTTCCCCCCCCCCTTCCTCACCAGATTCTACCATCAGAATATATCATCACTTCACTCATCATCCACAGATATTGTTCACTATCCCCCATAGTATAATAACACTGGTCACTCCTCATTATAAGTTCCCCCCAATATTGAGGTTTTAAGGAACCATCATCAACAATAACAACATCATCATTTACCCATAACAACTCATCTTGACCCATCCTTGGTTGTAGCGTCAGCTCCCAAAACTCATTTAGCTCTACAACTAATTACCTCCATCATCATCCATCCTTGGTAGTAGCGTCAGCTCCCAGAACTCATTACCTTCATCATCATCCATCCTTGGTAGTAGCATCAGCTCCCAGAACTCATTACCTTCATCATCATCCATCCTTGGTAGTAGCGTCAGCTCCCAACCCTCGTCATCTTAACACATCTTCATCATATACATACACCCTTGACATCCACCCTTATCATCATCACCTACCATCACCTCTTAACATCATCACCTACTCGTATTGACACTCATAACCCTTAACACTCATCCATTACCCATATACACCTAGGAACAACATCATCACATACTTACCTCAGATACATACCTGTGTCACATAACAACATCATCAGTCATAGTCAACATCATCAGTCATAGTTAACATCATCTAGTATCATCAACAACATCCATCAGCAACCATATACATACCTTACATTCCGCAGTCATCTGAACCAGACGAGTCCTATCACTATAAATAACCTGCCAAGCGATCTTGGTGGTCTTGTTGTTCTGATAGTATAGAAGGGCAGAGCTTGCACCTCAATATTCCCCTTCTCCATTCAGCAAAAGGTATTAACTTACACTTTTGAGTCTTACAGCGTGCAGGCCTTGCACGCCCTCTGGACAGGCGTGCAGGCCTTGCACGCCCTCTGGACAGGCATGCAGGCCTTGCACGCCTGTAGGCTCACGTAAGCCTCTCGATTCAAGAGGCTTACTTGAGCCGTGGTACCCCTAAAAGGGTATGCATACCCTTATAAGGGTACCGAAGTACCCTTATAAGGGTACCTGTACCCTTATAAGGGTATACCCTTATAAGGGTACAGGTACCCTTATAAGGGTACAAGTAACCTTATAAGGGTACTTGTACCCTTATAAGGGTACCTGTACCCTTATAAGGGTACAGACCCTTATAAGGGTACAAGTAACCTTATAAGGGTACTTGTACCCTTATAAGGGTACCTGTACCCTTATAAGGGTACAGGTACCCTTATAAGGGTACAAGTAACCTTATAAGGGTACAGGAAGGGTACCGAAGTACCCTTATAAGGGTATGCGTACCTTTATAAGGGTACGCATACCCTTATAGGGGTACTTCGTACCCTTATTGCCGGGCTCACGTCAGCCTCTCAATTCAAGAGGCTTACGTGAGCCGCGCAATCGGGACTACGTACACCGTAGCTCCGATCGCGCGGCTCACGTAAGCCTCTCGAATCGAGAGGCTTACGTGAGCCAGCCCAGGTCAGTTCCGCTGGAACTGACCTGGGCGCGGGTACCGAAACCCGCCACCAACCACACAAACCCGAGCGCACGCACCCAACGACCAATCAACGGACCCACCACCGCGGTAAGCCCCCCCCAGGCCCTACTTTTGGGCAAAAAGGGGCCTCCTGGGGCCCTTTTTGCCCAAAAAAAACCCTCCCCTGAGCCACCCAGGTCCTTTTCTTGGTCCAGAAGGGGCCTGAAAATTAAGGGCCCCTTTTGGCCCAAGAAAAGGCCTCATCAGACCCCCAGGCCCCACATCAAGCCCAACAGGGGTGGGCCTTTTGTTGGTCCAAAAGGGGCCTGAAGGGCCCCTTTTTGGCCCAAAAAAAGGCCTCATCCGACCCCCAGACCCCACATCAAGCCCAAAAGGGGCCTGCCAAGCCCCATTTGGGCTAATTACAAGCTCTGCAGCCCTAAAGGGGCATGCTTGGCCCCTCTTGGCCTTAAAAAAGGCTCCAGAAACATCCCTCCAAGCCACCCAAAAAAAGGCAAAAAGGGGCTAGCCCCCTCAATTAAATAAAATCCCCAAAGGGGTTTTTGAAGGAAAATCATGCAGCAAATGGCCATGATGAACATATACTTAAAAACAATAATAAGGTGTTCAAACAACAACAAATAAAATCACCACATATTTTCAACTTTTGTCCCAACAACCTGGCTGCACATTGAACTGACGTAACTCATTTGGATTTCAAAATAGATTACAATCAATCACTTGATAAAAAATACTTCCTACAGCCACAATGGTGATGTCATCCAACGAATGTAAGACACTTTCTCCCACAATTTATGTTCCAAAAAAATCAACTGATTCATTTTCCTCTTTCTGCAATTCCAGTGCTTGCACTCTGGGAAAACCTTCACCAACTATCACTTAACAATTATTGGAATGCGGAAGAAAGAAACCTCCTTTCTCAAGTGGGAGAAAGGCTCAAGAAATCTATCAAATCATCTGATTCAGAGGATGAAGGCCCTCCAAAACAATCCACTTCAACAACCCAGCCGGCCATAATCCCCCGACCATCCCCAACCAACCCACAAAAGTCGTCCAATTCCTTCAACAACACTCCTGCCTCTAAGTCCCATTGCATTTTGGCCGGTGGCTCCAGGGTTTCTGAAGACACCCTGTATCGTCAAGTCAATTACCCTGAATCCACTCCTCCCCCTCCCCGGAAAAACGCTCAAGGCCACTTTTCAACCCTCACTGCAGAGGGGGACCAATTTCTTGAGTCCCTCCAACCCCATCTCACCCAAAAAGGCCCAGCGCGTTCACCTTCACCAATTCGGCAACAACGAGACGAGACCCCCTTTGACCGAGAAGCATGGTTAGCTGAAAAACGGATTCGCCAGCAAGAACAGATGACTTACAATTACCGTCACAGTTCCTATCACAACAATATGCCTGCTAACTGGTCAAACTACGCCGAATTATCTGACCGAGATGCTGAAGGAGAGACGGATAATGAAGATGCCATGGATTTGGACCCTGAAGTTGGCAGTAGTCATCCCAAATCTACCGTGGTCTCCAGCAGGCCGCCAAATCTGTCTAAATCCCTCTTTGTCGATAGCCGCCATTACCCAAAGACTCCTGCTACCAATTCAGCCACTTCCTTATTTACTCCCCATCCAACTGCTGTTCGCCCAGCTCCCAATTCGTTGGCCGAAATTAAAATCCGCCGCATCCCCCAGTTGACAGCACACAAAGAGCCAGAAGGATCCCAACCATCGGCTACCCGGTTTGACCCAGTCACTGTTCCCAAAGCCAGTATGTTATTTGGTTCACTGAAACTGTCAATATTGTTTGTCCAATACTGACAATTTTTTATTGCATTCCCCAGCCAACACCAATCTATTCTGAGGAACTCAATTGCTTTCCCCAGTAGTTGCCAAAAGGCTCAACTCCGCCCCTCCAGACGAGCGGCCGAACAAATCAATGACTCCCACAATATCCTATCACATATCCCGTATCATCACTTTTCTCATCCCTCTCATAACACCTCCCCCTGACAAACCACAGAAGGAAATGATCCACATATGGAGGAACTTGGAATTGACTCTCCAGATGTGCGAACAAGGTAATTGCTTCCCAAAATCTATCATTATATATATAGACATTGTGACTCATGATGAACTAACATCTAATTTCACAGCCAACATATTAAATGTCTACAATGCTAATTCCGACCCCCTGATAACAAAAGACATGCTCAACGAGTCACAAGTCGAGGACTTCCAGAAAGACCCACGGCACGCCAAAGTCCACTTCCTGGCTGGTCCTATGTCAACAATCCTCTCTCCAACAAAGACTGCCTAAAGTCGCTTCGGCAACACAATAAAAGGAGTTCGACTGTTACAATATGGACATAAGCCAAGCGAGGGTTGGTCTCCACCTCCTGGACAGCCATCTCTCGCCATGCAAGCTCTGGCCTCCTTCCAGGAGGCATACGTAAATGTTCCCCAAGAGATGGGGCTTGCTGTTGGTGGCAAGGACGGACTGCCTCTTGTGATGCAGCACCTGTACGGGGCAATGGCGGCTCTGGCTCAACTGTGTTGTTTCGGCGAGGCAAAACGGGCCCTCACAAAAGTTCACGAGCGGACCACGGCACACGCTTGGTACAATTCAGTATGCTTGCAGGTCTTCTTGTCTTTGGGCCCATCAACATGTTCACATCAACTTTATCCGGTCAAATGACAACAAACGCATCACGGGCGCTTCTTGAATTGGGGTGCAGTGTTGCGGAGGCGAAACATAACAACGGAACCTATAGTCAACTGTCTCCAACATTCTTGGATAAATTGAGGCTTGAGTTTCTCTGTTTCTTATCTGCAATGGGTTTTGGAAACGCAGACACAAGTGTTGGGTTCCATTCTTTGAAAGACTGGAAGTTCATACATGATGAGTTCCATAAGCAGTTTTCCTACATTAGAGTAGCCAAATCATAGGTGAAGATCTCAATTAGCCCTGTCAAAATTTTAAACATGAATCCTGCTCATTTTATTATTCCATATTTGGTACTTGTTTTTTGGCAACAGCTGACCTTTGGTTTGTCTGATATATGGTTTATTGTGATTTGAAATTGTGTTTCCTATCCAATAAATCTCCAATACCCATTCCTCCTCCTGTCTTCCTACTTTACAGAGCTATTGTACCAAAAATCAGGTGATTTTGAATAACACCTCATATTTAGCACTTGAGAAATTCCTTTCTACTCTCTTGCCCTATCACCCAAAGGCCAAGGGGTCTGAACAGTGGAACAAAATTTAAGTACTGGCAATAGTGTTTGAGTGTGTAATTTTGTTTCACCGCACATGAACGGTTGGCGCACATTGGCAATTTGAAGATCTGGCCAGAATCTCCTCCTACTCAAATGATGTAACTTCTGTTTGGCTTGTCCAAATGGGCTCAAAAGTGGATCAGAAATTAAGTCATGGATATAATTGTTTACTGTTATGAAAATTTTCCATAGCGCGTGAGCGGTTTGCGCACAGCAGCCGTTTGAAGATTGGGCCAGAAGCTCGTGCTGCTCAAATGATGTAACTTCTGTTTGGCTTGTCCAAATGGGCTCAAAAGTGGATCAGAAATTAAGTGATGGATATAATTGTTTACTGTTATGAAAATTTTCCATAGCGCGTGAGCGGTTTGCGCACAGCATCCGTTTGAAGATTGGGCCAGAAGCTTGTGCTGCTCAAATGATGTAACTTCTGTTTGGCTTGTCCAAATGGGCTCAAAAGTGGATCAGAAATTAAGTCATGGATATAATTGTTTACTGTTATGAAAATTTTCCATAGCGCGTGAGCGGTTTGCGCACAGCATCCGTTTGAAGATTGGGCCAGAAGCTTGTGCTGCTCAAATGATGTAACTTCTGTTTGGCTTGTGCTAATGGGCTCAAAATTGGATCAGAAATTAAGTCAAGGAGGTAATTGTTTACTGTTATGAAAATTTTCCATAGCGCGTGAGCGGTTTGCGCACAGCATCCGTTTGAAGATTGGGCCAGAAGCTTGTGCTGCTCAAATGATGTAACTTCTGTTTGGCTTGTGCTAATGGGCTCAAAATTGGATCAGAAATTAAGTCAAGGAGGTAATTTTTTACTGTTATGAAAATTTTCCATAGCGCGTGAGCGGTTTGCGCACAGGAGCCCTTTTGTGCGCAAACTGTTCAGGCGCTATTGAAAATTTTCATAACTGTAAAACATGATATCCATGACTTGATTTCTGATCCACTTGAAAATATTAATAGATTAAAGCACAGGGGGGTCATAAAGCTCAAAGAGTGAAATTAAAATGAATCAACCTGGGTGTCTGCATGGAATACCATATTATTTTACTAATGCCCTTTCAAAATGATTTTTACACATGAAAAAAGCAGAATAGAAGATTCATAAACAACTTAAATGAATTAATCAAAGTAGATCAGACCACAGGCAACCATGGAAGATATGATAAGTGATAGATTGAGCAAGATAGACAATGAAAAACCAGAGCCCCAAAAAGGAGGCTACCTAATCACCTGAGATAATTACATGTCACATCTACCCCTGATTTGTGGCAAGATCAAGAAAAAGGGCCACGGAGCTCTCTATCTTAACAAGCCAATCCCCTGCAGGCAAACTAGAATATAAGCGAGGGACGACTGGAGGGGGGAAAGGCGTGATTCCACGTTTGACATTCACGAGGACCCAGTGCTCGGGGTCAGAGTATAATAAGTAGATTGGATCCTTGGGCCGCTCACCAGGAGGTTTGGTGACTGGGAGAAAGGTGACATTGTTTTTGTTTTGAAGGCATACAATTGGCCTATTGTATGCATTTGCTGCCAGGGCGCCTTTGTCCAGTCTGGAAAGCCAATGATTTTTGGAAACCCTGTCATCACCAGGCTTTGGTTTGTTGACGTGGATCCTTTTGTAAACGTTGTCGTATGCCTGGGACCCCCCGAATTTTCTGGTCCAGACGGGTTTGTTGGTTTCCATCTCTTTGAGCAGATCACAGCGGACTTTGTACCACCCCTGAACTTGATAGGCATCATATTGAGGCTCCTGGGCCAAGGCATGAGCAAGGCAATGGTAGCCACAGTTGCCATCTGCAGGTGGGTCATAGATCGATTGCACATGCGCAAAAATCCAAAGTGGTAGTTGCTGTTGGTGTTTTTCCTGAAATGCCATGTCAGCAGAAGCTACTATCTTTGGAGGGAACAGAACAGATGAAGATATAAACTCACTGAGATCCCTCGGCTCCCCAATGCCTGTTGCGGAAATTTTGATGTCAAAAACATGATCAGATAAACTCCAACACTAACAGAGGGTCAATGGAACATGATTTCCCCAAGAAACTAACACTTTGGTCATTTCTTGTTACTGCAACATTTGCTACACTTTGAGGAGGTAGATGGTGGGATTCCTGCATTGATAGAAACAATATAGTCAATTACATTGCTTATGGGATTCACAACAGCACGTCCTTAAAGAAGCAATCACTTACCAAGGGGGGATCATTTCTCATTTGCCCTGCTTGATCTTCCAATTCTTCCCGTTGAAAAACAAATTCCACTTCTTCATCATCAAGTTCCAGATCCTGCATGGATAGAATGCATGGGTTCAATCACATTGGTTATAGGATCAAGAGCAGTGCATCCTCAAAGAATCAAATACATACCAATGGGGCATCATCTGCAGGTTGATCATGGGATCCCGCTGCTTCATTGTCCAAATCCGCAGCTTGATCATTGGTTTCTTGGCCTTGATGAACAAATACCTCTCCTTGATCGTTTGTTTCCTACAAATGGATGTGTTTTAAGCTGACTGATCTGACTTGAACCAATGATCCATTGTAAGAAACAAGGAGCTCACCGTATCAAGGTATTCCAAAGAGGATTCAGACGCTGCCTCTTTGGGGGCCAATTCCAATGATGATTCTGTCCCAGCCTCTTCAGTGTCCGTTTCCAAAGATGAATCTGACGCAGCCTCTTCATATTCAGCGTCCGGTTCCAATGATGCTTCTGAGCCAGCCTCCTCAGCCTCTGGAGCATAATCCATATCATTGTCACCAGTGAACAATGCAGGAAGGCTTTGCGGGGTACTCTTGCCACTGGAAATCCTTGTCTTCTTAGAACAGGCACGCCTGGACCTCCTTTTCACCTTGGCCAAAGACGTTTTTATCTCCTCCTCCGCAATTTCAGCCGCAATGGGATCCCTCGTCCGTTTCCGTTTGCCTGCCGTTGCTGCCTTCTTTGCCTGCGACGATTTCTTGCTCCTAGTGCGAATTATTGAAGTGGGGGCCATTTGGACAACCTCACCGGATGCTGAGTTGGGGACCACATGTGTATTGCGGATAATCTTGCGGAACCTTTTGACAACATCTTTCAAGGCCGACGGGTTGTGTGTCCTCAAAATCTCCTGCTTCAAATCCTCAAAATCGGCATCAAAGCTGTATAGATCACCAGCATTGGGCTGCAGCCAAGGTAAAAATGTCAGTTGTCTCCTTGACAAACGCACACAACAACACAAGCAAGAAATAATGACTTACATCCCCATCCGGGTTGTATGCCAGAACCCACTGTGAGTGAAAGTCCTCAGGCTCCAGGTTGCCTTTCTCGTCCAATATAGCGGCCATTTTGTGAGCACAGGGGATGCCCATTGAATTGGAGAAAGTGTCGGTGCACTGGTCGGTGGGGTCAGCTTGGCCCTTCCGGATTTTACACAAGTTGGCATACTCGGTCACAGCCAATTTCAAGGCATGAGTGGAGACTGTAGTATGGAGAGGCTGAAAGACTTTTGGCAGGCCAGACAGGCCCTTGACCGACTCGTGGTTTAGATGCTGGATGCAAGTGTCAATCTGGTGATCCACTGCCGCTGCTAGCGTATCAAAAACGTGGGCCATTGACCCTCTGCTGTTCTTGACGTACAGCTTGAGGAAGCTGTGACCTGATTCGGCGCGAGAGGAAGAGATGTTGCCGAGGTGTGGAGTTTTTCCAGCCCAGCGAGCCATGAAGAGTTTGCGAGCAGGGATGATGTTTTTGGTGATGTAATCAAGAACCTGTGAGCGATCCGCAAGAGTTTTTTCCAGGTTTCTCCAATGGATGTCATAAGAGTCCTCGTTGGTCGCATACACCACTGAGTGCCACTTCTTAATGAAATCCTCCCACAAACCATCATCATTTGAGAAATGTCTTTTGCAATTGGCCACAATGTTCTGGTCAATGTGCCACAGGCAGACATTCAATGTGGCATCGGGAAAGGTTTTTGCTAGCGCGTTTTGGAGGGCTTTGTCCCAATCAGTGACAAAAACCTTTGGAGTTTCGTTAGGCTTCCAGACGGATCTAAATGGGGAGATCAATCATATCAATTTTTCTGACACATATTTTAGGCAGCCATGACCCCCAAGTGGCTATTTACCTTAGTTGCTGAATGGCCCAAAGGTAGGCTGAGTCGGATTCAGACCTCATGAAGCAAAACGCAATGGAGAATGATTGGTTGGTCGCAGTTTGGCCAACCACATGGAGAAGGGGATAGTTGCAGAGATTTGTCTTGTAGGTCGCATCAATGACTGCAATGTGATGGAATCGCCTGGCCAACTGGATGGCCGCTGGGTGGGCAAAAAACAGGTAGAGGAGCTCCCCTTCTGGATTTTGTTCATAGTGATGAACCCAGTTGGATGAATTGACCGCATGGATAAGATACTGCATTGTCTCCATTCCCTGCATTTTCTCCCGTAGCTGACCTGCCTTGCAGTTGTAGATGGTGCGGCTAGAAACCAATCAGCCTTCAGAGTTGGAGAGCTGGATGGCAATAGATCGGGGTTCCATACCAAACGAGGAGAGCCGGGCGACCTCTTTCTGCCCAAGTGAACTTAGCTTCTGGTGAATAACTTCAAAGTTTGGATTGATGTATGATAACGCGATCAAACCTGACATAATGCCTTGATTGGCATTTGCCCAAGAGTTTTGCTGTGGGAAGAGGGGGGTGATTGAAAGGAGTCAGTCAGTAATTTATTACTCTAATAATGAGTGATGCAACTGTAGCTCAGAGGATGCCTACTTGGAGTAAGTTTGACTGTCCGTAATAACTGGTTGTTGTGGGCACATTCACATTGGTGGGACGGGAGGCGTTTGCTTGGTATGCAGTGATGTTTGGGTTGAAAAATGGATTGGCATTTTCCCAAGAGTTTGGCTGTTGTAATTTTGCAATGATTCAAAGTGGTCAGTCAATAATTTTTTGAATTCATAGTTGTGCAATAATAAGTGAAAGGTTGCCAACTGGGAGTAATTGGGCCCCGCCATAAAACATAGTGTTTGTTGGCTGGTATGGATGGGTAGACTGGGTGACATTTGATGCGTCCAAAGAGACATTTGCATTGCCATAATGAAGTGGACCTGCCTGTTTTATTTACACAAAGTCATTAACTATTCTGATGAAGAGTCGTGCAACTATAACTGAATGGTTGCCTACTGGGAGTAAGTTGGCCTCTCCATAAGAAGCAGTTGGTGGTGGCAGATTCGATTGCCCAGACTGGGCATCAATTTGTGGGTTCGTAGAGAGGATTGGATGGCCATATTGAAGGGGCACTCCCTGCTTTATTTTAACATATAATCATAGTTCATATTTCTCTAAATCCCCAAATAAGCCAGTGAGCTGAAAACAGAAATGTGCTTACCAAATTGGGCGGGACACTATTGAATAGGCAGTTTGGATTGGCATAAGGGATGCCATTGTTTTGTTGGTGAAAGTGGTTTGGGTTTGACATGGTTTCTGTCTATTTTGAAGCGGAGTGTCGAGCTGTTTTGTGATGTGAAGACTGCCGTGTCAGCTTAATATAACTCAAGAAAATGATTGGGGTTCCTTTGGCGTGTTTTTGATTGGCTTGCACAGTTGTTTCTGCCATTGGCACCCCATTTGAGCACTTTTATTTGGCTTGGGGGGCTTGCAGGCTTTTAATTTAGCCCAAAGGGGGCCCCGCAGGCACAGTTTGGGCTTGATTGGGGGGCTGGGGGGATTATGGAGCACTTATGGAGCCTTTTGGGGCTCTGTTTGGGGTTGTGCGTGCTTTTTGTAAGCCCAAGAGGGGCCCAGCATGGCTGCGGAGCATGTAATTTAGCCCGAGGGCCAAAGCAAGCCCCTTTGGGGCTGCGGAGCTTGTAATTAGCCCAAATGGGGCTTGGCAGGCCCCTTTTGGGCTTGATGTGGGGTCTGGGGGTCTGATGAGGCCTTTTTTTGGGCCAAAGAGGAGCCCTTCAGGCCCCTTTTGGACCAACAAAAGGCCCAACCCTGTGGGGTTGATGTGGGGCCTGGGGGTCTGATGAGGCCTTTTTTTGGGGCCAAAAGGGGCCCTTCAGGCCCCTTTTGGACCAAGAAAGGGCCCTTGGTGGGTTTTTTTGGGCAAAAAGGGGGCCCAGGAGCCCCCTTTTTGCCCAAAGATAGGGCCTGGGGGGGGGGGGGCTTACCTTGGTGGTGGGTCTGGTGAGTGGCTGTCGGGCGTGGCCGGTGGTTTGCGCGCGGATCTGGGTGGTTGGTGGCGGGTTTCGGTACCCGCGCCCGGGTCAGTTCCAGCGGAACTGACCTGGGCTGGCTCACGTAAGCCTCTCGATTCGAGAGGCTTGTGTGAGCCGCGCGATCGGAGCTGCGGTGTACGTAGTCCCGATTGCGCGGCTCACGTAAGCCTCTCAAATTGAGAGGCTGACGTGAGCCCGGCAATAAGGGTACGAAGTACCCCTATAAGAGTATGCGTACCCTTATAAGGGTACGCATACCCTTATAAGGGTACCAAAGTACCCTTATAAGGGTACAAGTACCCTTATAAGGGTACTTGTACCCTTATAAGGGTACAAGTACCCTTATAAGGGTACAAGTACCCTTATAAGGGTACAAGTACCCTTATAAGGGTACAAGTACCCTTATAAGGGTACAAGTACCCTTATAAGGGTACAATATAAGGGTACAAGTACCCTTATAAGGGTACAAGTACCCTTATAAGGGTACTTGTACCCTTATAAGGGTACAAGTACCCTTATAAGGGTACAAGTACCCTTATAAGGGTACTTGTACCCTTATAAGGGTACTTGTACCCTTACAAGTACCCTTATAAGGGTACAAGTACCCTTATAAGGGTACAAGTACCCTTATAAGGGTACTTGTACCCTTATAAGGGTACTTGTACCCTTATAAGGGAGTACCCTTATAAGGGTACTTGTACCCTTATAAGGGTACTTGTACCCTTATAAGGGTACAAGTACCCTTATAAGGGTACTTGTACCCTTATAAGGGTACAAGTACCCTTATAAGGGTACTTGTACCCTTATAAGGGTACTTGTACCCTTATAAGGGTACTTGTACCCTTATAAGGGTACTTGTACCCTTATAAGGGTACTTGTACCCTTATAAGGGTACTTGTACCCTTATAAGGGTACTTGTACCCTTATAAGGGTACTTGTACCCTTATAAGGGTACTTGTACCCTTATAAGGGTACTTGTACCCTTATAAGGGTACTTGTACCCTTATAAGGGTACTTGTACCCTTATAAGGGTACAAGTACCCTTATAAGGGTACTTGTACCCTTATAAGGGTACTTGTACCCTTATAAGGGTACAAGTACCCTTATAAGGGTACAAGTACCCTTATAAGGGTACAAGTACCCTTATAAGGGTACAAGTACCCTTATAAGGGTACTCCCTTATAAGGGTACAAGTACCCTTATAAGGGTACAAGTACCCTTATAGTGGGTCTGGTGAGTGGCTGTCGGGCGTGGCCGGTGGTTTGCGCGCGGATCTGGGTGGTTGGTGGCGGGTTTCGGTACCCGCGCCCGGGTCAGTTCCAGCGGAACTGACCTGGGCTGGCTCACGTAAGCCTCTCGATTCGAGAGGCTTGTGTGAGCCGCGCGATCGGAGCTGCGGTGTACGTAGTCCCGATTGCGCGGCTCACGTAAGCCTCTCAAATTGAGAGGCTGACGTGAGCCCGGCAATAAGGGTACGAAGTACCCCTATAAGAGTATGCGTACCCTTATAAGGGTACGCATACCCTTATAAGGGTACCAAAGTACCCTTATAAGGGTACAAGTACCCTTATAAGGGTACTTGTACCCTTATAAGGGTACAAGTACCCTTATAAGGGTACAAGTACCCTTATAAGGGTACAAGTACCCTTATAAGGGTACAAGTACCCTTATAAGGGTACAAGTACCCTTATAAGGGTACAATATAAGGGTACAAGTACCCTTATAAGGGTACAAGTACCCTTATAAGGGTACTTGTACCCTTATAAGGGTACAAGTACCCTTATAAGGGTACAAGTACCCTTATAAGGGTACTTGTACCCTTATAAGGGTACTTGTACCCTTATAAGGGTACAAGTACCCTTATAAGGGTACAAGTACCCTTATAAGGGAGTACCCTTATAAGGGTACTTGTACCCTTATAAGGGTACTTGTACCCTTATAAGGGTACTTGTACCCTTATAAGGGTACGTACCCTTATAAGGGTACTTGTACCCTTATAAGGGTACTTGTACCCTTATAAGGGTACTTGTACCCTTATAAGGGTACTTGTACCCTTATAAGGGTACTTGTACCCTTATAAGGGTACTTGTACCCTTATAAGGGTACTTGTACCCTTATAAGGGTACTTGTACCCTTATAAGGGTACTTGTACCCTTATAAGGGTACTTGTACCCTTATAAGGGTACTTGTACCCTTATAAGGGTACTTGTACCCTTATAAGGGTACTTGTACCCTTATAAGGGTACTTGTACCCTTATAAGGGTACTTGTACCCTTATAAGGGTACTTGTACCCTTATAAGGGTACTTGTACCCTTATAAGGGTACTTGTACCCTTATAAGGGTACTTGTACCCTTATAAGGGTACTTGTACCCTTATAAGGGTACTTGTACCCTTATAAGGGTACAAGTACCCTTATAAGGGTACAAGTACCCTTATAAGGGTACAAGTACCCTTATAAGGGTACTCCCTTATAAGGGTACAAGTACCCTTATAAGCTTATAAGGGTACAAGTACCCTTATAAGGGTACAAGTACCCTTATAAGGGTACTTGTACCCTTATAAGGGTACAAGTACCCTTATAAGGGTACTTGTACCCTTATAAGGGTACTTGTACCCTTATAAGGGTACAAGTACCCTTATAAGGGTACAAGTACCCTTATAAGGGTACTTGTACCCTTATAAGGGTACTTGTACCCTTATAAGGGTACAAGTACCCTTATAAGGGTACAAGTACCCTTATAAGGGTACAAGTACCCTTATAAGGGTACAAGTACCCTTATAAGGGTACAAGTACCCTTATAAGGGTACAAGTACCCTTATAAGGGTACAAGTACCCTTATAAGGGTACAAGTACCCTTATAAGGGTACAAGTACCCTTATAAGGGTACAAGTACCCTTATAAGGGTACAAGTACCCTTATAAGGGTACAAGTACCCTTATAAGGGTACAAGTACCCTTATAAGGGTACAAGTACCCTTATAAGGGTACAAGTACCCTTATAAGGGTACAAGTACCCTTATAAGGGTACCAAAGTACCCTTATAAGGGTACAAGTACCCTTATAAGGGTACCAAAGTACCCTTATAAGGGTACAAGTACCCTTATAAGGGTACCAAAGTACCCTTATAAGGGTACAAGTACCCTTATAAGGGTACAAGTACCCTTATAAGGGTACCTGTACCCTTATAAGGGTACAAGTACCCTTATAAGCTTATAAGGGTACAAGTACCCTTATATATAAGGGTACAGGTACCCTTATAAGGGTACAAGTACCCTTATAAGGGTACAAGTACCCTTATATATAAGGGTACAGGTACCCTTATAAGGGTACAGGTACCCTTATAAGGGTACAGGTACCCTTATAAGGGTACTTGTACCCTTATAGGGGTACTTGTACCCTTATAAGGGTACAGGTACCCTTATAAGGGTACTTGTACCCTTATAGGGGTACTTGTACCCTTATAAGGGTACAGGTACCCTTATAAGGGTACTTGTACCCTTATAGGGGTACTTGTACCCTTATAAGGGTACAGGTACCCTTATAAGGGTACAGGTACCCTTATAAGGGTACAGGTACCCTTATAAGGGTACTTGTACCCTTATAGGGGTACTTGTACCCTTATAAGGGTACAGGTACCCTTATAAGGGTACAGGTACCCTTATAAGGGTACTTGTACCCTTATAGGGGTACTTGTACCCTTATAAGGGTACAGGTACCCTTATAAGGGTACAGGTACCCTTATAAGGGTACTTGTACCCTTATAGGGGTACTTGTACCCTTATAAGGGTACACGTACCCTTATAGGGGTACTTGTACCCTTATAAGGGTATGCGTACCCTTATAAGGGTACTTGTACCCTTATAAGGGTACCGAAGTACCCTTATAAGGGTATGCGTACCCTTATAAGGGTACTTGTACCCTTATAAGGGTACCGAAGTACCCTTATAAGGGTACAGGTACCCTTATAAGGGTACAGGTACCCTTATAAGGGTACAGGTACCCTTATAAGGGTACGCATACCCTTTTAGGGGTACCACGGCTCACGTAAGCCTCTCGAATTGAGAGGCTTATGTGAGCCTACAGGCGTGCAAGGCCTGCACGCCTGTCCAAAGGGCGTGCAGGCTTTGCACGCCCTCCAGACAGGCGTGCAGGCTCTGCACGCCTGTCTGGCACGCCTGCACGCCTGCTTGCCATGTGCACGCCTATTGTAGGCGTGCACATGGCGTGCAGCGTGCTGGGAATGGCGTGCAGCCCCTGCACACCTTTCCAAAGGGGCGTGCAGCGGCTGCACGCCGTGTTTATTGGGCGTGCGCACGCCCGAAGGGCATGCGGCTATCAAGCCCCTGATTGGATCAGCGGTGGGCAGTTATGTTACACGTAACTGGTAATGTACCTGTAACGTAACTTTTTTAGTTACGTTACAGACTTTTTACCAATAACTTTGTTCAAGTTACAATATCTTTCTTCAAGAGGGATCTAGTTTTCCGCTAGTTACGTTCCCAGATATTTTGTGCAAGACCAGGTTACGTTATCTTTTTGACCAAATATGGATAACTTTGGGGTAATGTGACAAGTTACATGGGTAACTTTTGAGTAACTTAGCAGGTGACCCTTCAATCAGTCAATGGTTCCCAATGTGAGCAAGATAATGTGCTCATGCATGTTGGCCAAACAATTATTTTCCAGGTAGTATCTGCTATTTGGGCTGGCTCAAAATCATTGCCCACAGTGGGGCTTGAACCCACAACCTCAATCCAGCCTTGCAGGAAGAGGGAGTCACTAACCATTATGCCAAATTCATTATGCAATTGAGTGATTTTTCAACAACATGTCACCTCCTGTTCACAATAAAACATTGCTCCAGAAGGTTACGTTACCCAAAAATATTATGTACAAAAAATAAAAACGTTACGTTATGTTACATTTGCAGTGATATTTAGTTACGTTACAAAAGCACTGTGAATGGATAACTAAAAAAAAGTTACGTTCTCCAATTAACCTGCTGTAACATAAAGTATCATATCTGCCCACCGCTGATTGGATTGTCAAGATGAAATCAGTGCTCAAAGCCAAGGAGCTCTATCAACTCGTCTTAGGCAAAGAACCCACCAAGGTCCGCGGCAAAGACGGGAAGATAATTGATATTGATCAGTCCCTTTGTCTCGACAAGGCTCATGCGCTCATCATCACTCAAGTTCACTCTTCCATATCTGGTTGTGTTTGTAAAGATGGAGCCAAAGATTGTCCAATTAAATTATGGGAAAATATTCTTGAGTTCGGCGCTTCAAAGAAGGAAGCGAACGTCTTCAAAGCATGGTACCGCCTCATGCACCTTCCCCTCTGATACAACAACGTCTCTGACTTTATCTCCAAATTCTGGGATGGACTGGCCACCCTGCAATCTCTCGGCGTCAAGATAGACGAGAACATTCTTGGACATATAATGCTTATGAAGATTCCCCCCCAGCTTAGCCACGTCCGCAACTCAATCATTGCATCTGGAACCTCTTCGTCTGTCAAAGTCACCCACAAAACGGTCCTTGAAATGCTTGACAGCCAAATCAAAGCAGATACGACCTTGCTCATCTTGGTTCCGTCCAAGCCAGCTGCCGACACACATATTGACTCGGCCAAAGCTCTTCTCACCTGCCCTCAAGGCCATCAACTTCCCTACAACAAATCCCACACCTCCAATCAATGTTTCTCTCTCCATCCCGAGCTACTTACCGAGTTCTGCAAACGCAAGAAGGAACGAGAAGCTGCCAAAGCCCATCTCACCACTGTCACCTCTCCAAGCATGTTTAACGCCGAGGCCAAAAAGACCCAATCCAACGCCGTGAACGATCTTGTTGCATCGTTCAACAACCTTCCCACCAATCTGGACAACCACTTGGACGGACACGAGTCCAAAGCAAGCCTCTTCTAGTCACTTGGTCGTTGGCTGACCGGTTTACTCCGCTGTTTGCGAGGGGGCGTGTCAGGATTCTAGCCTGTCCGCTCTCAGCTTTTCTTTCCATATCCTGTCCTGTCCTGTCCTGTCAATTCTGTCCTGTCTTGTCAATCCTGTCCTGTTCTGTCCCGTCTACCTGTCCTGTCCTGTCAAGTCCTGTCCAAGCCCTGTCACTTGTCTCTCTCTGCTCCTCCTTTATATAGTGCGTCCCCTACATGCAATGATACTTATCGAGTCTGAGCCAAATTCAACAAGAACAACCTGTGACGAGCTCCTCTTTCAACAAACCCTCAAGCTCCCTGTACTGAGCATAGAGCTGTAAGATCAACAAGAAAGCCTCACATTTGGCCAATTGCTGAAACCGCATAACCTGACAGACGATTCCTTTACCGCAATTGCAGAATTTGACACATTTTTTGTCGGTGAGTCGGAGGAATGTGAGGGATCCAAGAAGTGGTTCCACATTGACGTCCTAGGAATTGAGCAGGACGAGCCGGAGGATGACTGGATAGAGACAGACACCGCACTGATTGACTCCATCCAAAGGTTGAGCCCCACGGATCTGCTCCTATCCAAACTGTTGTCAACGTCGAGTGCAGCACTCAATGACGGGATGCAGGTGGTTGATGGGGTAGTGTACCGGAATGGAAGGATCAAAGTGCCTGACAATGAGGCCCTACGGGTAGCAATCCTCAAGAGCAGACACGACAGTTGACTAGCTGGGCACCCAGGAAGGGAACGGACGCTGGCACTGGTGAGACGGTGCTTCTATTGGCCATTGATGAGGCATTACATCAACAAATACGTTGAAGGATGCGTGTCATGTCAAAAAACAAAGGTGTCAACCCAGCAACCAATGGGGACACTCAAACCGCTAGCCATACCAGCAGGACCTTGGACGGATATTAGCTATGATCTAATTACAGACCTGCCTGAGTCCAATGGCAATGATTGCATCCTGACTTTGGTTGACCGTCTAACCAAGAGTTGCCACTTTCTCCCTTGTAGGAAATCCACCAACGCCATGGGATTGGCCAATCTGATGCTGAAAAAACAATAGTATCCAACAGAGGTAGTGTATTCATATTGCAGATCACGGGGGAACTAAAGCAGCGGTTAGGCATTAGGCTACATCCTTCCACGGCGTACCACCCACGCACCGACGGGCAGTCCAAAATTGCTAACAAAGCGATTGAGCAGTATCTACGACACTTCATCAGCTACAGACAGGACAACTGGGAACCCCTTCCACCGACAGCAGAATTTGCTTACAACAACAACACGCACACGTCAACGGGGGTATCCCCGTTCTTTGCTAACTATGGCTACAACCCAAATTTTGGAGGAATCCCGACGACTGACCAGTGCTTACCATCCGTTGAACAGCGATTGAAGAGGATTGCTGAGGCGCAGGACAAACTGAAGGCAAGCCTGGCGTTAGCATAAGAATCAATGAAGCGGCAATTTGATAGAGGTGTGAAACCAACGCCAAACTGGAACGTAGGCAAGGAAGTGTGGCTCAGTAGTAAGAACGTATCGACCACAAGGCCGAGCCCTAAACTCGGGCACCGGTGGCTAGGACCATTCCCTGTAGCCTTGAAAATTTCTCAATCGGCTTATAAACTGACACTGCCTCTGTCCATGAAAGGGATCCACCCTGTGTTTCACGTATCACTCTTAAGGAAACACGCGCCGGACACAATAGAGGCCAGAAGGACACCCAAAGCGGAACCGGTACAGGTAGAAGGCAAGGAGGAATGGGAGGTAGAGGCTATACTTGACTGCAGGGCGACAAGGAGACAAAAGGAGTACTTGGTGTGCTGGAAGAATTTCGGACCAGAAGAAAACTCATGGGAGCCAGAGGCAAACTTGACCAACTGCGCCGATATGGTCAGAGAATTCAACTCAAAATTCCCAGAGGCAGCAAGAAGGCACAAGAGGACACGGCAAAAGAAGTGAGGGAAAGATTTTTCCCACAGGGTTTTTTAATGCTGCCCCGGGGAAAGAATGCCAAGCCAAAAAGAGGAGGAAATTAATTTTTTTCAACAGAAGGGGGAGGCTTGGGAATTAAAGGGGGGATAATGTTATGACTACTAGGAACTGTTAGAGACATTTCATGGTTGTCCACTATGAAGTTGTGGCCGGGGGAGAACCTTAACTCTCCCCCATCTTGCAATCTCATCTACTATACTGAAGATCCTTCAGCGTGCCTTCTTCTCCCACAACGCCGATCATAACAAGTGCTGGGACAACAAGCACTTTCACATCGGTTTTGATGGCAAGCAGGAGGGAGAGTAGACCCTTCTTGGTGGCTTTGCGGACAGCTGATTGGCAAGATTCACGGACGTGTTATCATCACGCAGGTTGACGAGAGAGGTTGAGTGGGGAAGCATAGTCATTGAGCAGCCCAAATCAAGGTTCAGGTTGCCCGTGGCGCGTGGGTTGAAAGTTGTGGAAAGCAAGCAAACGGCCTGGTGGGATACAACACTGATTTTCAAGCCGGAGTAGTCGGACTCCTCTTTGTCAGCGCCGTGAGAGCCGCCAAGTTGAGCAACAGAGGTCCTGCCCGCTTTGGCGGTAGGTTTGGGTTGTTTGCCACTCTTCTTTGGTTGGTGAGCACCCAAATCTCCACCATTGTCGTTCTTTTGCGCGCGACAAGACTTGTAGTCGCGGATGACTTTAGCTGTGTTGAAGCAGTTATTTAAGTCGTGGCCGTCCACATTGCAAAAGGTGCAGTGTTTGACCGAGGTTTCTTGTCCGCTGACTTGGTTTGTCGATTTGGTCTTTGCCAATGCAACAGAGGTTGGCTCAAGAATATCCTCAGCCCGTGCTTTGCGTTGCAGGACTTCTTGTCGGAGTGCGGTGATTACCTTGCTGGAGGCCACGTAGGGTTCATTCATTAGGGCCAACACACAGGGGAGCCAGTCTTGGGATAGAGAGGTGAATATGGTGGTGGTAAAGAAATCGTCTTGAGTAAGTGGGCGCTTGGGATTGGTTAGCGCATTGAGTTGCTCGAAGATTTTTGACATTTGGTCCAGGTGAGCTTTGATGTCATCCCCTTGCATTTGGGAAAGAAAAAGTTTGTGCATGTAATACATGACGCCGCCGGAGGATGAGTCTTGGTGGGCGCTGCGCAGACCGTCCCAAATTTTCCGTGCATCTTTGTGAAACTGCCAGATGTATTGTATGTTGGCGGGATCAATAGTCTGAGCTAGGACGCTGCAGATCGCCCTGTTGTCGTGGGCATAAGTGGGGGCAGTCTGTGGTTGAGGAATGGCGGGGTCGATGATGTAGCTCACTCCTGTTGTGGTGAAGTGCATGTTGAGGATCCAGCTCCACTCAAGGTAGTTGGATTCTGGACCCAGCGGCTTAAGCTTCTCAATGGTGTTCGAGAGTTTGAGAGCAGGATGACCTGCGAGATTGTGGGAGTAGGGTTTCTGATCCTCCCCGGTTGTTGGAAAGGATAGAGGAGTGATGGCCACACCTTTATCTTTAGATGCTGAGGTGGAGTTGGATGGAGCGGCCATGTTGAGATGTGTTTAAGCTTTTAACGAAAAGCAAACGGATCCTTTATAGAAATGCTCTGGCAATATTTGCAAAGCTAGATTGCACTGGGTTGCATAACCTGTTGCGTGCAACTGGGGAGCCAAACAAGTGATGCGTGGAAGGATGATCTTATTAGACTGGAACGCATAGAAAAGGAAAAGGAAAAACAACAAAAAGAGAGAAAGAGAAAAGAGAAACAAACACATACCTGGGGAGCCAAACGAGCAATGCATGGAAGGATGAGAAAAGAGATCTTCCACGCACGCTGCTCCCAGGTAGACTGCTGACAATGTGATATGTATGTGATATGGGCTGAACAGGTGATTAGCAGACAAAAGAAAAGAAAATGAAGACAAAAAGACAAAAAAGACATGAGTCCAAAACTGGATAATCCAACATGGTGATGCAGATGCAACGACCAATGCCCAGGAGAGCAGGCATTGTTTTTATTACATGATGAGGTGAGTCAATTCTGATATCTCTAGAAAATAACATGGAAAACTGATCCGGACTGTTGGGTTTTCTGTAATCTCTTGTTCCCAATTCAGTGAAGGGAAGAAGTCGATGATGTAAAGGACAAGTAAGGTGTACGTGTGAGTTCTTTGAAGAACCAACAACATGTGAGGAGCACAATCACTGAGACAAGTGATGAGAAGAGGAGCAAACCTTTGAAGAACCGACGACGTGTGAGGAGCACAATCACTGAGACAAGTGATGAGAAGAGGAGCACACCTGAGGAGTCAAGGCAAAGAGAGGTGAGACGAGAGTGAGCAAGTGATGAGAACAAGAAAGTGGTTGAAACTTTGAATGAAGAAAAGAGAAGCTAAAACTGGTTGAAAACAAGATGAATTTATTCTTCTACATTAGGTTTAACACGCCTTCTATCATCAAGCCCGCACTTGTGTGTCTGACCAATTTGCCGCAGTGATTCCGTGTGTGAGTGTACCCCATGTGACACTTCAATATGATGGTTGGTCTAGTTGAGCTTTACGGCTTTACCAAAGTCCTTGAGGAAGAGTATGTTGCCGTCATGCGAGGCATCCCTGTCGGATATGGATCTGAGAACAAAGGTGCCAAGGACGTATCCCAGTCAATGGGATGAATTAAGCCGCAAAAATGTAAAATCCAAGAGCCAAATGATGGGCGCCCACCAGAAACAACCACTACACTCTTTCCTACCAAACCAGCCAAGTTGGGACGACCAAAGAATTCCACCAATGTCAATCAAAACCCTCATTCCACCTATCCCTTCACTGCCAGAAAATCTGGCTCGGATGGCTGCATCCGAGTTTATATTGGATGCGGCCATCCAATTCAAACTCGGGCGCGCGCCACCGAGTGAATCGCTGACCGATTCAAACTCGGTGGCCAAACGCCCGGGCCGCTGAGTTTGAATCAGTGAGCGATTCACTCGGTGGCGCGCGCCCAAGTTTGAATCGGATGGCCGCATCCGATATAAACTCGGATGCGGCCATCCGATCCAAGTTTTCTGGCAGTGCTTGTAAAAAGCCTCTGCTGACATTAGGCTACGCAATTGATGTTGGATGGTGGCATCCATGGAAGCTCTCTATGCGTTATACAGCCCCATGTGGCTTTGTGGATCCAATGGAACGCATACAAACGACTTTTTCACGGCACTGGTTTGTCACATGGGGGGTTGCGCAACATACGACCTCACAGAGAAAGGGCAAATCCAATCAACTCTGACCAAGGGAAAGTCAGCCTTATTTGACTTAGCTAGCTTGCAATATGAAGGTCGCTTCCTCAGAGGGGAATATGCCTCATGCAACTTCTTCATTGAGGTTCTCCTAGAATCATTGCAAAGAAATCTTGCACTTGCTGGCCTCTTCCAGGTGACCAAGACTTGAACGTACAGATGCCCCAAACACCCAAATGAACATGTCAAGAAAGAGCAAACCTCAAGTGGACAGCTCATTGTGAAAATTTTCAAGGACCTTTTTGATATGAACAAGGTCCAGAAGGGTGATGTGTCTAGTTTGATCAACCAGTGGACAAGCAAAGGGATCTATTGCATCCTGTAAATTGTATGTTGCCAATGTTGCAAAAGCCACCCCAAGGCTAATCCCAAGAAGCAGTCGGACAACAATTATGCGCCCATGTGCCATGGTCCAGATATATATGTCTTCAAGGGGGATAAGGATACCTCAATCCCTGAAGATGTAAGGCTTCAAGAGCACTTGGTCCTCAAAGGTTTTGGTAAAGAGTAAATGCTTCCGCTCCATCTTCACTTTGTGGTCAGCACTTTGACAATATTTGACCCAAGAAAACAACATGATTTCATGTCAAACCTTGATTGGCCATTCAAGCTTAGTTTTGGAGGAGTGGAATACACACTCTTCTCAAGAGGGTACTACGGTGGGTCCCACTACTTGAGTAAGGTGTATTGCCACTCCGGGGGGCTCAGTGGCATTTGGCTACACAACAATATGCTGAACAATGGATACGCTCGCCTCATCAGCTGAGTCCCATCAACCATTGGAGGAACCTCTCCACAGACGGCATTTCTCATTTAATCGCGTAACTGGACAACAGAAGAGGTTTTGTCAGTTGACAACACCCTTGTCAAATTGGAGAACGACTACCCCAATGCACCAGGTTCTTCCCCGTTCAAACACTTGAAAGATGTCCTTGGATCCTCCAAATCTTCAAACAATCAAGTCGCAGTACCACCCAGGAAAAAAGATGAAACAAGCAACAATGCCAAGATCGATTCGCAAGCCAAGGAAAAAGGGATCACTTGGATTGAGTTGTCTGACTCAGCTTCTGAAATTGAAGATCATGGGAATGAAAACACTGAAAGTGAAGATCACAACAGCAATCAAAACCAAGAAGTATTGGGGAAGAGGAAGAAGGGAGATGATACCAATGTTACAGCTGTTCAATTGTTGTAGCCAAAGCCTCTTATTGTCAAGTTCATCTTGAAGAAGAAATCAACTCAACCGATCAAGCCAACAAAAAAGAAATCCAAGAAATTACTTACCACAGGGAACAATCTCCCTGGAGGGAATGTAAGAAGATCATCAAGAAAAACTGGCTGATGGTGCGCGGGTTTTTTTTTTTTTGGTTGTGGGATTGACCTGCACAAAATTAGCCATAGGCTGGGGTTTTGTGGGCTTTTCAGTTGCCTTTTTTGAGATGCCACGTAATTGTGAACATCTGAGTAGTTTGATTTGATTATTGCAAGGCCTTGTTATCTTTGTTTTCTCCTTGCTCCCTGGGTAATTTACCTCTGCAATTCTATCTTTACACTTGTACCTGTGGATCTTTGCAATGCCTTGTTTGAGGGGCCTCTAAAATATGATGCATCCAGCAGTCTGGTATGTTTTTGCGCGGTGCTTTTTTTGTGAGGTCTTCTCCTTGTGCAGAAGTCCTTGGAAAATTGTGTTTCTAGTGGAAAGTGTGAAATTCACAGGGTTCCTCTTACAGTGTAAATGCTTACGGAGTCATTTCTTGAGTGGAGGCTTTGTAAAATTCTATAAAAAGGGGCCAAATTGTACTTTTACGGTGAACACAATTTAAGGGGCATATGCCGCGTAAAATACACTTTGTAAAATTATACATGCCCCTGAAATAATTTCATGCAGATCCTAATTGTGAACCCCCCTATTTTGACGGGGGCACCAAGACGTCAAAATACCCTTGCCGTCTAACCTGCAGCAACCTGACGACTGTTGGGCCGCGTTTTCAGAAGGCTGTGTGGTCTTGCGGAAAGGGGTCTGAGTCAACAACTTGACGGGAGCACCTGTCAAAAAGTGCAACCGCGGTGTAGAATATCTCCTATTTATATCCAAAAGGTGTTTGCCATTTGTCAGTGAAGATTCATCAAGACCCTTACAAAGCGCACTGTTGATGTTATGTGGAACCTTCATATTGATCATTAGATGGTTCACGATAGCCTTCCATCGGAAATTTTTTAAGTGCCAATTGGAAACTTTTAGTTCCGCTGCGCCTATGCTGCGCATTTAAAATTCAGCTTGCTGATCAAGAAGACTCAACGAAGATTTGAAAATCTCAATGTTGCTATCCTGGATGTCAGCGCCTGCTGTTCAACTTTCTTGGGTAGCTTGGTGATTGGAAGTGGTGTGTCCAACTTGCAGTGTAAAATTTGATCAAAATTTTACATTGGAAATCGAGTCGGTAAGAAAGTTTTTTATGGGGGATTGGAAGCCAAAAAAGGCTATCGTGAACCCCCCAATTTCTATATCTGTTTAAATCCCTGAAAAATTAGGAAAGAAGAGTAAATTTCCAAAAAAAAATGCCACTCAAACTGGTTACCCAACTGGAGGACTCCCCATTGCCATTTATAGGGTAATAGATCATTCAAAATCCTCAATCTGGACACTTTTCCAGAAAAAGGTGTTTTGGACTTGATGCTCATTGTTGAGATGCTTTAAGAGGTTTTGATTTTTTGGTCAAAAATATAGAAGATCTCTTGATTAAGAACTTGAAGGATTTTAAACCCCAACAGGAATTCTTTCAACTGTCTCAAGCCAAACAATCTGGTAGATCACAAACCCCTTTGCAAGAAACACTTCTTGGGGGAGTTCTCCCTGAGCCACGGGTTTCCATTTCTCAAAGATTTTTTGTCAAGATCGCACAATTTATATTCAATTTTCTATGGGAGCATCAGCTGTATCTTCACTGTCTGATGTTTGATTCATAGTATGGGCAAAGCCAAGGCCGGGTCGGGTGGGTATCTTCCGGGCCACGTCGGGCCCGCCCACCCCTCCGGGCCACTATGTACATAGAGCCGATTGTGTTCGCCGCCAACTTTTTCGAGGACGAACTTGACGCCGTCTGCCGATCACATAAAATGTCCCTCATGGCCATCCAACCGGCGCAGTCCTTCAGTCTGACAGCCGAAAACGAAACCGACGAATTCTCACTCTTTGCAAACGCGTTGAAAGTTCTGCGGGTGGACGACATCGATCCTCTTGACCCGGAGCATGGACCTGCAGCCGTATGGAAGAGGATTTGTGACTCAAAGTGACTTTCAGCTTTCTCTCATTCAAATCCATCCCTTGTTGACGCGTATTTTGACGATTGTACTGATGCAAGTTTCGTGCTTATTCACAAGGCTTGAGAACCGAAATTCGCATTTGTCACCTGAGCAAAAAGAATCGTGGAACTTGGAACGTAATACCTGGCAGCTCGTTCAAATGCTTTACACTGAACGAACCGCTCCATCGCAGTCCTCAAGCTCAAAACTCATGTCAAACCCCTACCTTCCACCCTTGAAAGTAGTCAACATTCACTTATCAAAATCAAAAGACTTGCTAGAACTATCAACTTTTCGAGATTGGCTCCACACTTGTCCAAGTCATACTCATCCAGCAGAAATCCGCCGAGGATATTGGCCATACACGAAGGCTTCTATCAAACATGCACATCAGAAGTATCCCCACTCAGATTCTCGCCAGCCTTCTGGAAAATCATCTGCTTTTCATTCCATGGATCCTGATGCCCCACTACGCGCAAGTAGTCACCAAACTAGTCTTAGGTCTCAGACGCTACAAACAGGAGATAACCCCCGTTTCGTAGCAGATACCAATCATGTCCAGGAGAAAGGTGAATTAGAACAATTGGATCAAGAATACGATCGAGCAATGGTCAAAACCCTATACGAATATGTCCGAGCTGGGGAGATGGCGTTGGCTCTCGATTTCTGCAGACAATGCGATCATCCTTGGCGAGCCGCCAGTCTGGCCGGTGGGCAATTATTTAATGACCCGCCTCTGGCAGATTTTGAAAACGGATCCTCTCTCCCTCAAGATGAGATCCTACCCGACGCCGAATTACTAGATTCCGCACTCAATGAAAACCCGAATCTGCCACCCTACGACCGAACTCTTCGTTCAGGATGCCTGAACCGGAAACTATGGAAATCAATGTGTTTGCATATGTCTTCTAACAAATCACTTCCGACATATGAGCAAGCCCTTTATGGTGCTTTAGCGGGTGAAACTAGTTCAGTCTTACCCGTCTGTTACACCTGGGAAGATTACATATGGTGTCATATCAACTCGATTTTCGAGACTCAAGTTGAGCAAATTTTGGAATCCAACCAACTGGGATATTATTGGACACACGAAGCACTACCATCTGCCGAGAACCACGAGGCGAATGCATCAGAAGATGAAAACATGATGGCTGCTTCAAATCAATCTCACAATGCCAGCAGGAATAATTTGCCAGAGCGATCCCTCGACGACTCCCAACCCGACATTAAATCTGCAATGAGCAAAGCATTTGACAAGATACTCCGAAGTGAAAACACCTCGTTAGCCGAAAGTGCCAGAAACCCATTTCATGTGGCGCAAATGTGGTTAGCGATCGATAAAATCAACGATTTGTTTACCAGCTTTTCAGATCGATTGAAGTCTGCTTCTGAAGATTTTACTCGAGAGTGTGTTCGAATTCCCAATATTCCTCATGAATTCTCAAGCTAACTGAGTCGCGCCCTTTTACCTACCAGGCATCTATCTCATCTCCTGCGGTTTTTCTCTCACTTGATTTTATTTCTGCGATCGATTAACGAGCAAGTTGATAGTGAGGCAGCCAATGCCATCCTTCGTGGCTACGTTCAAGTCTTAGAAATGGAAAATAAACATAACTTGATTGCATTTTATGTCGCGGAACTACAGCCAGAATCCGGTGTTGAGACGTATGCCAAGTATCTCATCTGTACGTATTTCTATCATTGCTTCAATGTGCTTTTATCGCGTGGGGGCTGTATCAACACTAACCAACTTCGTTTCTTTTCCAATAGCTTTGGGTCCTTCCGCGGATCTTCCGACGCGTCGCGTCGCTTTACTGAGAGCGTTGGAGCATGGGTTAGATTTATCTCGGGTTGCTTGTACAGCCGTTAAGCTTACCTTGCAAGAAATCACGCGCGTGAGTTCTATCCCACCCCATGCCCCTCATGAGCTTGATCCGTCTAATTTTTCTATCTCCCTTCTTCTTCTCATATGCAATAGACTTCCCTTGAATCCAACAGGGAACATGGCCTGAATAAATTCAGCCATCAGCTAACGGACAAACAAAGAGAGCTGATTCGGTCCTTAGAGTGGCTAATAATTGATCCCGTAACGTATCTAGAAGCTTTAATTCAAGCGGATTCCTTGATCAGATACTTCCTAAGTCAGTCATCAGATGAACTGCACCATAAAGCGCATACTTAAGCTCACTTTCCCCACGATTGATTTTTACTGTTATAGCGGCCGGTCATCCGCACGCTGCTCGTGAAGTCGTCTTGTCGGTTCCAGCAGATGTGCTCAGTGTTATCGCACAGTCGCAAGATCCGCTTGCAGAAGCAGAGACTGGAGGCGCCATCGAGAATACTCGCAATGCAATTCTCGAGTTTACTCAATATCGAGACTTCTTTGATTGTTTGGCATTACATGAGCAAGTTGATGAGATCTTGAGTCAAAGGCCTATGGACGGGTGCGTCTTGTAACGCATTGCAATCTAGCAAACCAATTTGAAGCAGCTCTAACGTTTCGTCGTCACCGGTACTTTGTATTTGTAGTGCAACAACCTCGGACACGCAGGCCTTCACACAGGCATTAAAGGTGAGCATCTTCTTGTAAAAAGTACGGCAAGATGAGCAAGCAGCTTACACGGTGTTCAAACCTGCAGGAAATGTGTGATCATTTATACACCGCTGTTGTTGGAATTTTGAGTTCGGAGTGGTTACAAGACATTCAATTCAACCCGGTGGAAAACAATGGTCAGCAGTCCATTACGGTTCGACATTCAGTTTTTTTTTCTGATCGTTAACAGTCTTCCCGTCTTTCCACACTGATAATCGCAGAAGAGCAAGAGCAAACGGCGGACCGAAGGGTGGCTGAATTGAAATTAATCAGGAACATTTACATTCCCGAATTGGTTTTCCGCCTACATGATGCTCTGGTTGAATCTGGGACCTACGTTGTCACGTTAGTATTGTTTCTGGCAAGAGTTGACCGTGATCCGCGGAAAGATTCCCATTTGCACAATGATGGCAAAAGATTTAACACTGATCTCGGTCATTTTGATTTGCGATCAACTGCAGAAATCTGAGACGCGCCTTGGACTTAGCCACCCTTGTAGCAAACGAAAGTTACAAGAACTATGCCGAGTTCTTACCTCCCGAGCTGGACGTGCCTGGCGCTCACAAAAACAGCCAAAGGAAAATGAAGGATTATTTGCGTGCATTGCGAGTCGTTCATCTCATGATTTTAAAATCCTCTGGCGTACATCCCTTGCGGCCTACTTCGAAATAATTTTTTTCGGCAATGTTTACCAACCTCTTTGTAAGAACAAATATCAATATCAACAGTTATTTACATAAATACACATATCAAAACCTGCTATTTGGTTTGAGCAGACTTTACCAACACCTAGTCGTTGCTCCTTTTTCTCTTCCTTGTGCGTGAAATTAATATCTGAGGGAAACCTGTTATGAACACGCCTGTCTTTCTGTTCTTGCGTCTAGAATGCGCCCAGCAAAGTCAAACTAGAGCACGGGCAAGCAAACAAGAGGCCTGGAATTGAGAACGACAGGCTTTTTGAAACGTTAATAGACAAAATTACGCATGCTAGAAGACCCACGTCATTAATTAATGCCTTCGGAGTCATCTGACTGTTCAAGAAATCAGAATGCTTGAACTAATTTTCATTTTTCTTCATGATCAATCTTTCCTAACATCCATGAACGATGCAACGAAGCCAATCTCAACTCATTGCTATCGGAAAATACGCCTGCCAGCAGTATCTTCCAATATCTTCCGATTGTCATTGCAATCACGATTTCAGACAAAGCAGCCGCTCCCTTCCCCTGGTTATTCAAAAAAGACCACACAACCAATGATGGCAATTTCCCGCCTGCGCTGGGGGTTTCTGGAGTCGTGGGAGGAAGATTGCGCACTCGCCGTGTTTCTCTCCGTGGTCCATTGTGGATCAACCCAGGGGAAAAAATATAAAAGGTATAGACGCATGGATGATCCGTATCCTCAGGCGGGCAAGTTTGAGATTTTCATCTTTTACATACTCAAATATTTATTATTTTTGCCCTGGAAGTCCAGCGGATTTGAAAGAAGCATGGCCGAGGACTCCGCTGACACTCCTAGAAGTTCGCATAGGGCCATCGAGTATAATCATGGTAGTCACCAGCTGAAAAATCGCCCAAAATCAATAAAACCAACCAATTGTGACATGCCAACCAATTTTTATCATCCCAATAATTTGCCGATTTCCAGAGCTTTGGCTGCCCGCTACCGCGGGAGGCAAAGGCTTTCGCAAGAGACCCGCTTCCATCGTTTATCAACCGTATCGTGAGCTGATCAGCTGGCTGTGCGCATGTCGCCTTCTACTCTTCACGGCTGAATTGGTCGTGGAGTTACAAAGGGCGTGAAGTTCGGTGTTTATTCAGTTTGTTCTCGAACTCGCCACATGTCCGGCAGCGGCCTCCCGTGCTGTGGGAGGCTTTGTTCAGCTCGCCATTGTTTCCGAATATTACGGGGCATAATATTGTCATTCCATCCAGGTTGGGCGGACCTGATCAGATGACTCACGAAAATTGTTGGTATTACGCGCGATATGGCAAAACCAACGCGGCAAGCTTGTTCTTTTCTTTTCTTTTCGCCATGTGATACAGCCAGACACAATTTTGTTTTCACATTCTCTAGTGCAAACTGAAGTACAGATTGTGGAGGTGCTTGGAGATAGAAACCAGACTTAGGGTTTTGGATTGCTTTCAGACCTGAGCATGTAAGCATCTCCAACATGTAGAATTTGCAAGCACATACGAAAAGATAACCATAAATGTGCCCGTCGATCCGTTCGACACCGTCCGCCCCGTCAAGGCATTATGAGCCAATCATTCTGAAAAATTTTTTACCCTCGGTTGAAGCAACAGTTGAGTGACGCAGGCGAGGTGTGAAGTGCATGATTGCCCCTAAAAGCCCTAGGGCAGCTTGGTGGCTTTGCATGTCCGCGCGACAAGCGAAGGGCCGCAACTTATTTTTTTAGTGCTGGGATTGGGTGTGAACAAGCAACATCCAAGAGGCACTTGGATAACATTGTCGCTGGGTGTAGCTCGTCCGTCGTCATGCGAAAATCTCTCTTTGTCCGTTTCCATCATAAGGTCCAACGGATGTACCGAGTGTGTCTTAGTGCATTACGATTTGCTGGGGACAAAGAGCCAACCGACTTGCGGCCAGTATTAACTTAAGCGGCAATGGACTCATTCTCCTCCCACTCTTTGTATCGTCCGCAAACACCCACAAGTATAACTTGGTTGCTATTATTCCACTTCAAGCCGAATTTCCTTCAGCCTTCGTCTGTTAATCTTCCACCGTGTGGCAATTTAATCTGTCTTCCCACCTTTCTATTTCCAGGACATAAGCATACACACATTCACACTCACTCATCATTTCTTGATCTTGATAATCAAGTATCTCGAAAGCTATCCCATCACCCATATTCACCTTAGCGCATCGTCAGCATAGCCAACAGAAGAGATTCATAGGGCGGCCCA
This sequence comes from Puccinia coronata f. sp. avenae, assembly GCA_002873125.1. Taxonomy (NCBI): domain Eukaryota; kingdom Fungi; phylum Basidiomycota; class Pucciniomycetes; order Pucciniales; family Pucciniaceae; genus Puccinia; species Puccinia coronata. The sequence continues at coordinate 302,316 of PGCI01000024.1, forward strand.
GGAAACATGTCTTCTCCAGATCAGCAAAACCCAGCGGAATCAAATCCGATGACCTTTGCCCATTCTTCCTCCGTTCTCGGCCCTGATCAAGATATTTTGACAGAAAAGAAGCTAGATGGCCTCGAAGTGACCGAAAATTCTAGCCCATCAACCTCCCTACAGCTCCTCCCTCTCCGAGAATGGAAATACGCCAAGTTTTTCCCCGGTGGATATTCGCCAAACCGTCAGCTTCCCTTTAAGGGTCAGAGTATGGTTTGGGCTGTCAATATTGTAGCTGGGATAGCCATCATGTGATGATTTTTTGTGATCTCCCTCCAGTTGGCTAGTATTCATCTTGCCTGTCAATCCTCTTCCACCTTTCGTTACAGGTTCTATGGCTTCGATCAGGGAGTCATGTCGGGTTAGCTACCTCACCTAGCTCTTTACTTGACAGTATGCTGACCCTTATTGCCGACAGGCGTCAATAACACCCTCAATTACCAACACGAGATGGGTATTTTCAGTCAACCTCAGAGTGAGGCAGATGCTGCTAAAATTGGAGGGCAAGTTTTTAGTATTTTACAGTCCATTCCGATCCCCCTACTGACACTTACTGGCTGATTTGATTAACCCCCTCATAGCATTGTCGCTGTCTACTATGTGGCAAGTAGACATCTCTATTATCCCCGTTGGTCCTGGGCGTAGAGTTAACCAGCTCAACCGTGTTGCCTTTCTCTTAACGCAGGGTACCTTTATCGGCGCTTTGATTGGGGGATCTCTCGGTGATCGGATCGGAAGGCTCAAAAGTGGGCAGTCTTCCATCGCTACAGATGATCCAAAAATTCTGAATCGTTGAAGTCTCTTATGTGTTGCCATCGTACTAGCTATCGTTTTCGCTTGTTTCTGGGCCGTAATCGGTGCTTCCCTGCAAGCCTCAGCACAAAATGTACATACATTTTTATTTCTTGTTATCTTTCGCATGACCACTTAACTGATTCTCCTTCTTACACGTCCCCAACATTCCATTGATCTCAGATTACCTGGATGTGGTAGGCAACCTTTAAATATTTCAGATTGACACGCAATAACTGAATGTTGTTTGTACTTTAAGTTGCGCTCGAGTCATCACCGGCATTGGCACTGGACAGTTGAACGCATTAGTACCCGTCTGGACCTCCGAGCTTTCCCATCACTCCGGCCGAGGTGCCGCGATGGGGTTTGAATGTGAGAGAAATCATCATTTTGTTTTGACGCGCGCATTTTCTTTGGCTCATCACCTGGCACATGAATTTCTGAATTCCCCCTCAATCACTCAGTCATGCTTAACATTGCTGGGCTGGCCACGGCTTACGTTAGTCGAATTTGTACTGCATCAAATGCTAGCATCTTTACTGATGCTTGCTTTGTAAAATTTTACCTCCGTGCGATCGCTACAAAACAGTGGATCGAGTTTGCCTTGCGTACACAAAATCAATCATTACGGTGGAGATTACCCTTGGCTTTGCAGGTGGGCTTGTTAATGAACATGGCTCAATCTTAAGCTTCGTACTCATGGCCGCCATTTTGTCTAGGTTGGATTCTTGGTCGTTCTTTTGATTCTGGTGCCCTTGTTTCCAGAATCCCCTCGATGGTACGTACCACCACACGCTTACCCCCAAGCCCTATACTGACATCTCTTGGTAGGTTGGCCAAAATGGGCCGCGACGAAGATGCCCGTCAAATCCTCTCCGTACTTAGGTACAAGAAGGGAGACTCGAAAGAAGAGCTCACTGATCGTGTCGAGCTTGAATTACAGGGGATCATAGAAGTTGTCCAAGACGAACGGAAATTGGAAGAGAAAAGTATGAAATGATAGCTAGCTTCCCACTTACTTTCTGAATCTCACATTCATTTTCTTCATCCATTTGAATCAGGCGCGACTACTTATTGGTCTATGTTGACTCGTAACGACCCCCAGCATTTGCGTCGGAGGACTTGGTTGATCATCTGGCTCCAAATCATGCAAGAATTAGTTGGGATTGGAGTCGTCACCGTCTATGCTCCGACCGTCTTCCAACAGGTTCGTATCACTATCCATATACTCGGAATAGCCCTGAAGTGCGACGTGAATTTTTAATGTCCCATTTATTCCTCCGATACATATCAGGCTGGATATAGCGAATACACAGCAGACTTGTAGGTCTCTGTCTCCATGCTTCAATTTATCCCTCTGGGCTCTTTACTTACTCCTTGTGCTCGTGATCGCGTAGACTTTCCGGATTTAATGATATATCATACAGTTGAGTCTAGTCTCAACAGGCCAGATTATCTTCTCTACGAATCCTAAAGTGAACAACGTGAGACTGATCAAATAATCCTCATGATAGTGTTCAGCCTTATCATTGCTATCGTGACTCTGGACCGCATGGGTAGAAGAATTACGCTCTATTGGGGTGCTATCGTGATGGGCATATGTTTGTTGATATGTGGGATTGCGGCAAGGTATGGTTTTTCTAGTTAAAAATTAAACCCAATCAAGCTGAAGCTGACTGCTCGATTGATGCCACCAGATACGTTACCGACCTCTCTTTATCCACTGCTGGCCGCGAGTCATGGGGAAGCGTTGTCACCGCGTTCGTAACTACTCGCCGTCATATATTCCTGTAAAAACGGACATTGCTTTGCTAAATTTGACCCGCGTTTCTCCCTCAACAGCTTCACGTTTATCTACACCGCTACTTTCGGTGCTAGTACGTTACCTTCTCTCCACTTTTTTTCCAATACCCAACTCTGAAATGGCTCTGTTTTCTTCGTAGCTTGGTTAACTGTCCCGTGGCTTATACCAACGGAAATCATGCCGCTCTATGCGCGAGCGAAGGGTGGATGCGTGAGTAGAATAGTTCTTCCTTAATGCATGCCTCTGCCGCTTTCTCACCCAGATTTCCCTCTCCTCTTCAGTGGAGTGTGGTTGGTTGGTCCATCGGCAATGGAATAGTTACCCTGATTGCCCCGTTCTTGTTCAACTCGATCACCTACTGGACTTTCATTCTGTAAGAGCTTCACTACCATCCTCCAAATCGTTGTGGTCTCAGAATTGACTGACTTTCTCACTTCACTATCCCATTTCCACCCAAAAAAATAAAGATTCGGTCTTCTCAACTTTTTTACACTCCCCAACATTTATTTCCTGTACCCAGAATCTGCGGGTAGAAGTCTGGAAGACATGGACATCCTTTTTGAGTCTGACAGTATCTTTGTTCATAAAGCCAATTATCAACAGAAGAACGACCTCAATACCTCGATGGCTATCCATCCCAAAGGAGAAGTGTTGTAAAATTTAGTTGAAAAGCAGGCTTTCTTAGCCACCCCAGTTAAACTCATCTATTCCTGTGAGTCTTACTATTTTTGCTTGGGACGGCTACCCACCTATGGACGCAAAGTGGGATAGATAATCTAATCTTGGTTTACATCTTTTTCTTGTCACCCCCGGGCACTCAATCAAACAGTCTTGATAACTTGATTTTCTTTATACTCCAAGCCTTTTTGTTGTACTTTTATGATCCACTCGTTCGGATTTCCCGGAGCATTTTTTCTGTCTTGACAACTCAACAACTTAATTTCATTTTCTTTACACAATATTTTTTCACATCTCATGATCCATCACAGCGACCTCAATTTTCCTGATATCTCGAAAATCAATGATAAAAACTCATATCTAGTTGGTTGCTCTTCATTGTGCTTGCTTGGTCCATGTATAGTATGGTTCCCCGATCTTGTACACTGTGCCACTAATTTTCTTATCCCAATCATCAGGCTTAAACTCACAAAAAACCAGTTTCTGATGTATTCTTTTTTTTCGAGATGAACTATTTTTTGGTGTTGATCACGCTCAAGACATCTTGTACCAGATTTTTGTTTTATCAATTTATCCTTTCCTTTTTTTTTGTTCAACTATGCGAATCATGATTCATTTTTCAGGGTGACAAAAGCCTTTCAGTGTGCTCCAATCTCAACTTCACATCATAAAAAATAGCACCCCAATCTCGTTCTCAACAAGTCAATACCCTGACTCAGCAATCCATGGGGGACTTTATATCTTTGAGATTACACAAGGTACTAGTTGGAGCTAAATAACTGGCGGGACCACTTCAAAATTCAAGGCGCCTTGTAAGAAATCAATTCTGAAGCTTTGAAATGCCATTTTACTTGAAAATGGCCTGAAAAATTTCTTGCCTTGTCCAGAAAAAGTTAGATAGCATATCAAAGCAATACTTTTTCTGAGGCAAGGTGATCCCCCATATATCAATCAACACTCCTCACTTCAAGATTTTTTTTTCAATAATCTATCCCGTACCGAGCTTTTCTGTGCAGGAATTTTATCAAATGTCCTCTTGTAGATTCTCCTATGACTTGCTCAATTTTTTTTTTGCTGAGTGTAGGAAATTTATCAAAAAGCCACAAACCCAGGAGATGAGGTTGAAATCAGGAATTATGTATGAGTTACCTTTCCAGACAATCCTTCAGGTTATTCTCAACTATAGCTTCGAATTGTGAAGGGATTCAGCTCAGCTAACATTGCAGGTTGCTGACATGTGCTTTGAGTCTTGACTGAACGAAACCTTCGCACGCTTTTGGGATGAAGCGTAGAAGATTGGCACTGGCTGAGTGCTCAAGTTCTTTGTTCGCAAGATGTTGGTGGTGAAATATGATTGAAAGATGCTTCAGCGTGCGCAGCGGAGAGGCATATGCTTGTGTGGTGTTGTATGCAATATCAAAAAAAATCCAAACTCCGCCAACAGTCAGTCAGTGGAGTCCCTACATGCAGCAGCCAATCGGTCTTCCAACTCGCTTCAATGGAACAACAACAGTTTCGTCTCCATGTCGGTGGCCTTGGACCATCAGTGGCCCCTCAAGACCTTGAACGTAGATTCGCCTCCTTCGGGACCGTCGTCAAGGTGGATGGAGTTGGCAAGCTGGATGCCAATGGTACGCTTAGATTTCAGTCCACTGACACCATTTTACTGCTAAGCTATGAAATACATCTGGACAATGTATCAGGCTCTCCTCTAAGATACGCTTTCGTGGATATACTCTCAACAGATTCTGAAATGAAACGATGTATGGTTTGCTTAATACCTATGAATGTCTAAACAAAAAAATATTGACTCTGTTCCTCCTCTGAATTATATACAGGCATGAACTTGCTATCTGGAACGACTTATAAAGGAAGCACGTTGAGAATTGCGCCTGCGAGGCCGGATTATGTCGCCCGAGCAGAAAGAGAAAGAGCGAACCTGCCCATCACCACTTTCGTGGACCCCGACGAAGAAGCCATCCGGATTCGCGAAGAGAAAGCCGCTCGAAAACTGGAAAGAAAACTTTCCAAGTTCCGAGCCAGGAAAAGAGGGATTGAAGGTTACGAAAGCTCCAATATGGAACTAATGACCGTCAAAAAATTCAAAAGTCGGCAAGGCGTCAATGTATGTTTTTTTTTGTTCTCCTGGCGTCATTCACTAAAAAATTTTAAACGTCATCGTTCTTACCATTAATTGACCTTCCTGCTAAATTTACAGGGATGGAAGAAAGATCCAGAAACGTCACTTCCGATATTCCCAATAGTTACCCGCCCTCTTCGTCCACTACATCCTGTGGATTCCGGCCCTTCTGAAGGAAATGATCCACTAGAGACATCTGATTGCGTTCGAGTGCCAACACGTGCCCGAAGAATTCGAATCGACCCGACTATATACCGTGCTGCAATCAAGAACCGTAAGACTCATATTCTAGGGCCAAGGGCTATGTCGATCCAGCAGTACAATTTGGGGTTCGGTGGTGGAGCTAAAGATGTGAAAAAAAGTCAAGCAACTCAAGTCATGTGGGAATGTGAGCTCGGCGAGGACGATCACGTTGTCTGGAGGCTGGCGACTGGCAGTGACGTGGTTCAAGAGGAGCGAGTACAGCTTTCTAGCTGCACCTTGCAGAAACTGAAAACAGTGGACGAGCGCCATTCATCCAAATCTCTCGAATATCAATCCACCGAACACCCCACCACTTTACGCTTGAGAGGTGGTGGTCCATCCAAGCGACCTCGGCAATCTCATAAGCAACCGAAACCTCCCACTCCTACCTCACTATCCCCCGAATCGCAACCAGTTCATTCGCCTTCGAATCCAGAAGACCCATCAAGTGATGAAGCCCTTTCGAATATCCTGAAAAAAGAACGCTTGAGATACTTGGCCCTAGCTTCTCAGACAGTAGCACAGCCCCTCAATAGGGCTGATGCACTTGAGGAGGTAGGGCAGGGCACACAGGCAGCTGTCGAGAGACAGAAAGTGAAGGAACAGAGGCAGGGGTGTCACTTCGAGGATACAATTGAATTCGCGCCAACAACTGTGATCGAGTCAAGCAAAAAGCGGCAAACATCCACCGACAAAGCAAAATCCTGCCAACAGTCCCAGCAAACGCTCCAAGGAAAATCCGACTTGGATTCCCCTTTAGATCAATCAACGCCCGCAGGCTCAGATGATAACATGATGTCATCCACGTCGGAGGCCTCTGCAAGCTCAAGGCCAAAGGTCTCCGATTCAGATAATAGTTCAGAATCTAATGCCAGTTCTAGATCTGAGTCCGGTTCCGACTCCGATACTAGTCCCGAATCTAATGAAAATGCTAGTCCCGAACCTGATGACAATGCTAGTCCCGAATCTGATGATGATGCCAGTCCCGAATCCGATGATAGTTCTGAGTCTGGTGGCACTTGCCAATCTGAACCATCCATGAACGAGCATCTTCCCTCAGAAACCCCGCACTTAAAGACCAGTCTATCTCGATCACCGAATTCAGATTCGATGAGCATCAAGGAGAGTAAGAATGTGACGATAGAACAGGATGTAGTACTTCCATCACCGGATAGTAATGCGCGCGCCGACGTTTGCAATGGTGCCAACAACAACATCAAGCGAACCAGATCAACAGACCAAACGATTGACGACCACGCAAAACCGGCCAACACATCCGCCGTTCGCCTAACGGATTTAACGGACATGTTTAAGGCAAAAGAACCCGAGAAGACAGGGTTTCGCCTAACTGATGTACTGGGTGAGATGGAACTGGATGAAGATGTACTCGGCTTGGACATTGGATCGGAAATGGATACGCCAGAATTTGGTTCTGCTCTTCAGTCTGAACAACGGGAAAACGGACAGCTTGACAAGTCCAAGGCTTTCATTCATCCGTACCGTTTGAAGGATAACAGCTTTGCTCAATCGCAGAAATGTACACAAGTCAAGCCAGGAAAACGAATACGGCCATTCTTTTTTTATCCGACCGATGAAGATCCGGATGACAAGGTGATCAACTCGCTGATCTCGACTGAACATCGAGAGGCCGTACGACAACAATGGCTATCCGGTGATCTAGCCTCCTCTTCCGACAGTTGGAGGACATTCATTAGAACCGAGTCAAGGTCAAGCTCCTGATTGTTTGACCTCGACACGCCCACAAAGATAAACGTTGTGATGACTGATTTCTCCATCTTTCTCTTTCTGCGTTCGTTGAACTAGGACTGAAATCGAAACTGCGCACGATGGAAAGAAATCTGCTCTGACAGAACAGATGCGTCGCAAGCACAAGGATGCTATCAAGAGGGATCGAAAGTGGGGCAACCGACAATCAGTTAAAACCTCCACTCATAAAGGTTCGGAGGCTGAAAGTGATTTGTCAAATTAATGGTTTTTGTTTTCGATTGGCAATATTACTACCATGAAACGCACTTACCAGAAAAACGGAACTGCGTCTTTATCGCTCTCCGACATAAATGGACTGCCTTGTGTTCAGATTGTTGCTGCACTTGATCATTTCTCAGGCTTTTCTTTCATGGACCTATTTTCTCAGTGCATCTGCTAAATACATGAAAGGGTTGGCTCGGGGAGGCAAACAGACCTTGCCACCTGGTTCGTATTGACCACAGCCTAACTTTTGGTCTAAGTGCCCATGATGCGGGAACACAACATCTCAGATTTTGGAACAGTAGAACCGCATTCATTTGTCCATTCCGCAGTCTATTCTCTAACTCCTTGTGATTATTTTGCTTTTGTTGAAAAATATAAATTTTTGTCAATATCATAAATAGATTGAGACAAAAGTGTACATGTTTATTAGTAGATATTTTAATCAGTTTATCATATTCACTCCGCGGAGTCCATTCTCCACACTTCAGTCCCACACTCATGATTCCAATTTTTGATTGATCTTTTGGAATCGAAGCAAACAAACAATCAGCACCAAAGCGTGCCACCAGCTGGTGCGTGACTTCGGCCCCGGGGGCGCTCCCTGGAGACTTCGTGAGGCCCCGGGGGGAAAGCCCCACCCCGAGGTACAGCGAGATCCCGCCCCAGTGGCAGTGAGTGATCTGATGGTCAAGAAAAAGAAACCGACGTTCAACGCCCGAAGATGCTCCTGTTACCAACCCGCTGCTTTCTTGGATTACTCGCCATCTTCTTGTCTCTCCAACCATACGCTGCCAATGAGCGACTCTCTCGAGCGTATCCCTCCGGACTCGTGCTGCAATCTCCCAGGACTTCAACCGTCTCCACTTTGGCCGACTCTGAGCGTGTCTCTCTCAATCAAGTCGACTACATCTCCAGCTATCCTGATGGCCATAAGCTGGTCCCCGTCGTACTGGGTGTCATGAGCAAGTGCCCTGATGCGCAAAGTTAGTGACTCGAAATTCATTCTCCAACCAATTTGTAAAATAAATAGCGCGTAGGCCACTCCCGCAAAACTCAAACTAGCATTTGCACTCCTTTCAACTACTTCTATGTCTTTTCACCAGTATGCGAAGATGTATTTGACAGAGTCTTGGCTGAGGTTAGTGATAAGGTGGACGTCCTGGTTGCCTACATGGGGGAGTAAGCATTGAATGTATTTTATTCTATCCATTTCTCGAGATCCACAACGTCTCATTGTGGTATCTTACTCCATCTGCTTTTTTTTTTCTACTTCAGCATTGACCCTTCAACTCATTATGGAGTACGCTGTCGACATGGTGACTCGGAATGTCGGGGAAATATACATCAACTATGCTATCGAAATCGATTCCCTCAACTTAATGATTGGTACGTGATCGTATCTTGTCGAGATGCTCTTTCTTTACTGGGAACAAGGAAAACAACTCAGGATCGCCATTTTTCTTTCCTGCGTTGTTGATATTGCCTTTTTTCATAATACTAGGTGGGGGTTTATACAATGTGAAAACTACGCCGGATTATCTCGTGTCGGAGAGGAAGCGCTCGCCAGATCCTGTGCGAAGGTTAATTTGCATGATTGGGACAAAGACGTAGGAGATTGTGCCAACGGTTCTCAAGGCCAACAGCTGCTTCAATCAAGCGTCCAACAAGTTAAACATCTTAAGATTGAGAAGAGCTGCTCTATCATCATCAGTTAGTCCCACCATCCTATCCTTTAAACTACACATGTGTACACACATTGATGTTTCTCCTTGATAACTACCGTTGGGAAACCTTGTTTTAGATCATCAACTAGTGTGTGTTCATGATGGCGGCTGGAAGGATTGTAAAAGTGGCCACGAGGTTGCTGACTTCGTGAAATATATCAACTATGAATACGACGTGATCAACACCCCTCAGGAATGAATCACCATCTGCGCCTATCTTTCGCATTCTCAATCTACCTTTAGCAAAATCATGATGCCAACTTAAGCAGACTCGCACTTGAACCCCCCGACAAGCACACCCAATTTTGTCTAGAGTGCTTGAATTCTTGGAACGCACACCCCGGCTCGCAATGATGAAGACGGAAGGATCGATCACCAGATTTCTGACAAGGCGTTGATTGGACCCAAGCGTCTCTTAACTTACCAATTGTTGTATTCATTCCAGTTTATTTATCCCAGCTCCGCAAATGTATATGTCTCCAATTAGATGGTTGTGCCTGTAAACCAATAAGTCAATTTTTTGCTTTGTTTATGCCCCTAGATCACATGTGCTGCAGCTTTGTGTTGGCATAGAATCACGAGTGTTGGTACAGCATAATGCGTGTTGGTATAGCATAATGCGTGTTGGTATAGCATAATGCGTGTTGGTATAGGATTATGAGTGTAATTACCTTCATCTCACTTGAGATGTATTTCCCTTGAATTTTTGCTGGTGTATAGAATTGCAGATTTTAGTCACAACCCCTATAACTATACACCACTGTTTGGTCCATCCTTATGATTATTAGTTACTTGACATTATGTTTTTTTAAGTATGAATAAGAATTGTATAATTAGTACCAAAATGTAAATGAAAATTATTCATTCTATTATTCTAGATTCTTCAAAGTTTCATTGTTATTAGTATAGAATCTTACCAACCTATGAAATGTAAATTCAATATAGGCTTGGATTTATATTTCATGGGTAGGTCACTGTAATTGGGCTGAGCTACATCAGAGAAGGGATTGTTGGGTATCTGATTGCTTTGCTCTTGATCTCCTTCTCTCATTTTTCTCATTTCACACCAGTATCACTAGTCTTTTTCTCAAGCTTTCTTCTTTCATGCTCCTGATTGATGGCACCCGCAACTCAGCCTCATTTAATTGGTTAAAATCCTCTAGACTGGCAACAAAAAATCTTCTTGGTTCTGAAGCTTGAACAAAGTCCTTACTGGGAACTTAAATCTCCATTGTGTTTTGTCCTTGGTGCACTTCATCCCACTGTTTCAAGTATCTTGCTTTCTAGGAAATTGTCCTCTTTGGCTATTTTGCCATCTCAGTTTCCAATTGGCCCCAAGTTCTTTGGGGATTGACGCTGCACAATGTCACTTGAGATTGTTGGATTCTCAACCTATCTTCTCAATTCTACTTTTCCCCAGTGTCTGCTCCTGTTCTTTTGCCATTCACAATTACATGTTTTGGTTCCAGTTTCATTCCTCATTACCTGTTCTGTTTCTCTTTAGATCTATCCTTAACATCTGTTGCAGTTCCCTGTACTCAGTTCTGTGGTTTTTCTGTGCTGCTGTTTGTTACACAGCTGGCTCCATGTGACTAGTTGAAGTAGAAACTGATTCTCATTAAAATCAAAGCATCAAATCTGATCAACACCATCTTGAAAGAAGAAAACCCCCCCCCTCTCCCCCCCAATCAGCTCCTTGATCCAAAAATCTCCACCTTTCTCTCAGTCTCTAAACCTGAGAGATATCAAGTGAGAATTCATTTTTGTTGTGAAATCTGTTCAACTGGAGTATCAATCACATCTCAGTATGACTTTCTCTCAAAATTAAATCTCTTTCCTCCTCCTCCTCCTCCTATTGTCTCATGTTTTTACAGCTCTTAGAGAAAGGGCTGAAAAGGTATGTCTTACAGTACTAATAATGCACTCAACACATGATTAACTACATGTGACTGCAGTGCCAGGTTACATTGCCTGCAGAAGGCAAACCATAATCTGAGAATGAGGAATACACTATCCCCCACCAGGACTGCTCAACTACATATTTTGATTTAGGTGCACATTTTTTAATGAGGCTTACAGGAAATATTTGGGGTCCCCAAAACAGAATTCAAATGAGAAAGACAAAATTTTATGGATACATTTGTGCAGAGAAAAGGTGGAAAAATGGTGTCTCTCCGCTGTGATATGTACAATGACATTCAATAAAAAAAACAACCATGATTCCCCAACTATTTGATCCAAGTCTTATGCAGCATCCTTCTGTGAGCTTTTTGATACCTTAAACTGCCTCATCTAGCGCTGAGGCCCCACCAAGCTTTGATTCACATGTGCTTGACTAATTGTTTAACAGTATTTCTACTTTTATCAGGGGGGTTCACAATTCAGTTTTTGAGTTCCGGTCTTGCTTAAAAATCCTCCCGGTCGCTTAAATTTAGCTTGAATTGGTGACTTCGGAGTGTCAGCGATTCAACTCTGAAAAGAGTACAGGTTGCCAAGCGTCTCTCTTGGTTGAAAGCAGGAACCTCGGAAAAGGTTGACTTGATTTGTTACACCTTCTTGATGTGATGTATAAAGCCTTTTGAGTAAAGCGGTTTAAGCATTTCTGGTGAGTGCTAAAATAATTTCATGCAGATCCTAATTGTGAACCCCCCTAATGCAGTGGTATGTAAGAATAACACTCTACTTCATCTTTGCAACTTTTATTTCTGAGGGTTGAAGATTTTTGTGAAATTTCTCTCATAAGTTTGGAAGATGACCTCTCCCTGTGACAGTGACCCACTGATAAAAGAAGTATGTATGCCTGTAGATGTTAAGCTAGCTCTTTCAAAGCTAGTTTCTCTTTGGGTTGTATGATGAGGTTCTATGTAAATATGTATCATGAGTTCCATTAGGAATGTTATGTAGTGAGATTCTGCTGACATGTGATTGTCATTAATGTCAATGCAAAGTAGATCACCTGTCACGGGATGCATACGATCACCTGTCACGGGATGCATACATGCAGGGCGGAAACAGGACGAAACGAAATTAGGGGGGTCGGACTCTGCCCGAAAGCAGTTTCTGACACGAGTACATGGTCAACAGGAGGGAAGGGAACGCGAGTGAGCACTGGAGAATTAGCAGAATGAACGAGACACAGCCGGAAAAGAACGCCCAGCAGCTCACGAGGATCGTTCATCCCACCGAGGAACTGCCCCCACCGCTAAGAGCGATCAGGCGCAGCGTCCAGCTGCTCTCCGTCTCCTTCTTCCTCAACATCTTCGCCCCCTTCCTATCCATCCAGAACTTCGCCATCTCCGTAAGCAGCCCCCTACTCTACCCTGGCTGACCGAGACCGAGCCGAGACGCTGAACCTCAATCCCACCCCTCCCCCTTCTCTGGCTCGTCCCCCTCCCGGCTGGATAGAAACTGGAAGCCGATTTAGATGGCAGTCAGCCCGACTCATACCTTCCAAGCCTCATTCCAAAACTGTTGGTATCTCTGACCGGCGATCGAACAACCAAGTAAGCTACTCGGCTCAAGGCTCACCCACTTCTGCCCGTGTTCACGCTGGCTCTCTCACTCACACACCCTATCACTCTACGGGATTTTTCGTCCCTTACCTCAGTTATTCCAACTGGGAATCCAGATTGCGCAGAGAATTCCTGAGACGAGAACCTCACGAAAATCCACTGGGCGACGAGCCGGCGAGACTCAAGCCCAAGATCCCAAAACGTGTCGTTGGCTATGTTTATATCACTGAGCCTATCCCTCTCTCAACCCTCCCCACCCCCGATGACTCGACCCCTCAATATCCTGAACTGGCCAATTTCAAAAATGGTGCCCATGATCAAGCTCCAATCGACGGCCAACATCCTATCAATCCATCATATCCCCCTCAAGCTCCAGAAACCCATCGCACTGAAGGTGTCTCCTCTCATACCCACCAACTCAATACCCCTGAACCTTCGATGAAGCGCAACTCGTCTCCCGAATCACTATCATCCAAGCAGGCTGACCAGAAAGATCCCCATGCAACTGACAATCATCCTACTGAAGAGTCACTTCGAAACGCAGAGTCGCTTCAACCTAAGCCTCTTACCACAGAATCTAGTGAATGCTCAAGTCCAGCTCCACAACATCTAGCAGGATCAAACGCGATAACCTGGTCAAGCCTCTCACCTACTATCAAGCTCAAAGCTTTATTCAAGCTCTGCGAGTGGCATTTCAGTACCTCACACGATTTAGATCGTTTTCGTCGTCTTGTTGATGCTAAGGCTTACACCTCCAACACTGTAGGCTTGGATGAACGATTTGACTGGAGACAGGAACGCTGCGGACTGGATTCAAAAGGAAATCAATACTGGCTTAGTGGGCAAGGCACTGAATCCAGGCTGTGGATTCAACGACGAGAGCCCCAGCCGCCACTAAAAGCAATCACTCTTCGGATTCCAGCCCGGGCAAAGAAGAAGGAGAAGAACGGCCACCGTACAGAACAGAAACGCAAATATGCCACTCAGGAGTCTTCAGTTACCAATCGAAGCCGTCCATCTAGCAGTGGCGCGCCACCCAGTCCTAAGCGAACCAAGTTGACCGGCACAAGATCGTCACAAAGAATACGTGCTGCCACTCAGGTGGAGTCCGACAACAGATCTACATCACCACGTCCAACCACTATGATTGTACTCAAGAAGACTTCCGCGTCCAAAAATTCACGAACGCCTCAGACGAACAACAAAACGGGTCTCAATGGACCTAGACGACCAGCATCAAGGAGGAAGGCTAATGATGAGGTGTGGCAGGATGTACCCCCCGGTTGGTTAGATGAGGTAGTAGAGCCCACTTCCAAACAGGTTTCCACAGTATTCTCCAGTGATCTATCGGAGATGAGTGACGACGACGAGTTTGTTGGTGATACTACTCCTCGTCCAGCAAAACAAAGTAAACTCAAGGCTGCGGCAAAGTCATTACCCAACACCTCAGCACCCGACACCATATCTACGGATGAGAGCCTCTCCGAGCTTTCTTCCGACAGCCCAGATGCATCGGGTGACGTCTCTTGCGAGTCTTCGTCCGGTGATTCGAATGGAACGACTCGAGCGGATGAAATGGAAGGCGTCACATTAGCCAATGACCTCAACGGTCGTGAGGAGTCTATGAGTTCACCAACACCCGGAAACACCTTTCACGAAGGACAGGCCGATACCCCCGAAGAAACAACCCTCCAGCCTGCGCAGAATGGTCAAAACCAGCAGCCCAGTGATCTTTCTTCTAGCAATATTCCACTATCTACGCCAGGCGAATCAAACACCACCGCAAGCACAAACCGCATCCAACAATCCGTGCCCGTACATCCAATTTCTGAAGCATCTCCGCAATTACCCACTCCAAACTCAAATATGCCAACGGCAAACTCCACTTCCTGTGATGCGGAAAAAGTAGAATCCTGTCAGGAAAATTCCGGTTCATTTTTTCCCGAACTGAAGGGCCATCCCCTTGACCCAGAGTGGATTGAATGGGAAGTGGTGAGTTACCAGCTAAGATGTCATGTCAATATTCAGAAGAAAGTGTCGAACGTCCTTTTGACACCTTTTTTTTTTACTTTGGAAAGGTTTGTGCGAGCATAGAAGATTGGAGAAACTTTCCTTTGCAATTTCAAAAGACCGCAAGCCAATCAGAGAAACAACTCGTTGAACTCATCAACGATGAGGTGTTACCGCAGGTACTCGCTGCCCATAACGTAAGTTTGACTCTATGATATGCAACTTGTCACGTTTGATAGAAATTCACGCGTTGTTCTATTTGTCGCGTTGTGTTATCAAACAATCTATTCAGGAAGAAGAAGCTCGAAAACAAAAGGAAGAGGCTCTGGCTCAACGCAAGCGTTCCAGTCGGCTAGCCACAAGGGAGGCGGTACAAGCGACCACATTCGATGCAGATATGATGGGTAACGAGCCTCGCATGCATTCAGATCGATTAGAAGCCAAAAGATTGAAAGAAATTGAACTGGAAGAATCAAGAAAAGTCAAAGAGGAGGACCAGCGATTGCTCAGATTGAAAGAGCGCGAAGAAAAAGCAGCCCTCCGGGAGGCTCAGCTGGCGAGTGAACGAGATGCCGAACTGAAGCGAGCGGAACGAGCGCGACTGAGAGCCGAGAGCAAGCTTCAGGGTAAGGCTATTAAAGTCGCACGAGCGGGGGCTGAGAATTCCGTGCCGTCCTTCGATTCCGCTCAGCATTGGGAACTGAATTGTGAGATTTGTGGCGTGATTGGCATTAACATGGTCAGTTAGCTCCACTTGAGCGGTGCAAACCCATATGATGATGGTAGTAATAGCTCATGTCGTGGTGTATTCATATTTTTAACCAATTCAGGATGATGGTAGTGAAGTAATATGTTGTGATCAGTGCGAGATTTGGCAACACTTAGTATGCCATGATCGAGCTGATGAGATCATAAAGAGGCCCAAACGAGATTGGGCCACAGCGGATTTTATCTGCTCGAATTGTTCTGGAGTTCCGATAGCGCGCGCGGTGAAGAAACTGAGGACGCATATCAATGGCAAACCCAAACCTCCTCCCCGGCAAAGGGCTAGTAAAGTCAAAGATGAACTCAACGATTCTGGTCCCACTGCCCCCGGCCCTTCCACCACGAAACCTAAGATAACCATCCTTATGAGCAATCCCAATAAGCTTGGCCGAACGACTCTGAATGCCGTATCTCCCAAAGTTCGTTTTCCTTCCTTCTTCGTCTCTTGATCTTATCGTTTGATGACACATTTTTTCTTCTAACTCCTTATTTTGCCAACTAGCCGAAGCCTACCAATGATCTTGCATCCAGTATGTCTCAACCGCAAACTGCAGCCTCAAGCGGAGAGAATTTATCATCACGACCTAATGGAAACCTTGCAGCTTCAATCCCATCAGTGGCCGCAGGGCAGAGGCCGATGCCGGTTTCATCATCGGCACCAAGTGCCACGCCGACTGGTACGACGCCAGCTGCGACTGCGCCCGATCTGACAAAATATTATGATGACTTGGAGAAGCTGTGCCGTATTCTTCGAATGAACACGAGTCTCCACAGGACTCTGCCGACTGAAGTGATGCACCGACTCAGGCGATACTTGCTGGATCAGCAGCAACGACAGAGGGGCCACGAGGCTGAGCCGACCCCGAGCCCAAGCAGCGCTCGGAGGGATAGTGGGAGCAGCCTTGCCTCCAATTTGCATCCCAGCTTGACCGGCCAGTCCGCTCACTCCAGCAACTCGCCCCAGCCGATTCATCCCCATCTCCAGTCCTTCGGCCTGAGCCATCGTGTAGCTCTTGATCCTCAAGCCATCGATCCTCAGCTCCAACAGCTCCAATCACCGATACATAAACACCTGGAGCCTCTGGATACCAAGAACCTTCTCAATGGCAACAACAGCCTTGGTGTTTCCAGTACCCCTACCCCTGCTGATACTACTACTCCAGTTGCTAGCCATACTGCTCACAACCCGGATCGGGCCTTGTCTGAGTCTCTTTCCCATGTTGTTGTGCCTTCTATACCACCAGCACCCTAAAATCATCAAACCTCACTAAATTAACAAAACAAAAAAATAAATAATGATGATGATGGTAGGTTTGCTGGTCCTGTTGTTTGTATGCTTTCTCGATGTATCTAGTATGTGACTCTCAAGCAGTAGTGGATTACGCGTCCCGAGCGGGGCTGATTTGATTTTGGGGTCGCCACGTTGTTTGCTCGTCATATCAATACATCTGGGTCCAGACCTCCACAGACCATAGTCCGCGTGTATGTGTCTGTATTACCGCTCTTCTGTGGTCATGATGGAACTGCAGGAGAAGATCGCCCAAGGATGAAAGATATTCCCTGTAGAGAGAGAGTCATTGTGCCATGTATGTACATATTGTATTTCTAGAAAAGCTTTGACGCTTTACTGGAAAATGAGTTTTGCTAAAACTTTGACCAATTGAAGATCTACATAAATAAATGGTTGTGACCATTTTTTAGTCCTCAAACTATGAAACTCGGCCTTGAGAAGACAAAAAAGTCCATGGATGCCCAACACAAATATTTGAGAAATACACAATATATTCATACATGAAAACGTGGTCTCTCCGGCATAAGGAGGTCTAGTTGGGTCTCGGCATCTGTAGCTTACCTAGGCTGCAACAACTAGTGCGTTGCTTCTTCCTGGCGCGTGTAGTCCTCACTTAACTAAGTCCCTCCGTGGGTCGGAGGGGGGACACTTGTCCCGCAGGGACCCTCCGAAGGAGGCCGGTCGGGTCTGGCAATGCTTCACCACTCCACCGCGAACGGAGGGTGGGACTTAGTTAAGTCAGGTGTAGTCTTGCACCTTGGATGGTGCGCGTTCTCATTGACACTCTGCAAGATATTGCCCTGCTGGTGTTCTTACATACACGTTGACTTATTCTCTTCCCTGTTTCTGGAATCTGTGGGGTCATATGCCGAGACCGCCAACTTGGGCTTCCGTAGCGCTTCGCCTGCTGTCAATCATTCTTGGTCCGCCCGGGTCTGCCTTATGTATGCACTAAGGAGTCAGGACTCAGGAGAGACTTGCCGAAGTGTTGTAGTACCGTGCTTGTGCCAAGCTAGGTCAAGCTGCGATGGGCCTTGGGAAATGTTGTTTGGAGCTAACAAGGTCCCGCAACTTCGGAAGGGGTGAGCCGTGCCTGCCGGGATTGCGAGACGGCAGCCCCATGTCTCAAGAAGACGAAGGCTTGCACACAAACACCCCAACTTGATCAACGGCACAGGAAATACTCCTCGTCTCCCTGCGAGAGGGGCTAAAGACGCGACGATTGCAAAACACACATAAATACCCTATGTACCCTCTTCCAGAACTCCCCAGGCCGCTTTAATCTCATCACCACAAGAGCAGTTCATAGGGAAAGTTTGACTCATCGCCTAAGATAGATACTAGATATGGTTCCAAAAAGTTTCCTCGCCTGCCTGTTGGTGCTTCCTCTGCTTCTCGACCACCCTGTTTCTGCTGGGATGCTCAACAGGATGATCAGAGGTAAGAAAACTTCGGACCGCGAGCCATTATTAAATAAAGCAATTGATGATTTCGGAGAATCGCCATCTCTGTCATTCAGAGAAGGTAAGTCAGATTTCAACACTTGCATCCGCTTTATGCTCGACCAGAATTCTAGACAGAGCGATTTTTCAGAAATCGCTTAATTAATTAATCATGTCCACTTTCCTGGTTGACTGAACACGACAAAAACATCAGAATCCACTTCCCGGTCGACTGTGAGAGAAGATGATCCACAAATATTGAAAACTTGGTACAATTACATAAGTCAGTAGAATCCTTTTCCCGCTACATGATGAGATAAATCCTTCCATGCTTTCAAACCGTGTTGAAAGACTTGGTGGGGCTAATCCAGTCAAGACTTGATCTTTTTTTGCAATCTTTGGCTCATCTGCAGCCAGGGCTGATGCCAGGGGTGACCAACATAAGAGTTGGCTACAGAATAGTAAGTTTTTGTCAATTTGACTTCCAGTATAAGTCACATTGTAGTTTTCACCTCTAGATCAGAACGAGAAATCTGACTATGGTTTTTTTTTTTTTTCTTTCTTTCTGAATTCACTTCACCCTCCCAAACAGTGAATATTAAGGGGACTCCTCCTCTCCCTGCGTCATTGGTTAACTACAGTGATGAAAACGAAACACTTCAAACTCTGAGAGTGCTATACCAAAACGAAATGCGGCGCAATCGTCAAATGGCGTTAAGTCGTGAACTTCACTCGCAAATCCACAAGGCCCTCGAGGAAGTATCCCAAATGAACGGAGATGACAAGAAAGTGGCAGCCAAGATGTCAATCTACGCCAAGGTGTTTGCTGAGATCACCGGACTTACAACGGAATCGCGAGAGCCCAATGAATTGAACGTGCGGATTATCAACGATATCAGGTCTCAGTTGCCCTTCACCGTGAAACAACTAGAATCTGAAAAACATCAGGTCATCTGGCAAAGCTTGGTCGAGCTTTGGAAAAGTAAATTGTCACATTGATGAACCCATTCATAAAATATAACCGGGATTGTATCGGATAATCTTGTTGCATTACATATTCATCCCCGTCAATTGTGGGCTCAATTAACCGCGGGCTCATACTATTATCGATAGAATTATAGCCCATCGTTTCTGCTCACATTTTCCTTCTTTTCATTTCGATTCTTCTTTCATGAAAATGATTTTCATCTACATTTGTCTACAGGATTTTGTTGTGCTTTATTATCGCAGTCCATTCATCCCTTTTCTACTACTGAGTTCTCATCCCGGTTTGTTTTATGGCTGAATTAAGAAATTCCCAGTCTTCCCAGTTATCATTGCATGATTTCATTTCCTTCCTGCATTATCTTTGCGCTAGTATGTGCCTACGCTATCTTTTTCAACTCAAACTCAATGTCTAGCATACTTTTATTCTTTTACTGACCCAGAGTTTTGGGCTCGGATAGATATATAGAATCAAGTTTGAGCATCATCTTCAGCGACTCACTCATCTTTCTTGGAAACCAACTCGTTGGGACCTTGATCCCAACTTGATGAATTTTCCCCGTTTGCCAGCGTCACAAATATCAGCGAAATAATGTGAAATTAATTCAATAAAGCCTAAACCACTCAACATTACCAAACAAAAAAATTTATCCAGTCAAGTTGAGCTACTACTTTCAATATTTCCATGAAAAAAATTGAAGTTTTTGGTAATCTTGATCACCATAATACAAATATCATGCTGAGAGCTCTTATAAAGCAAAATATTGTAATTTTTAGGCTGAAGATCACCAAAACTGTCATTTTTCTTCATCATGTTATTGAGAGGAGTAGTTCCCCTTCCCAGAATAAAAATTTGGTTGAATTTTGCTCAAGAGTGTAGTTTTCATTCAATAAAATGTCCAATATTACACCATGGTTGCTGATGTGTCTCTTGCCAACAATGGACATCAAGAGAGCTTCTTGTTTAGCTCCTCCCTAGCTCTTGTCAATTCTTCATTTATGAAGGGGAACCAACTCACAAGGAGGGGTGCAGCCTGCTCCAAGGGGATGTCACAGCCTGCCCGGGGAGCTGGGAGAGACCTTCTTTCCAATAAGTTCACAAATTGCTTGGTGAGCAGGTTGTGATGAGTTGGATGTTGTTTGCTTTATGGACAGAGCTACACCAAGGCTTCTTGATGTCCCTTGTCAGCAAGGGACACAACTTTTTTTTGTGGTGTTACACTGTTTTTTACAACTCTGACAAACGGGGCAACTTTTCTTTGAAGGGGTGCTTATCCCTAATATTTTTTGGGCTTACAAAAATCATCATAAAGCTGCTCAGTTCTGAAAAAAAATTATCAAAAAAGTTAGTTCCCACAACTTTTGGATTAAGTCCCTCCCTTGGAGGGTATTTAGAAATTAAAGTGTGGTATAAGCCAGCACTTGAGTCTGGTGTACACCTCTTCACATGCCCTCTAGGTGTGCAATTGCTGTTTAACAATAGATATGTATATACATCAAAAAGGTACACAAGCGCTGTCTGCAGATGTGCAGCTCCTGAATTGATCCACCAGCACAAATCAATGGTCACTAGATCACAAGTGACATGAGGAAAACTCCAAAATATCTACCCATGAAGTAGCCAGTTTGAGAAGAACTTCATATATCTACCCATGAAGTAGCCAGTTGATGTCAATGCAGCTCCCTGTAGGACAAAGGGGCCATTGTGATCATCTGGTAGTCTGGTACAGCCAGGGTACATAGGATCAGATTTGCAACCAAGATTGTGTGAAGTCACCTGACACCATGTGATAATTGATTTGTCCTGTTGTTGTAGCTTGCCTTGTAAAATGCGCTGAAAAAAACTCTTTATCTTCATCAATTTTGTCTATTAATCCGTCCTCATCCATACAGTTTTTTCTCCAAGAAAAAGCTTTCACTACATATCAGGAGATAAAACTAGATGACCTAACTGAGAAGCTCACATTGGTTCATTCCCCAGTCTTCCAACTACTGTCTTAATACCAGAGCCTGAGGGGCGGCCCGGCGGGACTACATAACAGCAAAGCTGGTTTATCCATGTCAATAGAGGACTGCCCGCCGCCATTTACAGGGCTGTAAACACCGCTTTAGATTCCAAATTAACAGAGGTATCACAAAAAGAAGCGGTCTATCCAAAACTTCTGGTTTTCATCATTCAGAAAACATGGACATTTTGTTTAAAAATCTGGAGTTAGACCTCGTGAATCAAGTTTTAGACCCTTGGAAACCCCCCACGGGAAGTCCTCCAATGTTTACCTCCACGAGGTTACGTAAATAGATGCTCGAGGAGACGTCAGGGCGGTTCCCACACAATTCATGGAATTTTGTGGCCTTTCACTGATCTGTCAAGTCGAGACGGGGATGAGGTCATAGGACGTTTCCCCGACACCGCCCGAGACAGTTCCCGATGTCGGCGCGACCGCACGAAAGTATTAATTGTGGACGCATATTTACATAAAGTCAAGTCTCTTTGGCAGACAGCCTTCCAACAACCAACCATCAAGACATTCTGAAGCATCCTTGTCAGTGCAACTAGCCATGCCTGTGGACATCCATCGATCGGCATACGAAGGTGAGTTCAGCCAACTTCTGCTGCTCTGTGCTGCTTGATCTGATCACGACAAGAGCCGCATATTTCCTCAGGTCAAGCTCAGCTGGTGTCGGCTGCTTTGGCCGAAGATCCTAATCGAGTAAACGCATTGGATCCGGATGGACGAACTCCTCTACATAGCTCAAGTTCCAGTGGCAGCTTGTCTGTTGTCAGAGTACGTCTTCATCTACCAACAGTTCATAGACCTAGCTGGTGTCTGTTTGCTCATCCTGAACCCTTCACGTGTTATAGGTCCTACTGGAACAACAGGAGCCCAAATGCGATATCGAATTACCAGACGCAATGGGTTGGACAGCGTTAATTATTGCTGGTCAGTACCTACTTCCTTCACGAAAAAAAAAATATTATGAGACAACCTACATGCTCATGCTGAGCATCCCTTTTGTCATGATTCTATTCAGCTTCTGCTGGGATTACAGAAGTTGTATCGGAGTTAATCCATGCCGGTGCAAACGTCAACGCAGTCAACCAGAAAGGGCAGACGGCATTGTGAGCAAACCAGCTTCATATGGAGCTTGAATAAGGAGCCTGCTCCGTATCAAATCAATGGTCAACCACTGACTACCATTCAATATTACTACACTTCTGCATCCCGAGAACAACAGACATTATGCCGCATCAAAGGGACGATTAGAGGTTGAGTGACCCCCCCAAGTCCTTTGAGCGTCTTCCACTTGATCAAGTAACCACGCTGGCAGCTATGGTGATGATGCATGTCTGTTCTCCACCGTTAGATTGGAAGGTTGCTAATTCAATATGGTGCGGACATCAACGCGAAAGATCGGGCCAACCAGTTACCACTGTCCGTCCATTTACTCCCTTATCTTTAGTGTTAACAGCAAATGTCAGAAAGATATGATCAAGAAGACGCAAGACACCGATTACATGATTGTTCTCACCGCATCCTATCAGCCATCGGGCCGCATCCTCAGGAGCTACGCCATTCGTGAAATTACTCATTGAATCACCAAATATGGACGAAAAAAAAGGAACGGAGAGACCCAAGGCGAAATTGAATGTCGTTGACAATGCTGGACATACACCGCTTCATCTCGCGTTTGAATCTGGGCATGCGGAGACGGCTTGTGTGCTCATAGAAGCTGGCGCTAATCGAGAGAGATTGGACCCCGATGGCAAACGGCCCGACCAATTAACCGAGGTACTTGGAGATGTCGCTCAGAAAAGAATTCTACAATACGTCGAAGCTCGGTGCGGCAAACTAGAGTGATCTCAGCTGGGAGACCGATGAACTACCCCAGACTCTCCTTCCTCTCTTCTTCCAAAAGATTCCTTAATCTACTCGCATCGATTTCTTAACCACCACGACCCTTCTCTTCTCTCATACATTTAGATGTGTATCATCCTTACGACGCTTTTTCAATACATTTATCCAAATTCTTACAGGCGTCTACATATATATCTACACAGGAAATGCCCATCACAATCTAAATGTACATAGGTTTCGTATACATATTTCTTGGCTTGTCTTTTTGACTGCTATTAACTCTCAAACTCTAATCAATTCTCCCCGCGTTTGTTGCGTGCTTATTGAAACTGTATTTCAGAATCCATTGGAGAAAATACATTTCAGTGACAAATTTCGCTGCCTGGGGAAATGGAGGTACATCAATCCATGGCAAGCTGAAGGCTGCTACACGGATATCCCCCTTTCAAGTGAGCGAAATCGCGTATTCAAGTGCCTGATTGCTGGTCCAGAATTTGGAAATGTGGCGAGCAGGAACAAAAATTAAGGGCCCCTATGTACTCCTAGGCCAGAAGCGTCATTGTGAAACATTGGAGCCTAGGAAAACCTTTGCTTTGTCAAACATCCGGAGAGTCAATTAAGAACACCCTTTTCTTTTTTACTTCTTCCCCAGTCATCGTAAGTTTACGCCTTCAAAAGCTCTTCAATATGTATTTATTGTATCTGAGGCAACTAAGATTTCAGAAAGAGTAGATTCACGTGCGGCACCGGACACGGTACCAACATCGGACGGTTGTGCCCTAGCGAAGCTGCTTATAATTGCACTAAACAGTCACTCATGCTATTTAAAGGCTTTCAAGGGGTTGATCAATTTCTGCTGCATAGAAACTGTTCATTTTGAACGCGGAGCTGATATCAAAACACGACGGATTCCAAACACGACTTGGGAAAGAAATCCAGTAGAAAAAAGTGCATGTATACGGGAAATCAAAGGTAAAAACACACAAGATCAACGATTTGGGGTGGAATGGTATGTGATGTAAGAAAGGCAGCAGCGAAGGAGGGAGGAACTTCAAATATTGGCGCGTCGAGAGAAGATGCTTCAGGGGGGGGGGGGGGGGGGCACACTGGTGAGTGGCACGACTGCGGGACGCAAACATCACATCGTCCTTTAGAGTTAGAATTGTGTGTCAGTGAATATTGTAAGCAGTCTTTGAAAAGCGTCATGTGGTGCGGGCAGGCATGTCTACGAATCGCTATTTGACAAACTGAGAGGACTACGGACTCAACTACTTAATTAGGAAAATGATTGGCCACGGCCTGGGCGATACCGTTCATCATTGGCGACCCCTGGAGGACACTGTTCATCACCGTTGACGCATCACATGAGGAACTGACTCCGTTGACAGTCTGGACGCAACTCGAGCCCGACGACGTAGGCTGCCCGTTGACTGCAGAGCTAGAAGAGCTAGACACACGCGAAACACTATATCTGTGAAGCAGTTAACAGGCATCAGCATCGAAAGAGGGGTTCACGGATGATACCAATCCGAACAGCATGGCCAGGTAGTTTCATCAATCGGAAAAGATATTTAAATGGGTTTCTCACTGGCTGCTGGGTTGGATCATGCTAAGGAGCAAAACTGGGAGCAAAGGTAGAATGATTAGCGCGCCTTGCCCTACACATATGTGCAAGAAAGCAAGGTGGACGGACTAACCGGACACAGCAAAGCAGAGTTTAGAGCTGAAGCTCATCATGATGGAGCTGGACTAAGTGGTGCGAGTCGCAAGAATGCGATATATAGAAAAGATGGACGAAGGATTGGGTTTATAAACTGATGGAATGTGGAGGTGAAGAGTCACTGAGGGATAAAGGCTTGCTCCTTCGACTATAAATACGTTTGATCTCTGGTGGTAACAGGACTGCACCACTGCTGATGCGGTCATTTCACCTGAGAGTCATGACAAAAATGTGTGCGAATGGTCTCGCGGCTTTCAACTTAACGTCGGCAGTTAAAAGTGTACATATCTCTGACATGATGTTTCCAATGCATCGCCATTCGCCAACACTGTAATATGATTGTGTAATCACAAGACTCAATATCGGAATCACCGCAATCCGGGCTCCCACCAGTGCAGGTTCCGCTTATTAAGAAACATAGATTCGAACATTTGGCAGAGAAACACTTATGCCTATTTATGCTACAACGACGTAGTCTACTCTGTGCAAAGGACAAAAAATGCTTTGAAATTGAAGCTGCCAGTTCGCCATGGTCGTGTTACATGAACACCGGGCTGCGTTGACGAGACAGGGTCTGACAAGGTGGAAAAAGCGCATGTCGTGGTGACGGCTTATAAGATTGTTTCCATGATCTCTCTGAAAGGTTCTGTACTCATGGGAACGCAATCATCTATGACATACATAGGCTCAACTGGACAAACTTCCGCAGACACAGATGGTGGTCTGGAAGCCGTACATAAAAATGTAGATGGTTGGTTGCGGACGGTTGGAAGAAGGATCTAGAATGTTATGTTAGAAGGTCTAATCATTTTTGACCAAGTTTTCAATTTGTTCTGAATGATGAAAAGCGATTTAGTAAGAGACTGGCATTGGGAGCCTTTATGGCCAGTCTGCTGTACTGGTATCGGTGGTAAAAGCTTTGTGACAGATCTGTGAATTGCTGGTGCGGCCCACCATTGTGTAGAGCCACTAACTTAACAAAGTCCCTCCTGTAACTTGCGTGCCACTGCGGGTCCCGAAGGGCCTCCGTCGGGACCCGCACGCAAGCTACAGGAGGGACTTTGTTAAGTTAGGTAGAGACAACTGGGCTGGCACATTGAGATAAAACTTTTTGACAGACTCTGTTGGAGGTTAGGCTGAGCGTCCTGTTCAACTTGGCCAGGTGATTGTTGCTCGGGTCAGCTCTGTCAAGATGGACAGAGGTCTGAAGCAACAGTGCACGGAGCAATGAGCAAAGTGAAGAGATTGTGGAAGGATAAGGAAAGACCTAACTTAACTAAGTCCCCTCCGGGAGGCCCGGAGGGCCCCTTGTAGAGGGGACTTATGACTTGAATCCCAAATCTGGCGTGAGCAGGAAGGGATTTTGCCTTCAAAAAGTCCTTTTTGTTTTTGTACTCTTCATATCTCTTACACATTTTCTTCAAAAAAATTCATTTCTCCACGTGTGTGTAGCTCTTATTCAGGGCTACTTCCTGATAATTTTTTATACTTTTTGAAGATCTTTTGATTGTGATAAAAAAGCAATCAAAGCCAAAAAAAAACCCTCAAGGACTCTCATCCATCAATATATGATCCTGGATGTGTCAGTTTATTTGACATTACTTGGCCTCAGAGATGAATTGCTTTGAGAACAGTACAATCAGGTGGTATACTTCATTGCAGAAGGTTCACACAAGTAAGCTAAAAGGAGGATTGAGGCAGACAGCCTTGGGAATTATACATTTCTCCGAGTTGGAGATTTGAGCGGGTCCTAGCGGGTTGCATCCAAAGATGAAAAACTACCATCTTTGATGCAACTTTCAGAAAGAACCTTCTGACCAATCTATGCTGAATTTTTGATAGATTGTAGGCAGTATCAGTGCCTACTCATGGCTGCAATTTTGAGGTAAGTGTTCAATTGGTTGTTGCGTAATAATGGTATGAGTGTGGTTGCCATCAAAACTGCAAAACTGCTCACGCCAAATTTATGACTTTAGTCTCAAGTCCTCCCTTTGGGAGGCGCTCCGCGGGGGTCCCGGCTCCTCCCAAGAAGGAGGGCTTGTGTTAAGTTAGAGGAAAGACACCTTCCACGAGCTGTGCTTCAGACATAGTGAGAATACATGTCACAGACAGTGACATGTGTGAAACAGATGGACAGAAGAATGAAACAGATGTCCTATGCCATCAACAAGCTCAGCCTTGGGTGCCAAAACACAGGTACGGAACATATAGAGATGTATGCAGTGATGCACGAATTGTTCAAATTACAGTGCCGGACCCCACTTTTGTGTTAGGCCCCTGGGGGTGTCCCAAATGTTCAGCTCAAGAAATTTTCCAAAATAACCCCAAACCCCCGGGGTACGGGGGGATTGGGGGTGATTGGGGGCACAGCAACTGGTGCAATCCAGATTTTTGAGAGCAGATTTCATTGCCTCAGCTCCCAAAATGGCATTGCTAACAACAGCACATTGATCCCAGATTGAAAGAAGAAGACAAGAGGCACTTATGTGGAAAAAACCTCTTCAAGTCCAAGGCAAAAGAAATCAAACCACTGTTTGAAACCTCAAAAACCACCAGTTATAATCATTTCCAACAAAGAAGACCCTATCGTGATGGAAAGTGACAACAACGACATCAGTTTCAAGGCTACCATCTTAGCTTGCAGCAGTGTATGAGTCATGACCAAACATCTTGGCAACCTGGAACAGCCACTTGCAGAACCGTCAAAGACCACTGACTGCTTTTGGAGTAAAATCCTCAGCCTCCAATCTGACTTTGTTTCTGAGCGTCCACTTCTGCAAATGGTTATCAAGGAAGTTGGGCACATCTGCTTATTTCTCCCCAAATTCCATTGTGAATTAAATCCAATTGAGCTCTTTTGGTTGTATATCAAGAACTGTGAGTTTTGTTTCAATCATTTATCTCAGATACCAAGCTAATAATTGCCTGGTATTTTGTACAGTCTATTGGAACAGCAGCCACAAATTCAGCACTTGGAAAGAATGTCGAGCACTATTTGAACACGCTTGCATTGCATGTCCACTCTCAACCATTTGGAAATACTTCCAACATGTTGATCAACAACGCTCAGCGTAAAAATTAGGCCTCAATGCACATGCAGCCCAAAGGGCAATGAAAAAGTAAAAGTCTCATCAACAAATCCCAAAGAATGTGCTGATGGACATTGATGTCATTACAAACCAATAAATACAAAACCCAACCTTTCTCCTTCCAATTTACATGTGTTTCTGTCTGTTTCTGTATGTAAATGATTGAAAATTGATTTGAAAAGCATACTATGCATTTAAGACTTATTTTCTATGCATAATCAACCTCCATAGTGCCATACTATGACCTCTAAGCCCATGTGTCCCAAAGGTGAGGCACCAAAAAAGTAAAACTTTTTTTGAGCCATCCCACAGACCTGGTGTGATATCTATGGAATCCTCTGCCTCTTGCGAGCTCAAAAATGTCACTTTTGTTTGTTTTACATGACATATGAATACACTGAAAGCTGTTGTATTTTTTTTTTTTTTTGCAGGAGCAGGCTAACACAAAAGTGGGGTTTGGCACTGTAGGTATGATGAAGTGAGTACATGCGGGGTCGGTGAGCTCGGAAGTAATGGGATCCCCTCAGCGCGCTGTCGAGGCGACCACTGGCGGCCAACCAGGAGCTTCTTATCTCAGTATGCCATGGTTCATCGTCGCTTCCCGCTGTCGGCTCAGTGAGCTGCACGGCCAGGGAAGCCTGGAAGTCTATCACCGCAGCACAGGAGAGTACTGTGGAAAACTGATTGAACAAACCTGGATGGGGCTGGACGATAGCTAATCACTCGGAGGGGACCAATTTGTTGGACAACCCATTGCGACTAGAACTTGAAAGGAGGATGGATGCTCGCATGCAGTAACACTTGCAGATTTGATTCATCCCAACCAATATTCAAAGGAGGTTGGCTAATAATCTGACCTGCTTTTAGAATGCATTAGGCATCGAAGAGACGGGATGCTCTGATTCAAGGAAACCATCTGAAAGGCAGGATTAATGAGGAGCCCTTGGGTGCTGTTTGAAAGAAATCAGTTAGGAGTGCAGCTCAACCCAAGTTTATGTTCATATTGTCTCCTGATTTATGATCACCTTACTCTTACAATCAGCTTTGGACACCATTGATCAAACACTGCGGCATCTTGAACAAAGAAAAAAGTTCCATCTAAACGAAGAAGGCTTTAACTAGACTTTAGACTATTGTCCTCGCCTCGTATTTTACGACGGCTTTTCTTGAATATGAATTCCAATAGGCTTATAGCTACTGTCACGGTGAGCCATTTATAAGCGGATTTGTTCTTCATTCAACTGTATTCTCGCGTGCTCAATACGTTTTTCTTACCTCGTGTTGTGGAAACTGCTCCCAGTCGGTGGATGTAGTGATGTCAGCTCCACCGCCGGCGGTACCCTCGAAGGCTAGGTTCAATACCGCTATCCCGTCTCCAACTGCGTTTCCCCAAGTTAGCCTAAGCGACTCTACAGACTCCTACACCCGATCCAATTTTCAAGGAATAGTTTTGGGTGATAATGGTCACAGCACTTCTTCAACAAAATTACTGGCCATCGTTTCGACCTCCCCACTCGCCTTACTGCCCACCAGTAAACCAACGATCAATTCACTTGGGGTTGAGCAAGCGCCGAGTATGCATACCTCCAACCGAGCAATTGCCACTACTTTGATCGTATTGCTGTTTGTTTTCGGAATATTTTTTATCGCGGGCTATTGGGGTAGTGACAAATCCTCCAGGTGGAAAAGTCTCCGTTGGACACGGCATCCAGAATCTCAGTGGACTGCTCTTAGCTCCAACCGCGTGGAGCCGGAACGGTATACGACGATGAGTCAAGCTCTTGAAGGTGGAACAGAACAAGATGGGGACCTCAATGCCGGGGTCCATCTTTCTAGTATTTCGCCTAGATCGAAGTCACGTAGAGTCAAAAGTAATCCGTTGCAATCCTACCTGAATTACCGAAGAGGATGTACAACCTTGGAGGAAATCGACGAAGAGGTAGATTCGATGGAGCAAACAACTTCCTCGAGGAAATCTGCTCGACGTGCTATCACGCCGGGTCTTGGCCCAGCCAGATACCGCCTGAAAACTAGTAAATGGGGAGTAGACACATCGATGAACTTACACGTCAAGTCCGGCGGTACTATCAGAACGAATCCACATCTTGCCAGCTCTAGAAAAACGTTATGCATTCCACACACAGCGGGTTCACTCCGACAAGATGCGGGAGAGGGAAGCCATCAACATCTGATCGGTGATCTTGATGAAATCGGCAACGACGTCGATCTAAGCGAGTTTGGGAGAAATCACCATCGCAGGGAGTCCGATATCAACCAATCAAGTGGAGCATCACACTTTTTAACCAGGTTAAAGGCAAGCATTATGGGGGGTTCGAAGCTGAGCGGCACTAAGTCATCAGGAAGCCAAAGTCAGCGCGAACTGCCGGGGACGAGCGGGAAGGAAGTTGCAGATTGGGATTCCGAAGAGGAATTCGAAAGGAAGTCAGGACCCGAGGACGCAAGCGAATTGAGATACCTAATACTTGCCAGCTATCATGATACTCCAACCAAAGACTTGTCTGGCAAGCGCGAGCTCTCGCTCGCAGACATTCCTTTACCTGAATTACCGGCCCTTGCCTGGAATATGACTACTGCCAATTCCAACGCAGCACGACCAGACAATAAGACCCAAAACGACACGACAGGTCTTTACAATCGATACTGTCAAGAAATGACCACTCCAACTAAACCGAGACATGATGATTGGATGTTATCTTCCAGAGATCTTTCTTCCTCCTCGTGCAACTGGGCGTCACCCGAAACTCCCACCAGAAAGCCCGCAGAACCAACACCAAACCTCACCGAGAACCGCACGTATTTTGCGACATCCCGGCTTAATTTTTGACGATTCTTATGTTGTGAGGGATGATGTTCATTCGTTTGGTAGAAGAAGTGGGATCAACCTAATTCAGACGAAGAAAACAGAACCCGAAGGGGCGTCGCTTGTATATACCTTTCTTACATCCTTTCAGAGTAATCAGAGGAAGATCAAGATAAAAAGCTCAACATTTGTATACCTCCTTCAGTCTCATAATCCACTTGTGTACCGACTCTGTTCTCACTCCTGCCTGATAGGATTTTCATTTGCCAATTTTTAACATTTCTGTCAGACCGAGAACAATGGTGTTTTAACTTTGCTAGTATTTTATTGATGTCGTCTTGATCAAGCTCACTTTATGATTAAACGCACATCTCAGATGGCCGGAACTGCTCAAATCATCCTTTCACAAGACACTGTTGTTCCCCAGATTTTTTTTCTAGAGAAATTAATGAGCGACCAAACTTTTTATGAGCATGAATTGAAATTTTCAGCTCACAATTCACATCCTGATTTACATCCACTACATCACTATGCATCTTTTCTAGTGACTGTGCATTGAAGTTGAGCTGAATTAATATTGAAGTAAAATGAAAGTAAAAACAAAATTCAAATGAAAGGTATATGGCAGTTGAACTTGACCCAGATTTTCTTGTAATATGGTGAAACCAGTCTAACTGCATATTGATAAAGATTTTAAACTCACATAGCATATAGTATATACCTATTTGGTTCCACAAAATGTGTAACTTAGCCATGTTGTGACCTTTGAAACTACATAACCCTTCTAACCACATGGCAAGTGACAGCTACCAAGAGGTATGCAGTTAAACATATTTGACTCATCAACTCATTGAATCTGTTGTGAATTGGAAGGGAACAGATGATGATGCATACATGAGCAAGAATTGTGAAAATAGTAGAGTCTTTGCTTTATTGAAACAGTAACAACAACTCAAAAGAAGTAAAAGAACTAAAGAAAATAAAAAATATGTTAAACACAATTTTAATCATATTGATAAAAAATTAACACTACAATACCTTTATGATTCAGGTTAGCGCTGGAAACAATGCTTTAAGCCAACGACACAGTTATTCACTTATACAACAAAAGGACTATCACGACAAAACTGCCTGAGAGTGAAATTAAGACATGTTAGTTATAGTGATTCACAATACAATAACATTACATGATGAAATTTAAACAACCTGCCCAGAAGCTGCTTCTTGCTCCTCCTGATGTCCGGAAGTGAACGGTAGTGCGTTCATCAAAGGAGATTGTTTACTGGTTACGAACAATATCAATGTTTTGATTATCGAGTGATAGGTGAACCGATTTGGTGGGTGCAGAGTACGAGATGACTGATAAAGAAGATAGAAATATGACTTTTGAAGGAAGAGAAATACAACTTGGGACAGAAACTGAGATCTTGCCGGCCCAAAACACAACCATGCATTGATTACATAATAATGATCAATTCAGAGTTTATCCTGATTACGTAACACCCCCCCTAAACACGCACATTGGTCAAATGTAATTGTTTGCAAGCATCAGCCAGCTTGATCTTTCCCAACGGCTTGGTGAGGATGTCAGCAATCATGCCGACAGTTGATACCTGCTGTATCTTCATTACTTTTCCATTGATCAGTTGGCAGATGTACTGAAAGCGTATTTCAATATGCTTCGTGTTGGGATTGAGCTTGGGTTCCTTGCTTATCACAACGGCACCGGAGTTATCGTTGAATATCAACGGCACATCGATTTTTATTGCCAAAGATGTCACTAGCACTTCCAGAAAATCTGGCTCGGATGGCTGCATCCAAGTTTTTATCGGATGCTGCCATCCGATTCAAACTCGGGTGCGCGCCACCGAGTGAATTGCTGACCGATTCAAACTCGGTGGCCAAACACCCGGGCCGCTGAGTTTGAATGGGTCAGCAATTCACTTTGTGGCACGCGCTCGAGTTTGAATCGGATGGCCGCATCCGATAAAAACTTGGATGCAGCCATCCAAGCCAACTTTTCTGGCAGTGTAGGCCAGACATCCACCTGAGCTGTTTTGCGCATTTGTTGGTCGCAATGAACTCAGCTTTGGTAGTTGACTGAGCGATGACGGATTGTTTTTTTGTAGTCCATGAGATTGGGTTAGAGAACAAAGTAATGACATATCCTGATGTAGATTTCTTTAACACCAAAGACCCAGAGTAATCAGCATCTGCCCAACCACACAGGGCATTGGTTGGAGACCACTTGAAGAAATAAATGCCAACGTTACAGCTGCCGCGCAATCATTGAAGTAGATGTTTGACTAACAATTGATGAGATTTGTTTGGGGCAGCAGTGAATTGCGCAAAAACATTAACCGTGAATGTGATGTCAGGGCGAGTGTGAAGCGCTAGATAAGTCATTATCCCAATTGCCTTTTGCATCCACATCACGTTTACAGGAGTTGCCTCTTGAGCAACTAACGACTGAAAATTCAACGGAGATGGAGCCTTAACAGGATTTGCCTCAGACATATTGAACTTGTCCAAAATCTTTTGCGTGAAGTCTGCTTGATGAATGTACAACAAGCCATCTGATTGCCAATTGAGCGTATAATCAAGGTGTTGTTTTGGTTTTTCATTAATCTTTAAGGAGTAGATTTTCTTCAAATTCTCTAGAAAGCCTAAAATTGTCGTTCTTGATTTTCCAACAATCAGGCCGTCATCGACGTGCATGTGAAGAAGGATTGAGAAATCTGCATTGTGAAATAAAGCATCGTCAAGAATTGATGCCGTAAACCCAACGAAGATTAATGATTGAACCAAATGTTCCTTCCACATCCGTGGCACCTGTTTAGTCCCATACAACAATTTATTCAATTTCCATACCCATCCCCTTTTTTCGGATCGTTATCTTCAAAACCTAGAACCTGAGCAACGTAGATGGAAGCATCAATTTTTCTGTAGAGAAACGCCATCTCAACATCAAATTGAAAAACATGTAGCTTCCAATTAACAACAAGCAACAACATCATTTTTAATGATTCATTTCACGCGACAGATGAGTACGTTTTGAAGTAATGAATCATATGTTCTTGATGGTTTCTGAATACAACCCAGCGTGCTTTTTGCCAAAACACCTCGCCGAATTCATTTAACTTTCGAGTAAGCAGCCACATTCCTCCTATAACTTTATCGGCCAACGGAGGCGGGCTAAGAATACCAGTATTCTTTTCATCCAGCGAGTTATATTTGGCGGCCATTGCATCATCCCAGTCACTGAGATGTTTGATGTCTGTCATCACTTTGTTGATAGTTACCGATTCCGTTAAATTGATGTCGGCAAATTCACCATGATTGACAAAGCTTATATCTGGCAAGTCTTTGTTTTGTC
This sequence comes from Puccinia coronata f. sp. avenae, assembly GCA_002873125.1. NCBI lineage: Eukaryota > Fungi > Basidiomycota > Pucciniomycetes > Pucciniales > Pucciniaceae > Puccinia > Puccinia coronata. The sequence continues at coordinate 336,595 of PGCI01000024.1, forward strand.
AACGGGAGCCTTGAACTATATTCGATGGATCAATATTTGAACTAATGTTTTTAGGCGCAAGTTGATCCTTTGGTAACCATTCAAATCAAAAATGTTTGGTCTCTGCCGGTGTTCTTACTGTAGGGGACTGAGATCGTGGCGCACAGTCAGACTCAGTATGTTGCAGGCGTTGATGCGGAGGAATCACAGCATGAATTTCTGGTGGAGCAGATGGAGAGAAACAAAGGGGCATAGACAAGCTTGGAGGAGAACGTTCAGGAACAGAAGATGTAGGTGGAGGGGTTGTGGAACTTTCATTATCCTCCCTGGGCGGAGTTTTCAAGGGCAACGGAACAGCATGTCTTGTTGAGGGATCAGGAAGTGCATGATTTGTCGAGATGCTACCACGAGAAGACCTCTCAGTGGGAACGTTGATTGTCACAAATTCTTCATCTGTGAGACATGAAGAACTTGGCAATGTGGATGGCAGTTTTTTCATTCCTGCCGGTGAATCATAAGGAAAGGAAAGAATAGATGGGGTGAAGTCGCAACTAACGACAATCCGACAAGATAACAGATCCAGGAAACGCATAGCGTCCAATCTGGGCTCATAGCCAAGGAATAATAGCGGCTTTGAAGGGGGAGATATCTTGGACTTCGGGTTCTGATCATGCACATAGACTTTGAGACCAAATGGGAGCAGAGTATGAATCTTTCTTACTTGTTCAATCAATTTGTCCGTTTCACTCAGTATAGAGATGGGGGACTTCCAGTTTAATGACGACATTGGTAACATATTGATCAGCGAGGACGCAAATCGAGCCGCCTTGTCCCAGTAATTCAATGGAACCAACGACTGAGCTAGCATACACCTCATTTTGACTCAGATTGCCTGATTGAAACGTTTGGCTAGACCATTGATTTGTGGTGAGTTAGCCGGTCCTTTTTCTAAAGTGACTTCATTCTCAGAAAGAAACAATTCAAAAATTACAGAACTGAACTCACCTCCACGGTCAGTGTGAATGATAGCCGGTGTGACGTGAAGATGGTTTTGCAACTCCTTGACAAACGTCATAATCTTTGCCTTGGACTTGCTTTTCTTTTGCATCAGATAGATTCAATTATAACGCGAGAAATTGTCAATTAAAACAAGAATATATTTGAAGCTTCCTCGCAAGACCAGCGTAAGCTGCAGTACGCCCATGTGAATTGTTGAAAAAGGAGATTTTGCTGTAGGCAGGGGATTTGAGTGCGATGAGCGCTTGAGCTTAGCCATTTGACATACCTCACAATGTACAGAGGATCCTGTCTTTTCGTTCTTCTTAATTTTGAACAACTGGAGAAACTTGTTGACATATATGTCGGATGGATGTCCGAGAATAACATGCCAGTCTTTTAGTTCCTTCTTTTCAGCAATGGCAAACACACTGTTGATTACTGGGGAGTTTACGAGTGTTGACACATAAAGATCACCAACCCAAGGGAATCGACGAAAAATCCGAGTTCCCATGTATACCAGGAACATCTTCTTCTTATGGCAAACGCGGAATCCATGGTCTTCAAGCTGAGAAACAGATAGAAGGTTACACTTTCCAGCTGGAGTGTAATACACTGGGAAAATGTTATAGATTCCAAAGCGCATGGTTCCAATGTGAGTAATATTGATTGCAGCCAAGTACGTCTTCATGTGCTTCATCACAGGTTTCATGTCATACAGGAGACTGGCATCGGAAACGGTTGATTTGGAAGCGCCAGTATCCAGGATCAAACGTGTACCGGTCAAATCCTTTGAGACCACTTGCACAGATTCATCATCTTCCACAAAAAATCCAGTGTTGTCTGGATGGAACTTGTTGATAGTGTCTACCTCTTCTTCTTCAACTTCTTCAAAATCGACTTCCTCGTCTACAGAATTGACCTGAAGTTTTGTGAGTACTTGGATCTGCTGTTCAATGAGATGCTGGATTTCCGAATATGACATCAATACCAACGAACTTGTTTGAATGGCGTTTGAAGGAGGACAACCTTTTGTTGGCACGACATTCCGAGATTGCTGAGACGTTGGAACCGCTTTGAATTTCTCCTTATTAGGTTTCATCAGAGAACTCTTAGTGGCGACAACGTTGAGTGAGCTAGTCAAAGACGCAGAGGTACGGCTGTGTTCAATGTTCATCCTGGGTGCTAATTTTTCAAAAGAGACCGGCTCCATATCATACATATTTTGGATAAGTGCAGACAACGAGTCATTGTTTCGGAAACTCTTGAGGAAAAATATTCCTGCCATTGTCGTAGAGACCTTCATGTCATTGTTTCCAATCAAATCTGATTTTAGTGAAGTATATAATGACTGAAACTTTGCCACATGACTGCCAATCGATGATCCGGGGATAAATTCACAGCTTATCAAAGCATAGAGTTTATCACCAAGCTTGATGACTGATTTTTCACCGCATGTTTCACCCAGAGCTGCCATTGCCTTGGAAAACGTTTTGGAAGCCGCAGTGATTGGCTTAAGATCAGTAGATAGACAGGAATGAAGAAGAGTGAAAGCAAGTGCCAATTTTTGTCAAAAGACTTTTTTGTTGGCATGAAGAGTACACCATGCTGTATCAAATATCTCCTCATGACATCGACTGACCAACAGATTCTTGAAGTATTTCTTCCATTCCGTCCAATTATTGCGACAAAGTTTCATCACAGTAATCTTCTCAGTTTTCCCGTCATTTTCACTTGACGAATTGGATTTGGTTGCTGCCACCAGATATAACATAGTAGAATCCATAACGTTTGTATTTGTAAAACCTGTATCTGTTGTTGCTTTTCTTACTTTGAGTTGAACTGTCAAGCAATGACTCTCGCTACCATGTGAAAATAGTAGAGTCTTTGCTTTATTGAAACAGTAACAACAACTCAATAGAAGTAAAAGAACTAAAGAAAATAAAAAATATGTTAAACACAATTTTAATCATATTGATAAAAAATTAATACTACAATACCTTGATGACTCAGGTTAGCGCTGGAAACAATGCTTTAAGCCAACAACACAGTTATTCACTTATACAACAAAAGGATTATCACAACGAAACAGCCTGAGAGTGAAATGAAGACATGTTAGCTATTGCGATTAACAATATGTCAATAACATTACATGATGAAATTTAAACAACCTGCCCAGAAGCTGCTTCTAGCTCCTCCTGATGTCTGTAAGTGAACGGTAGTGCGTTGATCAAAGGAGATTGTTTACTGGTTACAAACAATATCAATCTTTTGATTATTGAGTGATAGATGAACCAATCCAGTGGATGCCGAGTACAAGATGACTGATAAAGAAGATAGAAATATGACTTTTAAAGGAAGAGAAATACGACTTGGGACAGAAACTGAGATCTTGCTGGCCCAAAACACAACCATGCATTGATTACATAGTAATGATCAATTCAGAGTTTATCCTGATTACGTAACAAGAATGAGGAACTATATATGGTCTAGATGCAAGCATATGGGTTTTAGTTGACCTTTACTGGGACTGCATATAAGCATATTCATTTCCTAACAGAAACATCCTTACTCATTGAGGTATAACCCAGGAGGGGGACTAAAATGGAAGCCAAGTGCAATTTCATTGGTCATCCAATCACAATGTCCCCCATATGGGCATAACCAAATGAAACTCCAGGCCATGACACCTGCATTTTGTAAATATAAACCCAAGTATGTTGTAATAAATATGTTGCATTGCAGTTGAAAACATATTTTATGAAGCTTACCCATGAATGTATGATTTTCACAGAAAAAATCAACTCTCTGCAACAAAGAAAACATATAAAAAATATTTCTTTTGAATTTGTCCCTAGTTTTGCAAGGAGGAAGTGATTGTCATCTTCTAATAGCAACTGCACCAGTCACAAGTGTAGTGCATATTAGCGCACTTAGTCCTCAATTGCAACCGCACCGGCTTGGACTAAAGGTGAATTATCATATTCTTGAGCTCATTTTTGGAATAGTGGGGGATAGATTTATCCCCCACTATTCCTGGGATAAACCCTTGATTGCATATTTATATGCATTCATTTCACTCTCACATGTCACCTCTACACAAAAGTATGCATTCCACGCTGACATATGGATTAGTCATCACACAACACATAATTTACACCTCTATCAACTGAGGCTGCACCACTGAACTTAGGTTAGTCTGGCCTAGCTTGATATAGTGCAACCATTGCAGGTGCTCTAAGGTCTGTAAATGAACTAAAAAGGCCCAGAATGCTATATATGAGGTGTCACAGAAGAAGTGGCACAAATCAATAGAAATAGAATCAAGAGGTTAATTTAAAAGACATGGAAGCTGGGTTGATCCTTAATTTGTAATTGCAAAAACAGCACAATCATTTATATAGTTATAGCTACTTGTTAAGATAAAAATATTTACAATGTTATAAATTGTATAAATGTTGGAATTTTATTTTTTTCCTCCTCTCTAAGCCATGGTAGAAATTTTTTATTAGTTAAATCCTGAGATTAATTTGATTTCCTAGCAAGATTTCCAATAAGGCCTTTCAGGAAGCCTTGTGATGCTAGGGGGTTTCAAAGTTCAGGAGATTCAACTTGAATGCCACTTTGCAAGTCACTCTTGTGGGGTGATGAGTAAAAAAAAGTATACTGGGTCATTGTGACATGCAGTCCAGTTTGACTTTCATGCATGCATGCAAACCGGCATTCAAGAAAAAAGGTGAAGAGCAACTTGCAAAATTGCATGCAAGTTGACTTGCCTCAACTTTGAACCCCACTATTAAATTTGACTTTCTCATCCTGGAGCAGATATTCATGTTTTGCAGAGCTGAATGGTGATCCTGTATGCAGTATTTCTTCTTTTCACATTACCAGTTGAGTTGCAAGTTCTTTGAATCCATATTTCTGGCTGGTCTTCCTGGCTGAATCCTGAGGTGGATTTGATTTTCATGGCAAATTTTTGACAAGGCCTTCCAGACAGCCTCACTGTTATCAGATTTGACCTTCTCATCCAAAGCAAGTTTTTGAAGTTTTTGGAGCTTTCTTAAAGATGATAGTAGTAACACAAATTGATCCAATGGGAAATGAAAATGACACCCCAAAGAAAGGGAGGTCAACTCAAAGTGTTGATTACTATTGCCTGTATTGAATAGGTTGAGTGTGAAGAGGTTGCCTGACACTTCCAGTTCTTGTAGCTTCTTGAAGTTTGAGACAAACAAATCTAATATTGCTCCCAGAGAGGAGTTCTCTTGATACATGTCTTGATTTTGGTTTGCAGGTGATCTGTATGTTGATGAATCCCCTACCAAGTCTGCTATCCGCAGAGATTCCAGTTCTTTGCAAGGCTTGAATGCTTCCTGGAGATCTGCTGCCAGGATTCCTTGTATTTCCTTTTGGCTTCTCCCCTCTTCATTGTTGTAAGGCCCCTCAAACAACCAAGTCAATTGTTTAAGGGTTTGGTAGGAGTTGAATAGAATGGATTTGAGATTTTCTTTGGTCAGCTGCCTAACTCTCCGGATATGCAGAGATCGCAACTGGCACGTGATTTTATCAGTTTGATCCTCCAAAAGCTCATCAAAGGATTCTTGGGTATTCACATCAGGGCCTTGCAGTTGGAAGATTGTGAGGTACTTCAACATAGGTGTGTTTTGAAGGAGTTGCATGACGTCCTTGAACTGAAACCACTCGTTCTTGGCGTTGGTACGGAAAGTGAAAGTGGTCAGCCTTGGGAAACGGATGGATTGGAAGTGCAAGTCTGGCAGCCGGATCCAATCTTCACTGGTCACCATTTCAATGAAAAACGATTCAATGGCGAGACAATTGTTTTTGAATAAATCCCAAAGTTCTCGATTGCAACCATCGTAGGTGAATATTTTGAGGCGCCTGAACGGAGAAGACAAGTCTTTACCGCGAGGGACGTATTTCCTTTGATTGTATAAAGTGATGAGACAGCCTGAGTCCATCATTCTTTTATCCATGAGGGCATTGAGCCTGCGACTGATCAACCGAAACTGAGAGGAGGTATCCCAAGCTATCTGTTCTGCTTCCAGGCGCTCACACCACATACTCTCTTGAACAGAAAGTGGCCAACACCAATATGCAGACGAACTTGGGTGATGACCTTGCTCGTCCTCATCAATGCTTGCAAGTTGGCATATGTGCAGTAATAATTCGTTTGGTAGGGAATTCATTGTTGGGTATTATACGATCAGACAAGAGTTTACCGATGGGAGATTGGGAGAGATGTTGAGAGAGGAGAATGAGATGTGCCGCGGGGTCTTTCAGCTGCCTTGATGCTTATGAAGATGAATTAGCAGGGTGTTGGTGGTAATCTGACCAGCACTAGGTGTCACGCGGAAAACGTTGCAGCCGGTATCCATGTAGGCAAATATTTTGATGAAACTCGGGACATGGATGTTTGAACGGTAACTATTGGGCTGAGGCTACCAAGATTGTTGTGCGATCGACGGGGTGAATGAAAGTAACTGATCAGATCCATGCTCTGGTTGATTCTACCGTCGTCGCCAATGATGGAGTCAAGGTTGTCTTTCCTACCGGATGCCACTGACAGTGTTCCCTTGGGCAAGATCATTATCTTGCTCCAAGCCGGCATCAAGATAAACTAAAGTCACTTGGATGTCTTCGAACTTTCCTTTGGATTTGTATTCTGTAACCAATGTGATTTTCTTGTTGTCAATTGATTAATTAAAAGGCTCTAGTCTAGGTTGAATATATAATTACTACAAAATGAGCTCTCATTCTCAGTTTGCTTATGTTGCTGTTCCAATTTTACGATGTCTTCAACGGACTTGGAAGGGATGCAGACATCACAGCCAATACTTTCATGCCGTAGATTATTTTTTGACCTACAAACTTCCATAACATCCACATCTTGCTAATTACCATGATCAATGTGACTTCGGTATGTCTCTATTTACCTACGCTATAATGGACAGCAATATTTTTTGTTAGGGAGGTTGTACAAAAGTGAAACCAGATCATAGCCATCAGATGACCTTGCGAATGACATTACCATGCACGATTTGAGCTTCGTGATCCAAAGAGGCGTGGATGCTCGCTCGTGCTTCTGACATCAACAAGTAGTGAGTACATAGATTTGGGCGGAATATGAGGCCTACAACGAGCACATGCGTAAATATTTTTTGTCCGATTCCCGCAGAGCGCATCGCCTGCGGGGATCACGAGTCGATGGGTGCCGTAGGTGCGAAGAACATAGGGGGACTTGACTTTGATGGCGAGTATAAGGGTGGGTCTTAAATGATGCCCAACTGAAAATGCGCGTGGTAGCCGAATATAGTCGGAGTAACCGATTATCATTGCCGTAGATCGATACTGCGAGAACGCGAGAGAAGTTGGGTTCATGGACCCTCTGATGAATGGCCACAGAAGCAAGCCGTGATTATACATATTCAAATAAATGCTTACACTGCCAGCCCAACTTGCTCAGAAGAAATATTGGAAATGGAACGGTGAAGCAAGCAGGAAATGGGAGTAATGATAGTCCATGAGCGAAATGCCTCGGCTCTTCGAACTGTTAAGCCTGCTGCTAATTTGTGCCCATTTATCAAAACTCGTAACTATGGATCTCCAAAGTTAGGACACCTCCATGATGTTTTTTTCGGACCCCATCGAGACTTTGAGTACATGAACCAATCCAGAAGCATCCACAAGCCCTTCCTGTAAACATTTTTCGCCATGAACCTCACGGGTAAAATATGTCGGGTAAAATACACTGGATGTCAGCAGCTACTTGGGTCTGAACCCACCGGTCCAAATGAGCCGGAATACATGGAGACTGTGTGGAGAGAAGGGATGGATAATCCCACAGACTGCGCGAAGTTACAAATGACGACGAAACTTTATAAATCTTGAATAAAGTGTTCCTTGTACCCACTCTGTTGATCTTCAGCCTTATGCGAGAAGTTTTTTTTTGTAACACTTCATGTCAGCCTTTATGGAGGCTTGAATTGGTCAAATTATCCCGCCATAAATAAAGGAATCAGTTCTACGAGGCACTTCTCTGGGTCGAGTCGATCACTTTTGTCACACCAGATTGTAGAATTTCCACTCCCCCACCCCTCAAACAAGAACCATGATCAGTAACTCAAGATCTACTCCAATAAGCGCCAAAGGGTCAACATGGCAAACCTGACAAACAGGCTATGCAATTCCTACTCACGTAGAAAGAAAGGTTGAGGAGAGGAGGGAAAAGAAAAGAAGTACCTTCAAGGTGAACATGGAAGTTTCTCTCAGCACATTTCATCTGAGTGACTACCAGTTGGTTTTTTTTCATATATTTTCGGATCAGAGTTCCAAGCTGGCAGTATCAACAGGCTTAACTTGGCTCAGTGGAAAGCAGAGGATATTGTAATTGCAGCATTCCTACGGAAACTGTGGAGGTCTTTGGTGGCCCAGATTCTGATCATGCATAAATGTTTGTCTCATGTAGTGCGGAGGGCGGGAGGAATGACATAAAAAATGGGCCCCCTCAAGATAGAGGGTAGGATGTGACGTTCCGACGGACGCTCAGTCTCTTCCGCGAGATTGGCAGCACTTTATAAATGGACGTTAATAACGTTACAGGAAGCGGGGATCAATATTAGGGGATAATCCTTCCGAGCATCGAGTCAACGTTTGAAACTTTGACGGCTTTTAAGATATACACCTTCCGGTTGTGCCGCTGCTTTTGTTCTGGATGATCAAGAAGTCGGCGAGTATATTTTGTACGGTGGATTAGGAACAGAGGGATGAAGAAAACTTGAAGAGAGACTCCTTGATCCTTGATCAGAGAGACAGAGAGAGAGCGAGAGTTCAGGGACGGCTTGAATGTTGATGTCAACAACACACACACACACACACACACACACACACACGCCCACAATTCATACACTGCTTTTTGTGTATAGAGTGTGTCAAAAAAGTATTTGAGTTGAGAAAAAAAATCCAGACCCAAGTTCCCATTGCCAACAATGTTGCATTTTTTTAGCGTGTGGTAGTACTATATAGGGTTTATAAGAGAGAGAGAGCCTGGGACCGGTGATTCACCCCTCGTTCCGCTCGATCTGCTTCCCTCGCTTCAATCGGTAAATGGCCCAGTTGCCATACTTGGACACTCCACACATATGATCTTCTCTCGTGAGTTCTTCGGTTGGTTGAAATAGAATATAATTCTCAGCACACACAGCCTTCCTCCGAGTTACTGATCACCACCACTTGGTCCATACATATGTAACTCCTCCACAGCCGCAAACGGGGTTTTCACAGGACCACAAGATTTCAGACGAGTGTTATTATATGGTTGAGTTTAAGAGTGAGTAGAGCAGCCGAACACAGAGGAGACCACGAACTTGAAAGCCAACTACTGGAGCAGATCGGAGCCATTTCCTCAACACTACTTGGCCGTAGATCCCAACACACCCGTGCACACCCACACAGATTCTAATGCTATTACCCTCTCGACCGAGTCACGAAGCGGAAGCACCACTGCGTCGCACACAACAGCCCTTCTGGACAAGATAAATCTCCTTCTAAAGTGCCCTTCCACAAACCTCCGCCTGTTTTCTTGTTTGGAACAGCCCGTCCCATAAAGTCTTACCCCCGCCGTGCATCCTCCTCCTTCATCGTCCCAATCCGTCCCATCCACCCGCATATCATCCATCACTCCTCCAAACGCTAACTCATCCATCATTGCTCTAAGCCCAATCTGTATTTCATCTCACAGAGTAATAGAAAACTGCACTCACACCCCACTTCTTGCCCACTCACATTCGATTAAGCCATCCTAATAATTGATTTATTATTTATACGTATCCTTATTATAAATAACCCCCTCCTACGTCCCACTCCCACATTACTACTCCTCCAGTCGAAATAATTCCCCTCAAGTCTCCATATTTATTATTTCTTTTCCTCCACAGAGCGAGCTCTGAAAAGCTAGGACCGCTTGCTTGGAGCTGTTAACTATATTCAGAATCAGCCTGTAAGTCAATCTGTTTAAACCCCATTAAACCTTTATCCTTTTTCTCCTTCCCGAAAAAAACAACAACCCAACAACCAACCCTGCCCAATAATTCAAGAGCGCTTCAAATATGACAGGGCAGACGCTGTACACACATATCGTACATCTGGCTCGTGACGCTGCTACAGTTTATTCATTCGATCTGGCGGACAGATTCAAGGCGTTATTGGCTGTTCCTGTCCCCTGAACACGCTCTCTCTCTCCACCGTATTTTTTTCTCTGGCTGCCTCGTGCTCCACCAGTCTCCCTTCCACTGTTTTCTTCTGGTACAGTCCACAACTCGAGCTCATTGACCTCGCCGTGTAGTTCAATACATATAGTTTCACCTCTGGACTTGATCCGCTACATTCAACCCGACCCAAACACTTCTATTGTTATTTTCTTTCTTCTTTTTTGTTGACCAATTCGTCCTGACCCGTTGACGATATTTTGGCTTGTTCTCTCATATAAGGAACCGTCTTCGTTCTGCTGATTCCTTTCCCCCAGCCGTTCGACGTGGGTTCCAAGCTTGGTGAGTACCGCTGGCCCCATCCCCACATTCCCCACCCGGAAACCTTCATTATCTCGGCTCCCTGTGGCTGGCACTGCCTCTTGCTGGCTCCGATGCACCGTTTGTAATGTGTCGGGCATCGATTGCCAGGCTCGTTGACACAACCAGGCTCTTGGTTTCAGACTTCCTCTCCGGATTTGTCAACCAGATAGATGCCCTGCCTCCCGAAGCTGCCCCTCTCTCCACTGCCCTTTTGATCCCCGCCATTAGAAATTTCATCATGAGCTACAGCGCTGAACTAACTCGCTGAACCCTCCGCTTGTTTATATCTCCCCTTCCACCACTCCTTCAATAACAAACCAATCAGCCACACCACTTTCCTCAGCATCAGATATCTTACGCCCACTCCGTATCACCAACCCATTCAGCATGATCTCCATCCACAAGCTCCTTCTCGTCACTCTCTTCTGTGCCGCTGCCCAGTCGCTCGCTCAGGCCCAGACCAACACCTCCAGTAGTACAGCCGGTGCCACTGCCGCTGATGCAGGGCAGTCATCTACTTCGGGCGATATCCCGCTCTACCAGAAACGCTTCACCTGGCCCAACCTGCCCTACCAAGCCGATACCGGCAATGGACCACGGGGTACACAGCAAGGTTGGCCTCATTTTTCAGAAGTTGCTCTTGTTCGAAATTTGCACTCTTGGCGGATCTGCAAAGCTTGCGGCTCCTCCATTTCAAGGTGTCAACAAGCAGCATGATCAACCTTCATGCTCCGTTGCTTGATTTCATTACATATACACCATCCTCCGTCTCTTACAACTCTAAGCACATGATGCTAACTTTGATTTTTTCTCTACCCGTTTAGGTTACAACAGGTGCAATGCAACAACGCAGAATCAAGCCTCCATGTGCCAGACCACCTTGATAAACTCCATCCAAGATAAGTCTCCGTTTCATCTCTCCTGGTTGTTCCTCGATGTCCAGGCGTGTCTCAACCCTCCGGCTCCTAGCTTACCTGCTGTCCCTTTGATAATTACAGTTCTGCTTATGGGGTGCTTCCAAACCCGACTCGGTTGTCGGAGACATTGAAGGAGAGATGGTTGCGTACTGCACCACCAAGAAGTTTGGCACCAGGCTGATTCCTGCTGGAGCTATCACCGGAGTCCAAGTGTCAGCCATCACCAGCAAACAAATGTCATAATCCCTTTTGTTGATCTTGGGTTTCCATGTATATAGAACTCGAACTCCTGGATACATTCAAGCCGTCGGATTCATTGACCAGACTGCAATCAACCTCCGAGCTAATGACACTGGCGGTGAAGAAGATCCCCACGGAGCCGATCAGCGAGGAAATCCGTTAGGCGCGCTGATGTACTCGAGCGCTTTCAATACCGCCGGAGGCCCAGCCTACACGCAAGTGATCGAATGGAGCTACTTCGTCGGAGCCGGCGTTTTCTGCTACAAGGCCTGTGACCCTGCCGGTCCGAATGCTGCCCAACTCTGTCAACGTGTGTGCCTCTCTTTACCCTGTCACGCCTTGATAGCTGTTGACACTGGCCTTGAAATGTGTGATATTACAGACATCTACGATCGAATTGGCTGTACCTACAACGCACCTGCTCATTACGAGACCATCAATGGTACCTTCCAATCCTGCCAGGGTGAAAACCAGTTGCCTGCCGGCACTTACGTTGAAAATGGGGTGACCAAGACCTACACACAGCCCCCGGAATCAGCTGGCCCCATCACGTAAGTCTGGTTTATAACATGCTCTCCATTGGTGTGTGATGGGCTCATGTCTTATCATTTTTCCCTGTCTGCAGCTCGATTCCCTACAAGGCCGCCATCCCCGCTGTCACCAACTGCCAAACATTCACCGACACCAAGGCTCTGTGGCCCGATCTCCCCCAGCTGACCCCAGTTAACAATTCGACGACCACGTCCAGCCAGTCCAAGGGCACCACCTCGTCTTCTGGCAACAAGTCGTCCTCGTCATCTACGGCTGCTAGTGGTGCCAGCTCTGACGCCTCGTCTCTGTTCCTCTCGTCGGGTCTTATCGCGTGCGCTCTGCTCGCAACCTTGATGACGCTCTAAACGCCTCTCGCTCTCGCTCTTGTGTCCTCTCTCCCCCTTCCCTCCCCCCCATGTCCATTGTCTTCTCGCTGCTTGTTTCGTCTTCGAGTTGTTGCCATCTCCCTTATGTCTCATGTCGACACGGTCATTACCCACCCTTCACAGAATCCAGAACAATAGGATGATTTATATTTCTCCGTAAGCTCGTCTCAGTCGCGGACCCTTTCGATTCCTGGTTGGACCTCTCGCTTTCCTCATTTCTTCATTCAGCCTTACATTCATCACGAAGAATGCCCCATCCTGTCATTGAAAGTTTATGTATTATACCGCTCCCCTGCGTGAAAGCCCGTGAGGTGGGACCCCCTATCACTTTGGGATCCATGGCGTGTGGGTCATTTTGGTTGCTCTGTTTGCTATAGATGCTTTCGTGATGCATTTGCCCAGCGCGTATGTGTGGTCAATTGATTAATGGAGCATTTCACACGGCAGTCGAGACTGAGACAAATCTAGAAAAAATGATTTGCAAGGCGTGAAACCAGACTTTTGGCCACGATGTTTTATTGCATAAAAACCAACAGTTTTTTAGCTGCCCAAGTTCCATGAGGATGTATCTCCTCGTATCTCCCAAATTTTAATTGAAAGTGTTGGCAGGCCTGTAAGGGCTGATAATAGCAAGTCCTTCATTATCCTCTGAATCAGTGCCATTGTTCTTGAGGTGTATTTTGGCCTTTTGGCATTGCACAACATGAATATCTGATATGGCCAATGCCCCTGTGGGCTATTGACTATGGTAATGCAGCACCTACAGCAGAGATGACTTGCAGCCCTTAAAGCAGAGATGAATTGCCGCCCCTACAGCTGAGATGACTTAGACCCATCAGTTTGACAGTCCAAATGTGAAGCCTCAATTGTAACAAGAAGTGCTGTTATTTCTAGGGGTGCATTGGACATCACAATTTTGATAGAGCCTCTTAATTGGCATACCCTGTGAAGTTGGGAAATTCCTCATGGGATCTCACTATTATACATGTTTCCCTTCAAAACTGTTTTTTTTGTGGGTTTTTTTTGGTCAGGAAAAAAATAACCAGCATCATGAGATGCAAATAAGGTTTTTGGACTTTATTTGTATCTTTATGCTGCACCTCACACTGGAAGCTTCCCAACACAGCCTCAGGAGGCACAGGATTAAGAGGGTTGGATGTGGCAGTGGAAGTAACAATGCCATTCAGAAATTCCCAATAACCATCTCAGAAATGTTCCATCTAAGAGAGGTAATAAGAGTTCATTATGCTCATGCTGTTTGCAGAATCCTTCAGAGGGTTACAAGGGCAAAATCAATGTGAGAGCTCTCTCCATGAGGATTCAGGATAACATGCATGCTGCCAAATAATGGAGGATAGACCCCAAACTGTATGGTGCCTTGACAAATGTTTTGATGCAGAAATCCTTTTGGGGGGTTTGAAATCCTCAAGAAGCTTAATTATCCCTGGGAAAAAATAAATTGTGTAGGCATTATTCTACAGAAATCAAAAAAGAAAATTCAATCTGGGCAATCATTGGCAATATAAAGGAATAAAACAAAATTGACACATGACCATGTTGCTTTCTCATGGAGATATAATGGTGTCTGTTGGAATGACTAGTTGCAAGCTAATATAAAGGAATAAAACAAATTTGACACATGACCATGTTGCTTTCTCATGGAGATATAATGGTGTCTGTTGGAATGACTAGTTGCAAGCTTGATTTTTTGAGTTTTGGAAAGAAAGCCTTGAAGTTGCAGGCAGCTCAATGAACATTTTTTTACAAAAAAAGGAAATTGAGAAAAAATCACTCTTAAATCCTGGAGTCTAGATCATTAAATTGCAGAAAAGATATTATTCTTCAAAGAAATACAAAAGCTGTGTCTGTATCATTTTTTCCTTCAAGAGATGTTTGGAGATTTTTGGAGAAACATTTCCATGGAATGGGTGACCACAAATCTTGATGTTAGAGGTGCTTCCAAATGGTTTTCACAGAAAGACACTGCTGGTTTCAAATGCAGGTACACCGGTCAGCCAGTAACTTTGGGACTACTTATGTCTAGAGGAACATAAAAAAACTTTAAAAAGAATCACTTTTAACCCTGGAGAATGATTATGGGAAAGTTCTGAATGCTTCTAGAAGGCCTGGTCAAAGCACTTTTAGTTTTCTCCTATTCATGTTTTTATCTGAATTCCATTTCCATTCACTGTGTACATTGAGTAGTTACTGGCTGTGCTTGAAATAATTGTGGGGATAAGTTCTGGTCTACTGAGAACTTGATTTACATCATAATTCCCTGATTCAATCAATGGAAAATTGGGCAAGTAAATTTTCAGCAAGAATCACGGCAGGTAACAATTAAAGTTTTTTTGTTTTTCATTAGTCAGGTCTGTAGTGATGTGGAATCTTGGGGAATCTGATGCAACTTTACCACAAGAAATGGATAATTATTACACCAATTATATTCCAGAACAAAAAATGGCCTGTATACCTGACCTGATAAGGAACTAGTATACCACATCATCAACACTGCAAAAATTATGATACATGATTTGTATCACAAGGATTTGTATGAACATACATGGCCAAGAATCAAGTTAATTGGTTGAGGCACCCAATCAAATCACATTGGTCATAAAATAATTTTTTTCAGGGCACTGATACATGAAAAGATACAAGCCAATACATTGCAATTACCGTAATTTTTGCAGGGTTGACACCATGTATAAATATTTGTCTTTTTCCACCAAGCAAAATAATGAGGTACAAAGTCACCTGTGTACTCTGTTGAATTACTTTCTGTCAAGCAACACACCAGCATTCAATTGGTAGCAGAAGCATAAGAAACTACATATGAGAATTCCAAGACCTCCTTTTAATTTAGGATTAAGTCAACCAATTTCAATTTTTTTGATCTAATCTGATGAAAGGTAACACCAACATAGATAAATAAACTGAATTTGTGCTGTGTTGGTCAGGCTCAAACAATGTGAAATCAGTTAAATTTCTCCACTACCAACTAGGACAAACTCAAAATGAATTTTTCTGATAGTTTTTATAATAAAAGGTCTAGTAACAAGAGATTTCATTTGTGGTTTCTGAAGATATAAGTGTGTAGCTCCACCCTTTGAAGCTACTCAAAACACAATTTATATTGGCAGATTATTTTCTCTTCAAGAAAATAATTAAATGAGCTTTGGAATTCCATCTCAGGAAGAAAATGAAAATAAGTTCAAGAGCTAGAGCTTTTCAGTGGAAAAATAAGATGGGATTTTTTTGAATGAGAAGTTGTTAAGCCCACTTCATCAGTTTTTGTTAAATGAATCACCCACAGATTATGCCATCCAATTCCAATTTGGCCTACAAGAGCATTTGCATTGGTCGGGTTAAATCACGCTGGGTTAAGCAACTTAGGGTGCATACCATAGGGCCCTCAGAATTGTTCCTAGGGCAGATTTCTGATTTCTTTTTGTGAGAATCAATTTTCCCCAGAAACGCGTACCATAGGCACCAGTTTCTGGGGAAATCCGAGGAGCGATTCTCCATGAAAACGAGCGATCCTAGAAATAGGTCTGACCCAGTTTCTTGAATCTGATTCTCGCCCACCTAATGCTCACACAAACACACACAAAAATCATTCCTATCTGGTACGCAATGCTGTTGCATGCGCAAATCAAAAGTGTGTTCTGCAATTGCGCTGTTTCTGAATGCGCAGAACCCGCTTTGAGAATCACCCAAAACAAATGGTACGGGGCCTTAACTTGGGTTGAGAAGTGCATCGGCCGCGAGTTAAGCCCGGGTTAACTAACCAAAAGCTTGATTTTGGGCTAAGTGTCTACAAATTTGTAGACAATTAACCCGCAGGTTAAGCATTCATTCCCCGTGTGTGAGTGTCATTTCAATACAAAATCCAGATCTCAATTGGGCTATGCAACCCAACCAATGCAAGCGCAAGGGTCAGGCTAGCTGACCCTGATCAAACCTGAAGGTCAGCTAGCCCAAAATTCAAACAAACCAATGTGAATGATCTTAGAACCATTAATCTCCTCACCTCCTATCCCAGTAGAGACCTCCTGACTTCTTTATAGTTCAAAATCAATCTCATCATCTCTTTGCTTCTTTCCATTTCCATATCTTTCTCTTCTTTTTGTTTCTTAATTTCATCATGTATAAGGATAGACCTCCTTAATTCTGTCTATGTCTGAGCTAAAAATAAAGCATTTATACTTTAATTGTTAATATTGTATCAAGTCAGTATTGTCTGCCCCCCAGTTCTATTCCTGGAAGGCAGTAAATAGCTCCTCTGGATCTTACAGAAGTTCAATTCCAGAATGAATGAATATGTGGAAGGTATCCCATTTAAACTTTGTTGCATCTTAACCAATTTGAACTTGCTTGCATATAAACTGAAGTAAACTTGGTAGCACCTCAAAAAATAAAAGATAAATTCAAAGTATTTAGGATTTATATTTCATAGGTGTTGGTTGGGTTTATCCCAGTGAAAACGGGATATCTTCCATCTGACCAAATATTTATGTCACAACTTACCAGTGGTACATGGACTCAATAAGACAGGATTTGTCTCACAGGAATGGCTCAAATCTGGCACAGAAAAGAATGAAAAAGGACCCTTGAGTATATTTCACTGCATCTAGCTGGGAGGACATACTTGATACAAGCACTCAAAATTTGGTGGTAAAGATGAAGAGTTTAAAAGGAACAGATGAGATACAATGAATAGCACCAAATTGACTTGGAAACACTTGGGTAGACAGGTAGCTCTGAATGAGAGAAGTTGAGCCTCTAAATTCCGGGGCCCAATGACTAAATACAATTATGGATGCGGGCAGACTCCATAATATCCAAGACAATCAGAATATCTAAGGAGTGTGGTCAAAATGATAAAAGGATTGATCTCAGAGTTGGATGTTAGGAGTGAGAGTAGAGACCGGAGATATGAGAAGAGGGGGCAAGTAAGAAAGGAAAGGCTAAAGAATTCTGACACAAAAATCAACAAATCCCAGACGTAACAGAAGGTCAGATTGAACCTGTGGATGATATGCGCATCCCCAGTTGTGATTTTCGGGCTTCGGAGTAGTGGTTCTAAGCGCTTCCACCCTTGACCTTGTTTTCCGCGGAGGAAGCCTGTTTGCCCTCAGCTTCCTCGACCTTTGGAGCAGGTCCTTCGACTGAATCCGCAGGAGCGCTTTCTTGGGCGGGTTTCTCTGGCTCAGATGACGCTGCTTTTTTGCCACTGCAACCACCACCACATTTTTTAGCTAATTAAGTGGGAAAAACATATGGAGAGGGTTAATGATTGGTCAACTTCAATCGTGGCCCAGAGGTCCTTGGAAATGTATCAGAATCATGGCGTAAGATACGTACGGGTTTCAGCTGAGCCTACTGCCACGCCAGCAGCCTCTTGGCCACTTGTTTCGACAATTTCCGTCACCTTTGTACCCTCCCCCATCGAGAGTGCTTGGTGGCTGATGGCCAAGAAGGCCAAGCAGGAAAAAATCAATGAGGCTTGCATAGTTACGCTAAATGGAGTCAAGTAAAGGCTCGAAGGTGGGTTATAGGTTTGTTTTGTGGAGGAACGATGTTCAGATGGGCTGGTGCGAGAAATTCCAAGTCTTGAGGGGTGCTTAAATATTCGTTCCTGGCAAGCCTTCACGAGAAACTAGAGGCGTCAAGGTGTAGATAGGAACTCTGCTTTCCGAAGCCAAGTAAGCGGTCGCAGTTTGACTCTGAGTCATCTTTGAAACCGCGTAACTTTGTCATCTTTATCGCAGACATTTCGTCAACTCATCTCTCCTGGAGCAAAGTTATCCAGGAGCAAAGTTATCCAGACTTTCAGCGATAGAGAGATCAGATTTGATGACGGTTTGTACAAGCCTCAAGAGTGCTTTGGCTTTCCTCGACGGCAGCAGCTGGTCCGGGGACTGGCCCATATAACCCTACACGGCCAGTCATGACAGCACCAGTTCGAAAGTCAAGATAAGCCTACAATGCTTGAAACCCGATCATTTGCTGCTTTCATTGGAGGCTCTACTCACCTTAACTTGCAGGAAGATGGTATAGCTGTGAACCCTACCGGTGGTGGGAACGGCTTCTGCAATAGAGACACCAACTTACGATTAGATACGAGACCAAATGGCTGTGGTGGAATTTTGATGATTGGTGTATATTCAGTGGTCAGAATCCTCCACGGAATGGAGTCAACATTGTAAGATGTGGCAGGTAGAGTACTGCGTTGGTCACTAAAAACATACCACAATTCTGCATACCAGCGGACAAGTGGACCTGTATACAACACTGGGGTATGGAGCACTACGGTACGTAGGCAGAATCTATCCATGCTGCAGACTAGTTGTTATTGATTGGGGTTAGGTTTTGAGGAACCTTTGCGCACCAAAGAAATTAGAGAAGCACGAGTAACAAGCAGAGGAAAAGAGGAACAAAAGTGCCGCGAGTTGAGATATATTGGCTATTGCGAGAAGGGGAGTTTTGGAGAGTGAGTCAGATGGACATGATGAGTGGGAAGCTAGCATTGGATCACGTGAGTCTACGGAGAGGATGTGGAGAGAGGAGCGGGGGAAAGAGCCTACAATTCAGTTGGGCAATAAAAAAGATGGAAGAAAGAAAGGGAAGATGTTCGGGCAAAGAGAAGACGTTCAGGATTTCAAGAAATCGAGAATACATCGGCCCAAGCCATGTCGTCATCGTCTGGAGTAAGGGTATGCCCGTCGGCAAATGGGATTTCACGAACCGCAGTCGTCGAAGGTGAGCAATGTCTGGGCACTGGGATCACCAGAACAAAACTAGTGCTATCGTAGTTGAGGGCTCCTCCGGTTCTTACAGAAGTTATCTGCCAGAATAATTGGCTTGATGAAGGGCATCCCATTTCAACTTGCTCGCATCTTTAACCAAGTTAAACTTGGTTGCATCTGATTCTCGAATCTCAACCAAATTGAACTTGGTTGCATCTGATTCTTGAATCTCAACCAAATTGAACTTGGTTACATCTCAAAGTTGTTAACAGTGGAAGATGAATCCAAGGTATCTGGGGTTTCTATTACATAGGTCAGGTATCAGGCAATTTCAAGTTGGTTGGGTGCATCCCAATATAATTGTGTTACCCTCCACCTGCCCAATTATGTTAGCAGTGGTACGTGGAGTCAACAAGACAGGAAAGGCTCAGAGTTGGCACAAAAGAAAAATGAAGCAAAACCTATGAGTGTATTTCACTACATCTAGCTGGTAGGACGTACTAGACACAAGGACTCAAAGTGTGGCTCCAAAAATGAAGAGAAAAAAGAGAGCGACTTCTCGAGATACAATGCATAGCAGTGGCACCAAATTGACGTGGACACACTTGGGAAGACAGGTAGCTTTGAATGAGACAGGTTGCGTGGAAGACTCCATCCCATCAAAGAAAATCAGACTATCAAAGGAGTGTGGTCAAGATGATGGCAGGATTGATCTGAGGTCACAGGTCTAATTAAAAAGTGAGGAGTGAAAGTAAAGACAGGAGGTATGAGAAGGAAGGGTGTGTAAGGAAAGGCTACAGAATTCTAATAAAAATCAACACATCCTCGACGTAAGAACAGGTCAGATTGACCCTCTGCATGATCTGCGTCTCGCCAGTTGTAATTAATTAGACTTCGGATTAGTGTTTCTAAGCGCTTCCAGCGTCGGCCTGGGTTTCAGTCGATTCCGAGAGAGCCGCTTTTTCGCCTTCGACTTCCTTGTCCTTTGGGGTAGTCTCAACAGCTGGAACCGTCGGAGTTTCTTCGACTGTCTTGACCACTGGTCTCGTGTGCGAGCAACGGCACCCCCCGCATCCCCCAACTAAGCAAGTGAGCCAATACAAACGGAAAAGGTTACTCATTAGTTCATTCGTGACCCAGAGGCTGATGTAGAAAGCACCAGGATCATCATACAAGCTGCTTACCCTTTTTAGCGGGTTGTGCGGCCACTGAGCCCTCTTGGCTGACTTCTTGGATGACTTTCGTCACCTTTGTGTCCTCCATCGAGAGTGTTTGGTGGCTGATGGCCAAGAAGGCCAAGCAGGACAAAATCAATGAAGCTTGCATAGTAAAGTTAAGTAAAGGCTCGAAGGTCGGCTGTAAGCTTGCTTAAGATTGTGGAGAGACGATGTTCAGGTGGGCTGGTGGGAGAAAGAGATCTAATCTTGAGGGGTGCTTAAATATCCATTCCTGGCAAGCCTGCAGGAGCCGTCAACGTGTAGACAAGAAAAGTGTCTGCTTCCCGAAGCCATGCAAAGGCTCGCAGTTTGACTCTGGGTCAGCTTTGAAACCACGTAACCTGCGATGCTTATCGTACCATCTTCGCCATTTCATCTCTCCAGGAACATACATATTCAACCAGCTTTATCGCGACAAGGCCCGCGTTGTAACAGTGAAGGAAGTTCGCCGCAGCTTGCAGCGATGGCGACATCAGACTAGACGGCGGTTGGCTGCAAGCATCCATTGTGTGTTTGGGCTTCCCTCGATGGCTGTAGCTGGTCCGAGGACTGGCTCTTATTAACCTACGACATGAACGGTCGGGTACATATGACAGCGCCACTTCCAAAGTCAAGATAAGCCTACATTCCTTGAAACCCGATCATCTGCTGCTTGCATTCGAGGCTTTGCTCACCCAAACTTGCAAGACGATGGTATTGCCGTGAACCCCACCGGTGGTGCGCCCGGCTCCTGCAACAGCGAAGCCAACCTCAGAGTCCAAATATGATTGTGGCAGAATTTTAATAACCGGTGTGCATGAAGCGACCAGAATCAGCTTCCACGAAATGGAGCATATCATCATTGCAAGTGTGACGATGAGAGTACTGTGTTGGTCGTTCAAAGAATACAAGAAGTCTGCGTACCAATGGACAAGCGTATCATGTACGACGCTTGGGTGTGATTCTGTGAAGTACCATACTGTAGCAAAGATTCATTCATGCCACAGACTCGGAGTCGCGGGTATTGATTGAAGATAGGTATTGACTAACCTTGGTGTACAAAAAAATTAGAACAACAGCAATAACAAGCGGAGAACAAGAGAAACAAAAGTGCAGCGTGTTGAGATGTACTGGGTAGTGTGAGAAGCGGAGTTTTGGAGAGTGGGAGCAAGATGATAAAATGATGAGCGGAGGACTAGGAGTAGATCACGTGAGTCCATGGAAAAGGGATGTAGAGAGTTGGAGAAGACAGAGACTACGATTCAGATGGGCGATAAAAAATATGGAAGAGAGGAAAGATGTTCAAGCGAGGAGACGGCGCTCAGGATTTCAAAAAATCGAGCACTACATCTGCACAGGCCATGTCATCGTCGTCTTGAGTAAAGGCGCGCGCTTCGACCTTGTATTTAGCGTGGGGGATCTCCTTGGGCAGTGACACTTCTTGCACGATCTCGTAATGACCGGGCTCGATGGGACACTGGAGAGTTGCGTTTGCCTTTGATCTAATCATCATTCATTCGAAAAAAAAAAGATATACGTTTTGTCAGTGGCTATCATCACACGTTCCTTTATCGAAAGGGGCAGTGCAACTAACAGTTCTTCGCAGATATCGAATCGTTTCTGAATCAGCTTGATGTAGGACCCAAGTTTGACGACCACATCTGCGTATGCGCCCTCCTGAGAAAAAACGGATTGACAAGCATCAGATACTCTAGCAGAAGCGTCAAAGCAGAGCGTTCAGTGAGGTTGGGGGGTCTTACCTGAATTAATTGGTGGACGGTGCCGGAGGCGCGGATTGTCAGTTTTTGGCCCGGCTCGGGTGGGTTCGGGTCGACCTCGAAGCTCTCAATCGTCACGGCATCACCGTCTTGACCTGGAAGACGATATCATGTTGTTTGTATGAGCTATGATTCTAGGGAACGCGGACACCCGGGAAGGGAGTTTCACGAACCGCAATCATCGAAGGTGAGCACCGTCTGTGCACGGGAATCGTCGGAGCCATTGCTATCGTAGTTCAGGGTCTTCATGAACTTGCTTGAGAGTTGGGAGATGGAGTCGGACTGGAATATGTTGTTGCTGGCCTTCGATGCTTGGACCGCTGACGATGAAGATGGCACGGCCAGGTGGACGGCTAGAAGGGACAAGACCACACGAAGGAAGAAGGTGTTCATGTTGTTCGAGTGGTGGTCGCTGTTAAATCTTCAAGTATCAGATGGTTAGAGTTGCAGATATTATGTAAAGTCGATGAACAGGATCAGTTCTCATTTTTGGCCAGAAATTAATTGTATGTAGTACGGCGACGGGGCTTGCCACGGGGCCCCGTGGTACCCCGTGCAACACCCGCCCCACGGTGAGCTTCACTGCCAATCTTTCATGACGTTGTACATATTCCGCCACTTTTATCCTCCAGTGGTGCGCAACAACACATTCCAAGCCATCGATCGACGGCAACCCGCACAGACCCCGGGATTGAACAGTACAAAGATCAGAAATGTTTGTTCCAGAGAAAGAAGCGGCGAGTGGCTCGCTGTTCCAGACAGACGTGCGGCGGCGGACGAACCTGTCCACGGCTACGAATGCCCTCCGCTCGGCGGCCGCGGAGACGCATGACGACTTCCTCGGGTCGTCCAGTGAGAAACGGCTGGCGGAGATGGAGGACGAGCTGAACAGGATCGTCGACAGGGATGTCGAGACCCTGGTAGAGGGGATGGAGGAAATCATCGACCTTTCTTCCGTAAGATATCGTAACATCCCTGACTACTTGCCAACACTTCTTTTACAAATGTGTCTTTCCGATTCTTTTTTTCCATACAGGTCGGATCTGTTGACAAGCTTCGCGCACTGCAAGATAGCTTGGCGATTGAACTGAGGACGGAGACGCTGGTTCGATCGTGTACCTCCCTGATGGCCTTGAGCCATTCCATGAAGATGCTGTGGCTACTGGGAGATGAAGCCAACGGAAGACGCATACAAGAATCTCAGATAAGCTCACTGAACTCGGAAATTGCTCAGCTGAAGGCTCGCGCCGCCCAACTGATCGAGGAACTTAAAATGGGCAATAGTACATCGCCAGACCCCTCGGACCATGAAATGAACCTGGATCCCACTCCGCCCTCCTCTAATAACGCTGAGCCCTCCAATTAATCAATACTGTCGACGTGACTCATCTTTTAGCACAATTATTCAGTAGCCGAACTCGTGTTTCATCCCTATATTGCCAACCGTCCGCCGCCTTGAATCCTATCAAAATGCAAATCCAGCTTCACATGTGTAGATAGTGCTGCCGTATTTCCAATCCAAAAACGTCCATACGAATGTATAACACATCGAAAAACCGCCATACGTACATACATTGCGTGAATACCGAATTTCCGCCTTATATACTGATCAACCAATCCAAATCTGAACATTGAGGACAAGATGCATGTAAAAAACAACTTCTCTGTTTCTACATCTTATCAATGATTGGACGTAACAAGAATATCAAGCGCTCTAACAACCACTTTGAAATGCTTATAAAGAGAGAAACAACACGTAAAACAGCAGCGGCAATTTGACAACGAGCTAGCAATCAACTCTCAGAAACCCAATTATCAACTTAATTTAATGGAAAAACAATGCCAGAAAGGCTTGCCGTGGAATTGGAAGCTGGTTGTGATCAATAGTAGCAGAGATAGTATTGTGGAGGAAGTGGTATCAAGAGGCTATTTTATAACTTGTGCGTGGTAAGCCTACGTTGGGGTCACCCCTGTTGTAAACTGGGGCCATGAATTTCTTTGGTTAGGTAGCCTTTTCGTTTGGGTCCATGCTTCAGTGCCAAGATCTTACAATCTTTGCTTAGCCTGACTCAGTCATCTTTTCCACTCTCTGTAAATGTCAACAGTGCCTCTGATCAGAGTATTTCTTGAGTGCCCCTCTTTATTTTTTGCCCCTCAATCATGCTGCATCTTATCCCTCTTCTTACCCATATGGTGTATCAAGCTGGTCTGGGCACATGCCCAAGTCCCGTTTGGCGCAGTTCCCCCCGGATCAAGCGGGCTCAAATCACTTTGGTGGGTGCCCAACCGAGCTTGATACGCCATATGAAATATGTATCCGTAGTACATAGTCTTGCAGCGCTCAGAAAAAATAGAATCGAATCAGTGGATGCGCAGCCGCAGTGGCATGAAATTTGAATGCGTCCACTGCCAACATCGGAGTTAACACACAAACCAAAATATTATACTACGCGACCACTCGAAGCCAAGGAACAGACCACAACCGGAACCGGCGCCAGCCCCGTCCAGTAGCATGGATCCTCGCCGCCGCACGCTGGCCTCGGTCGACACCCATGGCGGCTCGAACATCCCCCTCCCGTCGTCGGCCCTCAAGAGACCACAGTCCCAACTAGCAAGCTCCACCAGGGAGGGCGGGCATCGATTCTCGCTGGCCCCTCAACGTCTCCCGTCCCATCCTGGTGTGTCATTCGCCTCCCTGCCTTGTTGACCGTCAGTCACAGGCCATGTAACTGATGCTACACGTGATCCCAAAGGTTTCAGAGAGTCGAACGTCGCAGGGAGCTCGAATTTCCAGTTTTCGCAACAGTCTGACGCGTACTATCAGCCTGCCCAACACGCTGGATTCTCAAGCTCCCAGCATCATGAAGCTGCAAGACGTTCGTCGGTCTACCAGGCCCCACAGACGGTCATCCGACAGCCCATCAACAGCTCTAATTTCCCTGCGGCTAGTCGAGGACTCATGTCGGTCAGCAGGAACGAACACGCTCACTACCGATCAACCAGCGCCAATGATCCGCCTCCCCTCTCCCTCCCGAACTCGCATTCCACGCCTTCACTCAATCGCACTTCATCGGCTGGCGCATTCCAGGCCTCTCATCACGGCCCAACCTCCCTACTCCCGCTCTTTCACACCTTCAAAGATCCTCGCCCACGCGACAAAAAGACCCTGGCTCAGTGGCAAAATGAAGTTTACGAGTTTCTGCTAGAACGTGGCTTTAAAGACCCATTGAGCATCAAGACCCTCCAGACCCCAACCACGAAAGACTTCCACAACATCTTCAAGTTCATTATCCGTTGTTCGGATCCTTATCATGTCTGGGGAATCTTTGGCAAGAAGCTGGAGGAGGAAGTGATTCCCATATTAAAAAACTTGGGATACATTGCGCACGACACACTTACAAAAAGTGGATTGCAAGCACCTGGCAGCATGCATACCTGGCCTCAGTTATTGGCCATGCTTCATTGGATTGTCACTTCCATCAAGGTACGAACCCGGCTCGGTTTCTCGATCCCACCCCCAAAAAATTGATTGACACCAGCCAAATTGTGACGCCTGTCCTTTTTTTTTTTTTTTAATTACCTCTTAGTTACGCGAAGACGCAATGTCCGATAATAGACTGAGACTGGATACTCACGTTGAGCCTTCCCTGGACGACAGTCGCTCTGAGGAGTTAGCTGCTACCAGTCACTGGCTACTCTATCTCGAAGCGACTTACAAATTGTTCCTTCAATCCGACGACTATGACCGGGAATTATATAAACCTCCATTGGAGGAATACTTTCGTAAGCATCTGCTGTTTATGGGTCGTTTACTCTCGTTGACTCCACCACTAGTCATTAATATCGTCCTACTCTCTCAGAAAAAAGGAAAGATCGCGTGCTATCTGAAATTGAAAGGCTCGAAGGACGGACCGCCCAGTTAGAGGAGCAACACAAGCGCTTAGCCGCGAAACCTGTCAGTCCCATTTTCAAAAATTTCCATATGGTGCCCTTGTACTCATCATTTTCTTTTTGTCTTGGCGTGTATGACCAACAGTCCGCGCTCGAAGCGGCTAAAAAGGAACACGTGAAACTAGGCAGAGATGCCGAGAGGTTTTTGGAATACATTGCCAAGCTACGAGAGGCCAACAAGAAGGCGGAAAAGAACAATGAATTGCTTAAACAAAATATAGAAATTATGGGTAGGTTGAGTTGCGATTCCCTTGTTTTCTTTTTTTGACTAATTCTAGATTATCAGCGAGATATTATTTTGTTTGGGCTGAAAAGACGGGTTTGGAATGTGGCAGAGAGAAAATTGAAGGCGGCTTCCGCGAACAAAACTGAACTGTCGGCACTGGTAGCGCGGCAAAACATGAGTGATGTGGAGCTACAGCAGATCTCATCCACGCGGGCACAATTGGAACGCTCGTCAGCCGCGGCGACAGCCAAGCGAGGCCAGTTATCAGAGGCGATGTATGAGCTAGAAGTGCGAAGCACGCTAGCCTCAGACCGGGTGGAGAAGATGCTGACGACGTACAAGAGCAAGGCGGTGAAGCTGGGGCTGATTCCGCGCGCCCCGGAGCCGTTCGAGCATGTCGACTTCAGTCAGACTATCAACGGCGGGGCTGCCGACGTGGCCAATATGCTCCCGGACCCCACCGTCGAGATCAAGCCCGCTTTGATCCAGCTCAAGAAGAACGCTGTCGCCCATCGTCTCGAACTCACCGACCAAGTCCTCTCCGTCGAAGAAAAACTCGCTAATCTCACCGAGACCCTTCAGGAGAAAAGAGAGAACTTGCAGATCCTGGAAACCTCGGTCCAGCAGTTGGCCAAACGACTCGAGGATGATAAGGAGGTAAGTTTTTTTTTTTTTTTCCCTTCCATCTTTGGTTGCGTTTCAGTTCACTGATTGTCAGGTTAAACCAATTCATCCTCCCTTGGATGACTAGAAATTTGCCTCAGAAATGGGGCGGATCAACGAGCAGATTGAAACCATTGTGAAACGAGCTGCTGAGTCTGAGTCGACCATTGAGGGAAGCCAGGTGACAATTCAGCGTGAGATTCAAGCTCTGAGAGTCAGGTGAAGCTTATTTTCCTGTCGCAATGAGTCGTACGATGATCCAGCAAACTAACTGGGAGTGCTTCTGATCAATCTCATTTCACCAACAACGCCCTCACCAAACGAAATATTGTCAAAACGTACGAAAGGCTTGACGAAACGGAAGAGCGTGTCAGCAAGCTGACCAAGGAGAACGTGGATGAGATGAACTCGATGCTGGCGTTAATCGTTGCGTATAAGGAACGGGTGGGAGACAAGACGTCGCAGCTCAAGCTCCTGTCCGAATCGACCGGCGGTACCTCTCTCATCAGTCTTGGCTCGAGCACTCACCACTCCATCGCTGGGAGCAATTCCAACTTTTAGCTTCTATCACATCGTCCATGCTATTATTAGTACCCATCCTTTTCCCTCAAAACAACTCTTGCTTGCCTTCTCTATACCTAATGCTCTGTTGGATTCTGTTCACTAGTTATTGTTCCCTGTTGTAGTTTCTTTTCTTTTTACAAGTATCTCCGGAGCTCAAAGCACTGGATTCTTTGGATCACACCCCTCTACACTCTACATCCAACCAGCCAGGCCCACATGGCACAGGGTCATCACTTGATGGGGGCCTTCGTCCTTTCATGTTAAGTTGACTGCGGGAGAAGCTCTTAGCCCCAAGGGGGCCGCCCTCTCCGGAGTCCGCAGCTGCTGACCAAAGCATTCGGACCACTTTTCTCGCTGAAGCTGATTACATACAGTTTGTCGCATATATTCGAGGAAAGCTGATCTGTTCTACCACGTGAGTTGTTTTATGTATGTATCTCCTGTTCTTCTTCCACATCCCTTCCATCTGTTACTTTTTTTTTTCAAATACATACGTTCCACTTATCTTGCATTGATCATAGTGCTCGTTTGGCTGTCTCGCAACTTGCAGTGTCGATGCATCCTTCAGCGGTGTTTGTCTATCAACCTCGAGTCTGGTCGATTGAAGCAGGCAAGATCAAGCAGTTTCCCCACGGCGAACGCTACCAAGACCGATGGTCATCCGTGCATGGCATCCACTCAAGCCCAGCCTACGCACTCAGAACCTCACTTCCTCATTTCTTTCAAGACATTTACTGCTTGCAATCGACGGACCAAACCTTGCCATAGAAAGTGAGCCCACGACTCTGCTTTGCATCTTTTTTTTTTTTTTTTTTTTTTGCAGTCCTTTTACTGATTGGCTGGCTGGCTGGCTGGATGATCTCAAGAAGAAAATACCCAAACCAACAGGCCCAACTCTGACTCACAAGACAAATCGAAATCTGGAACATCTCAAGACACCAAATATAACCCATTACCCATCTTGAAGCAGCATGCCACCAATGTAGGGTATGTTACCCGGATCCTTGCCACTGAGCCCAAACAGATCGCCAAACTCGAGCTCAAGAGATGGCTCAAGAAACAGTCTTTTGATCAAGCACGGCTTGACGGCTTTGTCAAGGCGCTCCAACAACCCAACTGGACAGGTGCAATCACAGTCATTGACCAACTTTACGGTGCACATCAATCGTGGATCAATCAAGTCCCCTCGAGTTTATTGGCCGAATTAGCCGGCAAGACACTCAGCAATCAGGCAGAGTTGAACGAACTCTTGACTGTACTCGGATATCGGATCGCCGAAGAAGAAGACGTCCTCGTTACATCTCAATTACTAAACGGGGCCGTCCAGGCCAGTCTTTCGTGCGGGAACCTGGTCGTCTGCTCGGAGCTAGTCAACTATGCCATTTGCTTCTCAACTGAAATTGCTCGAGTTGAAATCGAAAAACAATCATGCGCGACGATCCACTCGAATAATCCACCCAGTTCTGCTCGCCGGCCACCTGATTCTTCTCTTGCACTCAGACCCCTGCTGTCAGTGATTGCGGCATTGATGGGCCAACCTGCCGCTCGTAATCGGACACCCATCTTCAGACTTTTAGGCCAACTCATCAAGGCCTTGATCAACCTTTGTGGCACCTTACCCTCAGCTTTACGTCGACTCTCAAAGCCTAACAAGCACCTTCTCTGCCGCGCTATCATCACCTCGATCTTGTCCCCCGAAGGACACTCAATCAAGCGCGAGGACCTGGTCCAAATACTCAAGCAGAATTTACCAGCTTCAACCCTTCGACTGGCCATGGTGGCAATGGTCCACATTGGCGATCGAGATGGAGCGACTGAAGTGGAACAGCTACTCCGGAAATGTCAGTCAGAGCATGAGA
The DNA here is from genome assembly GCA_002873125.1 of Puccinia coronata f. sp. avenae. NCBI lineage: Eukaryota > Fungi > Basidiomycota > Pucciniomycetes > Pucciniales > Pucciniaceae > Puccinia > Puccinia coronata. Next base: position 366,220 of record PGCI01000024.1, read on the forward strand.
GCATTCACGATTCGAAGATCGAACTAGATCTTGCCTTTCATCAGGTTCGCCGATGCAAGCTGCGGGCCTACTCGAGCTCGGAGAAACTCCATCACCGCTTTTTGTCACAGCTCGCTGAGATCGAAGGCCAGCCTCCGGGGGCTTCTATCGAAACTTACACCTCGTATATGTCTGCCCTATTTCGTCACCACGTTCCCAAGATGGCATTGGAAGTGTGGAATCGGATGATTGGGAAAGGCGTGATACCTGACGCAGCTGCGATTCAGGTGGCCATGACGATCCACATCGATGTCAGTCGCCCGGCCGAGGCTGTCCAGATATTCCACCGGTTTGTCTCATATCACAAGAAGCTCTCGCGCGCGTCTGCTCACAAAGCTTCCGGCCAAGCAAACGAAATAGTCAATCTCCAAATTCTGTCCACTTATGCCCGTGCCCTTGATCTTTCGGGAAGATATTCAGAAGTGTACAAGTTATGGAAGAACTTTCAATCGGATTGGGAAGTTGAGCCTGATACGCGAATCTTTAGTACTCTGTTATCTTCGGCTCGGAAGATTACGCGTTACAGTATCGCTCCGTTATCCAACGCCGTGCAAGGCCCGGCGGATCCCGATCCGAGTGTTTTGCGGCGAGTGGAGGAAGATTACTGGGACGGGGAGCCGGCAGGAGATGTGGCGATGCGCCTGTTCTGGACCGTGCTTTACGAGAATTGGGCGTCGCTAGCCGAGACTGTGCGGGCGCCAGCACTCTCGGGATCGATGTGGAGCAGCGCACCCACGACGATGCATGTTCGACTATTAGATACTCTGTGCGGCTTGAAGTCCCTGCCGAGCATTCCCGCCGTCCCCGCCACCAGCATCCCGTCCAGATCGCCAGACCCCCATGACAGGATCCGCAGCGAGGTGGCGGCGACGATCATGCCCTCCTTGAAGTTCAAGACCCGCTGGACGTGCATCATACCCAACCGGTCGAGCTTTAAAGACATGATTGAGCTGCTCGGGGCCTACGAGAAGTCGGAGTTGATCCCACTGCTCTTGAGTTGGATGAAAACGATCGGGGTGAAGCCGAACCAAGACCTGTTGATCCGCGCGTACTACTGGATATACTGGTCCTCGTCTCACGCCCATAGGCTGACTGGACTGGACGAATTCGTCGAGACTTGGATCCGCGAAATCGATGGTCATGTCATACTCGGCCAGGATGACGGGCAGGAAGAGGTGATGGCCGAAGAGGGAGATATCCAGTCCGCCGACGACGATGAGTATATCTGGCAGCGCAATCGCCACCCGGAGAAGAATCGCTCGCTGAAACTCCGCGTCCCGACGGAAGAGATGCTTCAAGCGCATCATGTCGAGGCTATCAAATGGTCCAATCGGTTCTACTTTTCCCGCTCTCGGTCTTAGCCTTTCTTTTGTTTTCGTTTCTTCCAAGTGTTATCACGATCGTTCATGGGTGTATTTTCACGGGATTCTCTTCGTCTTTTTGAGTGGTTGTTTGATCATCATGTGGATATACACGTGCTGGAGCTGACTTTTTTTCTCTCATTTTTGTGGCACAATTAATCTGTGCAAGAAGACGGATGTTGTTTTGCTGAGACAGGGTTTTCTTCGCTTCCTATTCTTTTCTTTTTTGTCTTTCTTTTTCTTAACGCTCAAGAGGCTAGTCTCTACATATATAGATGGAAGGAAATTTGCATGTCGATCTTGACATCATCCGAGATAACATGTAGTAGATTCACCAGCGTGTTTTTTCTTTCCGGGAGCTCAAACAGCAACACTTATCAAGTGTGATGGAGTCTTGATGCAGGGATTTATAAGTCCACATTGGTCTCTCCAATGATTTCCAACGAATTTTTAAGGATATGTAATGAGACTTCCCAGCGTATACAGTTGCGGTAGCCATCCTTCGGTACCGACCCGCGGGCAAAAGTTGACTTGGATGCGGGCCGTATGTGACACCGCAGCATACGTCATAAAACCAAGGTGACCACATTTTTGGAGCCTTTGGGGCTTGTAGTTTCTAAATCTAAGTTGGCTTGTCAATTGCTCCAGCCAAAAAAAAGTGACATTTTTGGGGGTTGGCACCTTTGGGACCCATGCTCAAAAGCATGATCTTTATGGACTTGTATAGGAATACTGAAGACTTAGAAATCATTCTCAAGCCATAAATATGTGTTATAGGGATCCTATTTGTGTATTTAGGGATAAACAAAGCTGACCATTCATAACAAGAATTTGACCATGTGTGTAAATGCATGAATAAAAGAGTAAAAAAAGAAGAGAAGGGAAATTGATTGATTTGTAGGAAAAGAGAGCAAAAAAATCAGAGAACAAGAATTTTTTAGGCTGGTGTTGCATGTGGGATGTTGACAGGGTTTGCTATTTTGGATGTATTTTCTAGTGGAGCTGAGTCTTGCTGTTGTTTTTCAAGTCTTTTCTTGCACTGAGATTATTGTGCTTTGGTCAAAGACATGTTGTATGGCTAAATTTCAACAGAACAATAACATACAACTACCACCTGAGCATTTTCTCTCAATGAAGGACGTCTAGCCAGTCTCCACTTACCGTGGCCCCCTAGGGGATCCATTTATTTTTTGAAAATTTCCCCAATTGGGACCTCACAATATTTTGACCTGATGGATGACAGCTACCGCAACTGTAGTGTATGTGAAAAAATTATTAGAAATAGTCTTCATCTAGTCAAAATGCACTTTTCCCTTTGGGGGAATTTTTCCATCTATTCTCAGCATACATATCACTACAAACATTTGTAATTTTACCCAAAGAAAAAACTAATGTTTGGGTTAAGCAAAATGTTAACTTTTTTTCAACAAAATGGCTCAGTAATTAAAATTGAGCAAAACTGAGCGTGCTCAGCAAAATCCCCTAAAGTTGCCAGAATGAATAAAAATGATTTCTGCTCAGTTTGTAAAAAGAAAAAAATTGCTGAGCATGCTCAGTATAGCTTATTTTTCACTTCTGACCATTTTCTGTAAAATTGGGTATAGGTTTTGCCCATCCCAAGTTCACATTTTCTTTCTGGGTGGAATTTCAAATGTTTGTAGTGTATACTTGGATTCCGGTTTAGCAATCTCCACAAATCCTAGGATTCTTGAATACATATCACCCTTTTTGTCAATCCACTCACCCTTTCTTTCCTCAAGCGTACCCAAGAGTGGTGTTTCTACTATACATACAAAGATCACCCCAACCATCATAATTTTTAGGACCATTTTAGTACACATAAGTGCACAGTCATGTACGCTTCTATCATCACCCTTTGGTCTCTCATGATCACCTTTACAGTCAGCGTTGACCCACCCAGCTTTACTGCGTTCAGTGGCTGTACGGGAAAAACAGTAAATGGGAGGGCAGCTGATCACCCAGCATGCAAACCCATTCAAAATGGCTGTGAGGCTGAATCAAAACGTTCCACAGGAAACCAGATTCCCCCCAATTTTCCCTACCAATGGTGTTTGCTTAACCCATATTTCCAGCAGGGCTGCATCACCATAAACAAATCTGGAGATTGCCCCATGTTTGCCTCCAAACAGGGAAATCAACCAAAGCTCCCGTTCATCAAGGCGGCCGCAAGCACCCACACCCTCCTAATGCCAAAAAATCCTACAAGTAGGATGGCTGGGGCAATAGGGGTGATGGCTTTGTTCCATTGTTCATTGTGTTCAGCCAAGCTCTGGGCGAGTGCCCGGGTACCTTGGCATTTACATTGCTTGCGTCTTTGACAAGTTTCAAGCAAGTGGACGCGGTTGCACTGACACTGTCCTTAAATTGGTGTCCCAGGTCCTTTGCAGGATACATTCTTAATTTGTTCCTTTTGGAATTGTAAGTGTTGGCATTCCGGATTTCATTTCCGTAAGTGGGGGCTCATCCGGGCGTAACCACTTACGCGCCCGGTGACCATCTCCTATCACATACTCCAGGACGATCTGCCTTCTCCTGTGGAATGATTCAGTCTTGCCTCTCCGCATAGACTGCACAGCGTCAGGTTCTCGCGGGGTTTACCTTTGCAATGATGGGCAGGCTATTGCCTGCTGCACTATGGCCATTGTAAGTAAAGTTGTTTTTCCACTTGGGAAGATACACGTATTCAAGATAAACATATTTGTTCACTATCTGAACATAGCTGACCATCCATCTCCCCTTTTTTACCATGATGCCTGTACATATCTAAATTTGATGCAGACTGCTAGTACAAAGGATAGTGATTGTGTTACTATGTAGTTTGAAGGAATCAATTGCGCAGAGTTTATTCCTTTGCTCTTCCACCTGGATGAAACAAATTACATGTTTCTACGAACTCAAGATTGATCAGTTGATTGCAACAACCTCAAGACTGCTTTTTACAATAACCAAAATCTGTCTCATAGTTGACATGTTTTTGGTGGTTACATAATTGAGAAACGCCAGTGAAGCAGCTGTGAGCACGAGGAGAGATACTCCGAGTTAAGCAAACAGAGAGCGCAAGAAGAAAGGACTTGTACCTGAGAAACGCCAGTGAAGCAGCTGTGAGCACAAGGAGAGATACTCCGAGTTAAGCAAACAGAGAGCACGAGAAGAAAGGACTTGTACCTATTGAGGTAAGGGGACGGATGACACAAGAAGAATGAGTCTGAGTTGCATGGGGAGCATGAAAGAAGATGAAGAAAGGAAGAACAGGAAAATGAGAAAGAGGAAAAAAAGAAAAGCAGACCTGAGAAACACCAGTGAAGCAGCTGTGAGCACGAGGAGAGATACTCCGAGTTAAGCAAAAAGAGAGCGCAAGAAGAAAGGACTTGTACCTATTGAGGTATGGGGACGGATGACACAAGAAGAATGAGTGAGGAAAGGGAAATGACAAGCAGTTGTAGCAAACTAAATACAAGTGTGGAGTAAACCTAATCTGGGTACAACGTGACATGAAGCTTGACAATCCCATAAACCTAACCCTGTTCTTCCTGGCTACCGGACTTGTGGGGTTCATTGCTACAGCCCCCCGTGCTTGCTAGGGCATAATCAGACTGGGAACTGGCAGGCCTTTAGGTGTATGTTGATGAGTGCTTGTTTAGTTTTGAGCGGGGTGAGTGGCTTTGTGAGGAAGTTGGCGACTTTGTGGTCAGTTGGGACGTAGGCAAGGAAGAAATCATCGGACTTTTTGATATGATGACGGAGCCAATGGTGGTGGATGTTGATGTGTTGGGTGCGATGCTGGTAGATGGTGTCCTTGAGGAGGGCAAGCGCCCCTTGTTTGTCACAGTGTAGAGTGACTTCGGGCTTGGGGAGGTCAATGGAAGTGCGGAGAGAGTCAAGGAGTTGTTGGATCCACAGTATATCTTGGCCAGTCTCCAAACAAGCACGGTATTCGGACTCTGTGGTGGAGATGGCCGGGGCCTCGTTGTCCATCTTGGCGCAGCGCCAGCCAACCAAGCCATTGTGGAGGATGGCACTCCCTGTGAAGGAGTAGGCTTGGGTGGTAGTGGCATAGCTGGCATCAGCGTACGCTGTCAGGGTGGATGTGGGAAGGGAGACTTTGCCAAGGGTCAGGCCAAAGTCTTTGGAGTGTTGCAGTTACCGAAGGACGTGGAGGAAGTGGTTCTGGTGAGTCTTTGATGGCTTGTTGGGAAATTGAGTCAGGTAGCTGCACGTGAAGGCCAAGTTGGGATGTGTGCACTGTACCAAGTAGTTGAGCAGACCCACACCCCGCCTGAAGTTGAAGCCAGGAGAGGGCGGAAGAGGGTCAATGGGACACGTGGTTGCATTGGTGGGCAGTGGAGATGTGATGGGGCGCATTGAAGCATATCAAACTCGTCCAGGATTTCTTGTATGTAGCAATCTTGTGACAGAGTGATGGTGCAATTGACCCTGTCCCTCGTCACCCTCATTCCCAGCACCCACCTGCAGTCTCCGAGGTCCTCCATCTCAAAGCGCTTTTTGATGGCATCCTTGAGGAACTGTACATTGGGGCCAATGATCAGGAGATCATCTACATAGATGTAGACGCAGCAGGGCAAGGACTTGTCTTGATGGATGAATAGGCAGGGGTCAACGGTGGCGGGCTGAAAGTTGATGGAGCAGAAGAACTCCTTGAGTGACCGGTACCAACACCTTGGGTTGAGCTTTTTTTGAGGCCATAGACTGACTTCTGTAGTTTCAGACCGTGGCCAGGCGGCAGTTCAATGCTGACTCCCTTGGGGACTTTGATGAAGAGGTCCTTGTTGGGGATGCCATTGAGAAACGCGCACTTGACGTCCATCTGTTGAATGTCGTAGTCATGGATGGCGGCCAGGCCAAGGATTACCCACAGGGTGCTGAGTCGTCCAGTGGGGGCAAAGGTGGCCTCATAGTCGATTCCTTCTATTTGTCAGAATCCACGCACGCAGAGACGGGCCTTGTATTTCAGCAGTTCCCCATCGGCATCAAACTTTTGTTTGAAAACCCAAGTGGTGTCAAGGGGTTTTGCCTGGGGGTTGAGTGGGGCTACCACCCAGACTTCGTGGCGTCAAATGTTGTCCAGTTTGACTTCAACTGCCATCAGCCAGTGTTCTTCGTCGATACAACCAAGGATGTCACCATAGGTATGAGGGTCTTTCAGAGAGCTGGGCTTGCCAACAATGAGATTGGCAATGTGGGTTACTTGGTTGACCTGATTAAGAAACTGATAAGACGAGAGCACGAGGTAAGTGAGTAGCGGCGAGGAGATTGAGGAAGGGAAGGCTTTTGGTCAAGAGACAAACCTGATATGACAAGAGCACGAGGTAAGTGAGTAGCGGCGAGGAGATTGAGGAAGGGAAGGCTTTTGGTCAAGAGACAACTGGAACGGTTGGCGATGGCGGAAAGAAATGAAATGATAAAGATCAGATGAGAAAAAAGAAGAAAGGAAATGAAGAGAAACAACAATGAGATCAAGATAAAGAAAAGAAAACACAGCCCCAGATGGTCCCGTGATCTCTTTGATGACCACTATTGCACACCTCAATCCTCCTTATTCTCAATGACGTCACCGACGTCATTCATCCCTTTCACACCAATCACCTTTTTATCATCACACTGATGACATCAAACGACTAGGGCCCGACGGCGGCGAGGTTTGTCTATGATATTGGAGGTGTCTATGGACGAGCTGATGTCCTTCGGCGCTTTGTCAAAGTGTGGGACATACACATAGCCCTTTAGTGTTGGGTTGCTGGAGTCCTCAGTTGCGTTGGGTGGGGAAGGGGGTGATGAACCACAATGCTCAGGAGTGGAACTGCCTTGATGATGATCTGGGGCAGGTTGGCAATGTTTGGGATCATTGGCAGGTTCAACGGGTGGAGAAGCGGAAGGGGGAAGTTCAATGAGAGCAGAATGCAGGCTGTCGGATACAACATTTTGTTCTAAGATGGAGAAATCAAAGAGAGCGGACGAATCAAAACTACAAACAGAAGAAGGGGTGAGAAAAGGAAACACAGAAGGGAAAAATTTCACATGGTGGGAGGAAGGTACTCACAGTTTATAGGTGTGATGATGTTCATCATATCCTAGAAAAACTGCTTCGACCCTGGAGGGGGAGAATTTGGATTGGCAATCACTCTTTTTGAGGTAAGCAACAGCACGACAACCAAAGGGAGCCAACCGGGAGAGGTCAGGGGGAGTGCCCTTCCATAGCTTGTAAGGCGAGAGGAAGTTGATAGAGCTGTCCGGAGACCAATTTTCGAGGTAGACGCAGGTGGTAACAGCCTCCCCCCACCAGGATAAGGGAAGACCAACGGTGGCCAGCATCGCTCGAGAGCGCTTGACAGTGGTGCGGTTGCCTCTCTTGGCAAAGGGGTTTTGCTGCGGAGTATAGGGAGCTGAGGTCAGATGTTGGATCCCTCGGGTGTCGAAGAACTTGCGGAATTTGTTGTTGACGAATTCCCCTCCATTGTTGGAGACCACCAAGACAATTTTGTGGCTGGTTGCGGTTTCTGCCTGGGACAGGAAGGACTTGAAGACTTGGAAGGTGTCGGATTTGAGTTTCATGGGAAAAATAAACCGGTATTTGATGTAACCGTCAATAATTTTGAGGAAGTAACAATTGCCTCCCCTGGAGGCAGGATTGATAGGACCGCACAGGTCCATGTGAATGCACTCCAACGGTTTGGTGGCGCCGGGGAAGGAACCGGAGAATGGGAGGCATTGCATTTTGGCGGTGTCGCAGGATGTGCATTTGAAGTGACCAATGTGAAGATTGGGGTAAGCTTTCTTGAGGTACGGGAGACTGGGGTGTCAAAGGGCTTGGTGAAGATCAAGCGCTGACGGAGATTTGGTGGTAGTGGCCAAGGCTTGGTGGCTGTTGAGGTCAATGAGGAGCACATCCTCAGATGTACTTCTGACACAGAGAGTGTGTCCGGGGCGGTGGCATTGGAATCCAAATCCGTTGCGGATGGAAGTGATGGAGTACCCTTGTTGTATGTAGTACAATTGAGGAATGAGGAAGTTGGAGAGGTTGGGGACGTAGTAGTCCTCGGAGATAACTACAGGACCCGTCGAAGCGTGAATGACGGCTGATCCTATACCCAAGATGGGGATGGCGGATCCGTTTGCTCCATAGACCAACAAGTTGATGGGGAGAAAGGTGGTGAAATAGCCTAAATGTTTGAGATAATTTCCAGAAGCGCCGCTGTCGAATACAACGGCGTTCGCCACCCCAGAGTTCACGCTGAGGAGGGCTTTGTTGGACATGGAGGCGTTGGCTTTATCAATGGCGGCTTCATGATACACCACAGCTTTGGCTGGATTCAGCTGATAACATTCAGCGCTGGTGTGACCAGTGCATTTGGGATTGTGAGTTCCGTTTGCGCAGAATGGGTGTCTCTTCTTTTCGGGAGCAGCAGCAGGAGGGGGCCAATGAGCAGCCGCAGGGGCCCGTTGGATGGCCAAGGCAGAGGCAGCGATAGCCATTTGGGTGGCGGATTCCTGCTGACGCCAAAGTTCCGTCTCTAGTTCGGTGAGGAATTTTGTCATTTTGACTTTGGCGTTGTCCTTCTTGAAGGAGGCAAATTGGAGGGATCAAAACATGTGAAAGGATTGGGGAAGGCGTTTTAAGACAAAGAAGACCCACACTGCCTCAAGTGTTTTCTTGTCGAATTTGTTGGAACTAACTTCGATCATAAGTTGGAAGGTTTGGCGAAAGACATTGATGTTCTTTTGCACCTCCCCGTCAACAAAAACACTGTTGTGAAGTCGCTCCATGACGTTGGCGGCATTCTTGACAGTCTTGGCGGCATGGAACTCGAGGATGGCATCCCACAGGGCCTTGGGATTGTACACATCCAGGTTGTCTACAAATCTGGAGGAATCTTCATAGCCTAGGTGGAGTCAAATGAAAGTGGTGACTTTCTTAACTTTGGCTTTGTAGTCCAGACGGGCTTTCAAGGCAGGGGTGTGTTCCTTGATGTACCCATCCAGGTCTTGATAGGCTAGGGCGTTGTGAATGGCGTATTGCCAAGTGGAAAAGTTGGTGTTGTTCAACTTCTCCGTGATGGGCTTGAGGGAGCTGGAGTTGGAGGAGTCTCCAGAGGATTGTTGATCCAAAGACATAGTGGGGACTTTGGGGCGTGCGGCTGACTTAGGGTTCAGGCTGTCGGCGATTTTGGTCGTGATGTTGGAGTCGCAAGAGTGTGCCGACTGGGTAGGAGAAGGGGGAGGTGATTTGGACTCTTCCAAAGAGGGAGAAGAGAATCCGGCTTGGGAGGATTCAGGTGGATCTGGTGTGGCCTCTGGGGTAGAGGGACGGTAGTCGCCTGGGAATTTGGGATGTCCCGCCACGGTCAAGTAGTTCCTTGTTGGCTTTTGTCGCAGTAACTGGAGTAACTATAGGTCCAGTGCTCAGTAGGCTGGGCTCATAACCTGAGAAACGCCAGTGAAGCAGCTGTGAGCACGAGGAGGGATACTCCAAGTTAAGCAAACAGAGAGCGCGGAAAGGACTTGTGCCTGAGAAACGCCAGTGAAGCAGCTGTGAGCACGAGGAGAGATACTCCAAGTTAAGCAAACAGAGAGCGCGAGAAGAAAGGACTTGTACCTATTGAGGTAAGGGGACGGATGACACAAGAAGAATGAGTCTGAGTTGCATGGGGAGCATGAAAGAAGATGAAGAAAGGAAGAACAGGAAAATGAGAAAGAGGAAAAAAAGAAAAGCGGACCTGAGAAACGCCAGTGAAGCAGCTGTGAGCACGATGAGAGATACTCCGAGTTAAGCAAAAAGAGAGCGCAAGAAGAAAGGACTTGTACCTATTGAGGTATGGGGACGGATGACACAAGAAGAATGAGTGAGGAAAGGGAAATGACAAGCGGTTGTAGCAAACTAAATACAACTTTGGAGTAAACCTAATCTGGGTACAACGTGACATGAAGCTTGACAATCCCATAAACCTAACCCTGTTCTTCCTGGCTACCGGACTTGCGGGGTTCATCGCTACAATAATTGGTCAATCTCATTTTTTTACTTACTTGTGAGGAGGGTGAGCGAGCAACATTAAGACTAGCAGACGCGTCGGCTCTTGGGCTTTAGGAAGACGTCACTCATAGATATTCGTTCCCTGTCCAAGACTGTTTACAAACTATTTACATTCACAAAACAATAACCAAAATTGATGGGCTGACGAGATGAAAAAAATACAGATTTTATGGAGGTACATGAGTTTTTTTCCGTTCTTTTTTCTTCTTTTTCCTAACGCTTATCTAGTGAGAATGGAGCAAAAAATTTAACGAGCGTGATAACAGATACAGATTGGGTATGAGCTGGATAACCAAGAAGGATACACACAATAGAAAACATGACAAGAGCTAAAAAAAAGCAATCATGATAGGTCATTCACAGACGGAAGTTGAGGAGTCCCATCAGGCTTCTCCCTCAGGAACATCAGCTTCATAGGTAACTCCGTATCCAGCGTCCAATATTTGAGCAATCAAGCCGTCAGTCTCAGCTTGCTCTCTTGTAAGAAAAAGATACGTTTGTCCATCTTGTCCGATTGCTGAATCGAAAGTGATGGCTTCAGTAGTTTCGAATGAATCGATATATTCGGCAAACGATTCTATCTCGGACCCCTGGGTGCCACTCAGTGTCGCATAGGCCTGGGGAATTTGATCGGGTCCACATCCAGAAGCTGTGATAGGAAAGATAGGAAAATAGGCAGAGTTGAGTGCTGGGGAAATTAATTGGACGGACTGGCAGGGCCAAAAGTCCAAGGGAAATTTGAAGAACTCCAGATAACGATCAAAAGATAAGACAAGAAAAACTCAACTGTTCTCCGGCTTTCTAGCTAGCTGAAGCCACGGGTGATCGACGATCGTCATCTGAGCTGATTCCACCACAGAAGAGGGATTCAGATTCATGACAGGAAATTCGCCTAGACCTGATACGACCACCGATTCACGACGATTGGACGTATGAATAGTTTCATCGCCCCATTTATCTTGGTTCTCAGAAGTTGAAGTTGCATTCTTTCGTGCTATTTCTAGAGCTTCGACTAAACCGGGATTGGAAACGTCTGAAAATGTCATCATTAAGCTGCTCCTACGTCTCATTGACGGTGTGAATATATTGAGCGAGGTTCGTCGAATATTAGGACCATTCATGAGACCTTTCACACTATCTTTCTCGACGTAATCTTCCTTCATACTATCTTTCTGGCCGACTTTATCGTCCGATCTAGGGTCTCGGTCGTTCAAATCGCCCCCAGTCTCCACTTGCTCGGTGGGGGCCGTCAGGGGGCTGCCTACTTTCGAAGAATAATCACCATCGTTGAAGTTATGGATGTCGGTTTGGGCTAGGATAGAGAATCAATAGAACGAGTTAGTTTTTGTTTTGTTTTACTTTTTTACGGAACAGTCCATTCAAGATAGGAAAAAATTGCTCTACTCACACATATGAGCATTGAAAAAAGCATGGGCGACATCGTTCTGTTGAGCTTGAGGGCGAAAGCAATGTTCACCTGGGAAAGTGAAATCTGGGGCTGGAAAAAGATTCTCGTAATCCTCTGGAGAACTCAAGGTAAACTGGTGATGATGGTAGCCCGAGTTTCTTATGCTCGAGTCAATAAGCGGGTGGAATTCGTTCTCACTGCGAAATTGTGAATGAAAGTTCGGAGGATAAAATGCTGGATGCGTAAAATTTCCAGGTTCACTGGGAATCTCCCCCGCCATCGTCGGGCTCATGTCTTCTTCTTGGTCTAATAACTTGAGCTTGGGGAAATCGGGTGAAAGTTCTAATTCGAGGAGGTTACATTCAGAGCACAATGAGCGCAACTCTCGAAAAAAGAGGTGTCATGTAAGGAAAAGACTGAAGAAACATTACCTCGATTTCCTCTTGCCTTAGGATTATAAACAACATCTCTCGCATCCATCATTCGCAGCGGGCTAGGCGGAGGCGGGGCACTATTCGAGCGATTAAGAACAGACTTTCTACGGCCCTGAAGAGGGGTCAACAGTTTATTTTTCGGCTTCTTGTTTCGTCCATTGGGACAGGATGCTCTGTCTGGGTTATGATTATCGATTTCTGATGGCGGCTGAATTTGAGACTGCTGAGCATCGTTTGTTTTGACTAGTCGGACTTGCTCTAGAACGCGTTCTTCCATTTGGACTTCATCCAATATCATTCCGGATAACTTGGTTTCCATCAGAACCTTCGCAACTGCTTCACAACGGATTTCTTCATCGCGCTCCCTTCGAAGATCTGCAGAAGTTTTCTCATGAAGTCCTGAACAATTTTCTGATTCTTGTGAGAAGTCACCGCAATCGGCTACTAGAGGGGCGTTTTTTCGAGAATTTCCTTTCTTTTTGGAGGCAGAAGACGAACCCAAACGAGCTTGTTTTTTCTTGGAAAAGTTTTCCTTACGGTAAATCGGCTTGTAGCGATAGTCGGGGTGAAGTTTACGATGAAGATCCTTCTCTTCTTCAGCTTGACGTTCCCATTTCGCTCTTTCATCGGGAGCTAAAGATTTCCACATATGACTGACAATTCTGCTGATTTGACGATGATCCTTCTCAACAGATGGGGGTATGAGATTAGAGGAGCACGCGTAAGAACGAAACAAGATGAAAGCATTTCGAGGTCTTTTGACATGACCAGGCGGTGTTTTTCTGGCATGGGAAGGTCGGCCCGTCGAAGTCAAAGGACGTGAGTAACGCCCAGTAATTGTACCGTCTGGTCTTTGCTCCACGACTTGATTGATGAAAGGCGATATAATATGGCTTGTATCATTATTCATAAGACCAACTTCGGGGTCAAAGTAAAAGGAAAAAATAGTACAGGCGAGGAAAATTGCGAGACCACGACAACAAAAGTTAGTCAGTTGGTAACTCAATCTTGGAGAGAAAAAAGAAAGCTTACCGAGTTCAGTCTGTACTTTGCTCAATGGATGTTGAAGCGCACTCGGATCAATTGCTGGAGAAACATCGTATGATAGACCTGAAACGGTGCTAGTTGTTGACGAGGTACCAGAAAAATCACGTTGATGTCGAATCGCTTTGCGGCCGCCTGTGATACCGCCAGGTTGACCTTTTATGTTTGAACGAGCGATCGGAACACCAAATTCTTTGGGGAATGTGAAAGGCACATGATCACCGTAGAGGTTGTGGGACGATAAGGGAAACGCAGTCAAGGCCCCTGGTGAGCTGTTGGGAGATGAGGAGAATAGCTCAGTCGGAGACGAGTGAAACATTCCTCTATCATTCTGAAATTCGAGCGAAGTCTTGAGTGGTGACTCCTCAAAGCCAGTTTGCGAGCGGGCAATCCCCCGGCTAGCATTAGAAATATCCATAAAATGGAAAGTATGGCCGTGAGTAGGAGGAGGAGGAGGCTCAATAGCCAAGTTTGGCGTAATCATACTTCCAAAAGATGACTTGAGATATTGTGAGAAAATAAGTAGGGTAATAGGGTAATTGCGCGATTCAGTTGAATTGTTTTCACATCTTTTATATAGGGAAGTTCCAAAGGCAATTCTCCCGCAGGGCACAGCCTAGGATCAAGAATCAGAAGTGTTGGACTCACGGTCAAATTGGGGGAGAATACACCAGAATGAGCTCTATTAAATACACTAGGAGGAAAGGTGTCGGTGATTGATGGATAGAATTCAACAGGGCCAGCTTGGTGCGCGTCAGTTTTCTGGTTCACTTTGTTGTGAAAGTCGTGGCTAGGAGGCTCTTCCTTTAAGCAAGAATCGTGTGATGATGCCTTGATAGAGCGCAGAATTTCGTCAAAAGGGTCAGTATTTTCATCATGAAAATCCATGGTAATCTTGACTGGATAGTAACAGATAATATTGACTAGGATAGCGTTCGTATCATTAATGTGATCTAAGATCAAAATGTATAAATAACAAGGGACTAAGAAAAGGGGAGTACGCTAAGCAAAGCTTCAGGCTTAGGTGACGAAAGGATGAGATAGGAGAGAGAGAGAGAGAAGGTTGATGCTTTTGATTGAAGAAAAGATGTGTTAATACCCACCACTCACGAGTTTCCAACCAAATAGGAAAGTGCAAAGACAAAGAAAGAATCGTTCACCTTTCTGGTACAACGGCTGCCGTTTTGTTGAAAGGCAACTATGAGACCAGTAACACCCAACAGAAACTGCCATGCGGCACACAGGAAACTTACATTTTTTTTACATACAAACGATTTTCCCCTCGGTGAAGAATTGAACAGGGATTGATGCAAGCTGAAAAATGTTGACCAGCACAGACTCGCAATGCGAAAAGCAGAGAAGATTGATCCAGAGGTAGTTTGTCCGCGTGGTGCAACGGATGCTGAGGGCTTTTCCTGAATCTGGAAGACAAACAAATAAGCCAACGGGCCAAAAGCAACAACTCAATATCTACAATACTTAAACACTTACTCTTTCAATGTTGAGCGTTTGGCCGGAAGATCAACCAAGCGGAGAGGTGTTTCTGGAACCTATAGAATCCTAAGAAGATTGTTATGCTGTTGGATGTTGAGATCAGTTGAGCGGAAGTGACGCGGCTATATAGGCTTGGGAGACAATATCCAGTTCAAAAGTAAAAGTTGGCTTTAATGCCCAGAGGGCGATTTGTAAATGCTAACTAGAAACGCAGGTGAGTTATAGGGTTGATGGATTGAACTGAGTCTGGCAGGAAGCGGGTGTCATAAATCTAGTTCATAGCACGGATATCACAGACACTCGATGCTAGCAGATTAGAGGATGATGATGGGACAAGTTGGCCGATAATCAGGAGTGGCAAATTTATATCTCTCATCCAAATGTCCAGAGCAACCGTCAACGCTGTTTGCTGAGGCAGGCAGCGACGGGTGTCGGAAGATCATAGAGTCGGTGCGGGAAAGACGCGTACCGTCACTCGGGGACAAGTAATTCGGAAACCGATTTCATATTTTCATGACTCCTCTCTAACAATCAGATCATTTCGTTGATCTAGTTCAAGTCACTTTGCTTGCCATGGAAGCTATGCTTTTTTATTTCGGAAGGATGTGGTCGTCTGGCCGATGCCTTATCCACGGGTTGCCGCTTAGTCTTCCGGAGCTGCCGTTGCTTCATCTTAGCTGATTCGGCAGTAAGGACAGAAACCGATGGAATGCATATGAATGTAACCCATGTGTAAGCTGGTACCCTTCCCCACTGCTATGTAGCTTACATATCATTTGCTCTCCCGCACGAGCTCTATATCCTTTTTGATTAGTATTCAATCCTGTTGCCAATTGCAACGCGCCGGGCAAAGTCTTGCCCCAGGTTCAATCGACAAGTCGATTATCATCTGAAATTTGAACATCCTTAGGATGTACTGCGTCTTACATGTGATCTCATGTATATGGAGGATACAAATGGAGTGCGGCCCTAATGATAATGCTCGATCAATCTTGACAGCGGCTAACGCCTTGATCTCGGGACGATACCACTCAGTGGTGCAAATGTGATTTTACACAAATAAATATGTACGTTTAAAAATAGGCTTTGCGGCTTTGGCCGTCATGGTTTGGGGTGCACCTTCATCCTACTTCTGAGCGTAGAATTCGTGCCTAGCTATAAGCTGCAGCAGCGAAAGTCGAAACTAGCGGAAGGATAGAGTGAATTCTTTGACCTGTGACCGTTCAAGATCGAAGCATCTTGTGGCCAGATTGACCTTACCGCACTAAGCTAAGTTTACAAGTATTACATTATTCTGTACGGCTCTTCCGTTTGACTTTGAGTCAAGACTTCGGGTGAGGTTGAGCTTTGGTCACTCCATGATGCTATCCCCTCAGATCCCCTCCTCGCTTTCAGTTAAAGTTAAATAAGAGTTTAAGAAGACTGTTTTGTGGAATTTTTGATTACCAATTTCAAAGTTCGAAATCTTTCGAAGTCCAACATCATAGATTTACACCAATAAGAAACCTTTGAGCACAGAGTACATCGAAAGAACAGGTTATGATGGTGCATCAAGAAAGACTACAATTGAGTGGGTAAAGTCCTGATTGTTTGTCCCAAGTCAACATATCAAATCAAAAGGCGAGCTGGATATGACGAGCAAACTGATGCTTCTTGGTGGACACCACATTCAATTCATCTGCAATTATTACGAACAGTTGCAACTTTTGCAAGACCGGCATCTCCGCCTAACCATCTTAAATCCTCTCTAGCCGGCATCGGCTTTAGGATCAACAGCCCAAAACTACGTATGTACAAATAATCCTTTACAATCACATTAACACGTACATATTTACATGGTGCTGCAGAGAGATCATGATGTCGCCAATTCTATTGCAAGTGTTAAAGTATCAGATAGACACTAGTCCCTCTTGCCCCTCTTGCGGTAAATAGACATATGTTTATGTCTTGCTTTCTTTCAAGGCCGAATTATCGGTGCGTCGGGTCCCAAGCTCTACAAGCAGTACATCGGCTAACCTCTGAGTCTCAAGGACAGATTTGTCACCAAACATTTCTCAGCGTGTTTTGAAGGGCTTTTACCAAAGAAGGCTATGCGACTATGTAGTAGGCTTTAAGGAACTTCGCACCTTCTAATTTACCCAAGGTTCCATCAGTGAAAAGATGCAGATCACGCATTTGCCAAGTATTATTATAATATGCACGCGCGTAATGTTTACTACTGAGTTCACCACTTATTATAGGAGCATGGATACTGCCAACTGAAGAGTGTGGAGAATCTGCCAAATACAATCAAGTAAAAGGTGAAGAATAGATAACTTCGAGTTCTAAGAAGACTCGATTCATAAAAAATCTGAGAGTGAGATTAAACGAAAGAAAGGGGCGCCGGCAGAGTGCTGAGTATGATTTTACCTGGAAAGGAATATACGTTGAAATGCTCCAATTTCACATTCTGATGATATATACAGTAAGTAATTTTGAGAAGGCTTTTTGACATTCAAAGGACAATTTATGCTGTGATATGTACAGATAATTAAATCTGGATACATGAATGAGTCAAGCAACCTGGAATTGGATGACAAGATTTTTATTCTCTTGAATGATGACTAGTGAGATACTGAGCAGAGAAAACTGAAAAAGATCCAAAAATTCCAAGTGGGTCTGAGGGTTTTTCACTCATGAATATTCAACAGAATGATGAAAAAAATGAAAATACTTTCTATGCGGGGTTGTAAGTTGATGCACATGGGTTTTATTTTGAAAAAAAGATTGCCTCAGGTCGATCAATGCTTTTTTTATGATTTCACCATCATACAAGCCTTGATGGATCTTCTTCATTTTTCTTCTTCAAGTGGTTCTTCTCATATATGTTGATTATTGTATAGAAGTATTTTTCAACAGATTCCAGATCTTGCACCTTTGTAGAAAATGTAGTGAAATTCGGTAATTTGATAACAAAGAAATCAAGAAAGAAACAGTACTTTGTGTTTTTCACCATGATGATGACAGGTGTAATCATCAATTGTAGTTAAGTGACATCTTGGATGACATCTGATCAGGTCCAGCCAAAATCAGATGTCACCTGAATTTGTATTATCATGCTTGGTTGAATACTGCAGCAAAACACATGGCCTAAAAATGTTCTTTACTTCATATGTATTTGAAGAAAGTTGATTTCAAAAAAAACCTCAGAATGGAATTAGGGTGTTCAACTTTACACAAAATTTTGTGTAACATAAAAACCTAAAAACATAAATGTGAAAATTTGGCTGGGAGCTATCAAACAAGATTTATGCATGTTGACAGCTCCCTGCCAAATTTTGACGTTGAAGTTTTTATGTTTAGGGACTTGGAAAAACGACTCCCTGGAATTTGCCAACAACTCCCATAAAAAGACGCGACGTCGCGCTGCGGTCAGCATTACAGAATCTGGACGTCCATGGGAGTCGTTGGGCTAAAAAAATTATTTTTTTTGGGAGTCGTTGAGACAGAAAAAATTTATTAAAATAATGGTCAAAAATGGGAGTCGCCGTACCAAAGAATTAAAAATGGTTGGGAGTCGCCAGCCCAATTGAGACAAAATGAACAAAATGTTAAGAAATGCCACAAAGATGCATTTCTCTCAGTAAAAAAAAACAATCAAATCATAAATGGAAGAAACAAATGTAATGAAATATCAAAATTGAAGGAATAGCTTCAGAGATGTGATGAATACAAAACAATTGTAAAAAAACTAAAAAAATTATCCTCCAAGCCCTGAGTTGTAGCTGTTAAATCTTCAGTCAAAGAAAAACAAGAAGCATCTTTTTCTTGCCACCCATCATCCTCTGATTCATGATTAGTAATCCAATGCTAACAGATCAACAGGAATTATCTTGAGGATACATACCAAAATTAAAGAAGAAAGAAGATAACAAAGAGGATGAAAAAATAAGAAAGAAAAGGTCAAACAGAAATTTATAAGAAGAGAAAAAAATCAAGAAATCCTCAGAGGAAGGTCCATGTGCTTCTCCAAACATAATGATACAAATTAACAAACATTTGGTTCCACCTCAAGTGAGCTTGATGAGAAAATCTACATGCAAAAATCTGCTCCAGGACAAAGACACAGCAAGAGATGGCGCAAACAAATACAATGGGATCATGGAGTTCAAGAGCAATGAAATGAGCATATTAAGAGAGAAAAGCAATGAAAATGGGAGAATTATTGTTGGGCGGAGTCGTGCAGGGAAAGAAGGTAGAGTTTAGGTGAGAAGAAAAAAGAAAAAAATCCATTTATGACTTGATTGTTTTGTTTTTACTGAGAGAAGTGCATCTTGGTGGCATTTCTTACCATTTTGTTCATTTTGTCTCAATTGGGCTGGCGACTCCTGACCATTTTTAATTTTTTGGTACGGCGACTCCCATTTTTGACCATTATTTTAATAAATCTTATCTGTCTCAATGACTCCCAAAAAAATGATTTTTTAATCCCGACAACTCCCATGGACGTCCAAAGTCTTTAATGCTGACCGCAGCGCGACGTCGCGTCTTTTTTTGGGAGTTGTTGGCAAATTCCAGGGAGTCGTTTTTCCAAGTCCCTATGTTTATATGTATACAACATTTTATGTATAGTTGAACACCCTTAATGAGGAAAAAAAAATAAGAAACACAAAACACAAGAAAGATATCTTCAGAAAAAGAATAATGAAACAAGATCACAACCCTTTGGACAAAGTAAATTTTAGTAGATTAGAAATAATAATGAGAATGAGGACAGAAACCATTGACAATAGCAAAACCATATGAAGAAGATCATGTCATTTTCTCAAAAATAATTTTAGTGCTATTCAGTAAAATTTCTTGAAACTCCACCATTATTGTGAAACTTTTCTTCTGTCACTCCAATGGTACCTTTGTTCTCCTCAGAAAGCTGCATCACTTTGTACTGGATTTTGAAATGGAATGATTGGTGCGTAAGTATATTTCAACACCCAAAAAAAGGCAACCCATCACAACAAAGCACTGAAAAAAAAACCCACCAGACACACAACAGTATTTAACCACCAGCTCCCAAGTTCAATCACCACCCAAAAACCATCTTCCTCTCCCCCTCAGGCTCCAACCAGTCCAGCCAACAACCCCCAAGAGTGGTCTTGGCTCTTCCTCCCAATATTAGGCGGCCTGAATTTGTGGATGAGGGGACTTGGGGCACCTCTGGGGTTGCTGTACCAACTGGTCAAGTGGGGAAGGGGTCCAAGGAAATGGCCCCTTCTCAAAGTAAAGAGGTGGATATAAAGGCTCTGTACTGTGCAGGCCCCCAAGAAAAAAGGAATGTCCTCCTCTCATCAATTTGACTTGTTTATTATTATTGTGGTGATTGCCTTCCCTGCTTGTTACTACCAGATGATGAGGGCTGCAACCAGTTTTTTTTTCAATCTTGATCAGGTGGAGGCCACCAAAATTGATTCCTGCCCCTCCCACGGCAGCTTGATAAAAGTTGGAGATGCTGACATTGTGTATTTGTTGAATTCTACACAATTGAGAACTAGAGAGAAGAAAAAAAAAAACGGAGTTCTGAAACGAAAGTTATTGTAAATATGTACCTGAATGGAATTCAAGCTCAATTTGTTATCTTCCCGCCGCACCGCTATGCGAATATTCTCTCTTATGAATCCGCTTCAATGGAAGTAAGCGTGCTCTTGACTTCAGGCCCGCGGGCCATCACGCCTCATCCCCGTTGTCGTAGGGATCATACCGGTAAGGGTGAGAACCATCCGAGTCCGTTGACGATGGCGAGCCATAGCCGGGATGAGGAAGAAGGTGGAAACACCCTCCTCTCATTGTTTCAAGCACCTGTCGAACAGTCATTTCGTCCTCAAAGTCCACTGAAAAAGGGGGGAATGGGTGCGTTTTTTAGGGGGACAAGTTAGCTTGGCAGCTCCCCAGAACTCTCGTTTTTTATGTCTTTTATTTAGGGGGTGAGAATGAAGGATATGATCAGAAAGAGGAACTGACATCCACGACGAGTTCTAATTGAGCAACACATCAGATTGGGCAATGATCCTTTGTCGTCTGAGACTGTGGGGTTTACCAGAGCATCGATAAAGGGAGGGGCGGTAAGTGTACATCGTTCCCAGGCGAGTTTGACCAGCGACTTGGGTAAGCGCGCAAACAGCTTGTCCGTTGCCATGTATCTTCCATAGAAGGATAAAGTCTTGAGGTTCTTCAGGGCGGTGGGGGAGTCGAAAGCGTGGTCCAAGATGCCGGGGCTGTTGGCTGGATCATTCCATTCGAGCTCGGAGAGCATGAGCCGCCAGCAGCTTAGTTGGAGAATGATGAGAACTTCCAAGTTGCGGCTGGTGCAGTCCCGCAGGACGCGACCAAAGGCCTGTGGATGGAGGTTGAAGTGTGGACCGGAGATCTTGAGCGTGTGCATTTTATCTCCACAGCTCTTGAGGAGAAGCGAGAGTGCCTTCTCGCCACAATTATGGTCCTGCAAGATCATCGTGCGTATGGCGCAATTCAATATTACGGGATCGAGTTTGGAACTGGTTTCCACGCAGGGGAACCAGCCCGATAGCCTGAAACATTCCACTCTTTTGAGCGAGTCCCAGTGGGAGAACAGTCCGGGGACTACCTCATGAGGCGGCCACTCGAAAGCCGAGTAGTCTCGCTCTTGATCGCTGTTTAGGAGGACGAACTTTGTGATGAATGGCCTGCTTGCGAGTGCCTCTAGGATAGGTTCTTTGCAGGCGCGCAGAAAGTCGTTACAAATCGAAATGTTTTCGAGCAGGGGGCAACTGTGAATGATCTTGCAAAAGAGTGATGCGCCAGTCTTTCCCTTTGAGCGTTTCCCCCCTTTACTATCCCATTTGAACTCCAAAGATCGAACATGCTGGGATAATCGGCTTGGTCGTTGATCACGCTTTTGGCGCTTGCGAGGCGATTTATCCTCCTGTGGGGGCACACAAGTAAGCGCCTTGAGGAACACGCGTGCGGTGCGCGTGTTCCCCAAAACCACGTCTTTGAAAAGGAGCTCCTGGGCACATAGGCGAAAGGTATGATTGACCCCAGAGAGCCACGCTAAAGCTGTAGACCGGGGAACTACAGACATAGAGTGGTAAGACGGATCAATTGTCTAATATTTTTTGCAACCTCATTACAAGGTAGAGGGAGACAAGCTATGTAGTTTCTGATTTACCCTTTGGCTCTGAAACTGGTTCCTGATAGTCATCGCGAGGAATGATTCTTTCTTCATCCAGTACTTTTGGTTTGCGCTTGACCGAGAAGTCGATTTCCGTGTGGTTCAGCTCGTGGTGGTCGGGAGATGGGGACCGTGCTCGTCGCCGGTTATATGGGTCCGGTGGTGGCTTCCGCTTGGGATAGAATAACACGTGGTGGATGATGCGGATGACCAGTTCGGCAGGCAAGTCGCTGATCAGTGCCATTGCAGTAATATCTGCTGATGTTTCTTGAACTTGAGCAATAATTATAAATAACGCGATGGGAATACTCAAGTGCCGGAGGAAGTTTCAGCTTCAGCCTTCAACTAAGGAAGTCTAGTTTCTGTCCGGAAAAGGGTGTGTCCCGATGGAAAGAACACTTCTGGATAAGGGAATAATACTCACCAACATCATCACGGTATTCCGCCAGCTCAGGCGACAAGAGTCGCTTGCAAGTGGGACAAGAGACTTGAGGTTGGCCCTGCCCCTGGCGGGCCGATCCGAGGCCACGAAAAGAAAAAGAAAAAAACATATTGGTGATTGCAACCGCACTCCTACCCTGCATTCAGCCCCACCCAGTCCACAGCAACAACTGGCAATTCCGCTCTTTCTGATGGTATTTTGATCTTAATTCAGCCAAGTAATTCTTACGGCAGATATTCTAACTAATAATAGTATTATAGGATTGTAAAACAATTACACGGCATTAGAAGATGTCGATAAGTGAATTGAGCGTAAAATGGACATCATACGCTGCGCAGGGGCACAATTGCTACCAGCAATATAGAAGGCCTGGTTGCAAATGTCTAGGTTAAAAGATTGAGGTGACAAAAAATACAACTGGAGTTCTGCGACAAAAGGAGATGCTTCCCTAAGTTCAAGTTGATCGGGATAGGGTACATGCAATCTCAATTCATTATCTTCCGCATCACGGCTATGCGAATTTTCTTTCATTTCTGAATCTGTTTCAATTGCTACATATTTACAAGTACAAAGCGGGCTTTCCAGTCTACGTAAGCCTACAATGTGCCAGACAAGATTGCACTATAAAGGATCAGCGGACTCAATGGAAAAATTGTCGCCTTCCATTTCACCCATCATCCTTGGTAGGGTATAGGAGTAGTCGTTGATAATGTGGAAACATGCCCCTCGCCTTTTAAACGCTTTTTCAAGAGCAGTTCGGTCCTTGATGCTCCCTGAACAAGGGGAATCAGAGGGAGGGAGGGTTTGTTGGCACAAGTTGGCCTTTTGGTTAACCACCCCCCGATTCCATTGAAGAATGAGAGAAAGGAGCTCACATCTATCACGAGTGTGGACTGAGCAACACTCAAGATTGGGTAAAAAGTTCTGGCCGTCTCTTGAGCGTGAGGTGAGGGCGTTGAGAAGGGAATAGGCAGGAAGATCGCACCGTTCCCAGGAGAGTTTGATGATAGACTTGGGCAAGCGCTCAAACAGCCGGCCGGTCGCCATAATGCCTCGGAAGGAAAGCGTCTTGAGGTTCTTCAGGGCAGTGGGAGAGTTGAAGACGATGTCCAAGAGGCCAGGACTGGTGAGTGGGTCATCAGAGTCGAGATTAGAGGAGAGAGGATCCTCCCAGTGGTACGATTTGACGAGGATTAAAGTTTCCAAGTTGGGGCTCGTGCACTCTTGCAGTACCCGACACAAGGCCGCTCTATCGAGCCTGTAGTTTGGACCGGTGATCTTGAGCTTGCGCATGCTCTCTCCGCAGCTCTTGAGCAGAGTGGAGAGTGCATGCTCGTCTAAGTCATGGTTGTTCAAGATCATCGTTCGGATGGCGCAATTCAGTGTGGGGATGGAGGTGGGAGCTGGTTCCAACGAATCGATCGGCCAGCCTGATAGCTTGAAGAACTCGACGGTCTCGAGTGAGTTCCAGTGTAAGAATAATCGCGAGAGGACTTCATGGGCCTGCCACTGAAAGGTTGAACCTTCTCCAGAAGTGTTTTGGTGGACCACCAGCTCCTTTATGAGAGTTTTACTGGCGAGTGCATCGAGGATAGGTTCCTTACATGCAAGAAGAAAGGTGTTGGAAATCGCAATGTTTTCGAGGAGAGGGCAGCTGTGAATGATATCGCAGAACATCGATCCGCCACCCTGTCCCATCGAGCATTCCAAACCCCACGAGAACTGTAAGGAGCGAACATGCCGAGATAGTCCGCTTGGACGGGGTGCCTGCATCGCTTGTAGGTGGGTATCATCATTTTGACGCGCGTGGAGCGATGGATCGTCGTGTGGCGGTACGGAAGTAAGGGACCTGAGGAACAGCATTGCGGTCCATTTGCTTGGTAATGCCACGTTGCTGAACAGGAGCTCCTGTGCGCACTGACGAAAGGTAGGATTGACTAAAGAGAGGGGTAGCAAAGGATTCTCTGGGAGGCCTATCACGGAGACAGAGGAAATCGCGATCAATTTTTTTTTCATATTTTACACACTTAATAGACACGCGAATATGGGTTACCCTCTGGCCACGAAACTTGTCCATAATACGGACGAGGAGATTGTTGGCTAATGACAGGCCTGCGGATCACGATACGTTCTCGATGAGGTCGTGGTTTGGGTGGGGACGAGCGGCTGATTTGAGTGTGGTCCAGGAAGTGGTGTTCATGGTACGGGAAGCCATATCCCTTGGGATATAAGACGTGGTGGATGATCCTGATGAGTAGTTCGGCTGGTAAGTCGGTCAGCTTGGCCATTGTAGGATGTGGCTGTCTTGTCTCTTTAAATTGCGATCAGAATGCCCTTCACCATCCGACGAGAGTATGTACCGGCACCCGGGGAAGTCACCGCGAAAAAGGGGAAGAACACTTCGACTTATCCCTGAGGCCACGAGACTCGCCTGGCCAACATGTGAGGGCCGCCTTGGTTCCCCAATCGTGCACGTCTTGTGACTTGGACTGGCGACCGTGGCAACTGCCCTCGAATTGGTTGTCAATTAAGCCACTGCGGGCGCCGGGACTGAGCTTGAGCTCGAGCGGACCGGGTCGGTGAGCCGGCATCCCCGGTGCTGTGTCCTCCGCGCCAAAGCTCCCGGCAGGAAGCCGCAGTAAATATGTATCACCATGGAGAGCCACTCTTCAAGAAAAAGGCACGGATTGGCATTCTTTGGGCTGTGATTTTTGGGTGGACAACGTCAATTGGGCACCTATATCGCCATACCTGAACACAAACTTAAACTTGAGATTTCATGATCACTCTGTATGTGTGCTAAAATTGGTCCTTTGTCATGTGCCGCAATTTCTATGTAAATATCTAGTTGGCTGCCCAAAAATGTTTGTGGAATTGGCACTTGGTCCCCTCATGGCAAAGCTTGTAGTTTCAAGGTTCATTTCTTTTTCATCAAGCCCAAATCTAGCCACATCTCATTTATCTTTTCCCTTTCAGAAATTTCAAAGATCTAAATTTGACCCATGAGAATAGAGGAGTCCAAAGTGTCAAATGCAGTGCTGCCATGTTTTCAAGTTCAAGACGAGTGAGATGAGAAAAAAAAAGATGTACGTCCGGAGTTCTGAAACAAAAGGTATATACACGACACTCTTCCTTTTCGGGTAAGAGTGATCTGGATGGAGGTCAGGCCCAATCCATCGTGCTCCCGCAGCACAGTTATTCAAATCATTCTCAGTTCAGAGGTTGTTTCAAAAACACGTGAGTGAGCTCTCGGCTCGAGGCCAACCAACGAGACATGCCTGTTCCTCTTAATCGTCGAACACATCATACGTGTCACACGCCCGCGGGTCAAAGGCGGCATCCTGCTCACTATGGAAACATCCACCTCGCTTTGCCAACTTGCGTCGAACAACCCACTCGTCGTGGTGGCTCCCTGAAAAAAGCGGAGGATGGGTGCAGTTTTTTTTTTTTTTTTTTTGAATTGAATTGATAAAAGTCAGTGTTGTTGTTCACTCTCATTCTACGGGCATGTCTGCTTTTCATTCGAAGTGGAAAGTGAAGGAGGATAAGAGATAGAAATTCACATTTACCGCTACCACGAACTGAGCAGCACATGAGGTTGGGTAACAATCCTTCGTCGAGAGCCTCGATAAGAGGAGCGGCCGAAAGTTCGCACCGCTCCCAGGAGAGTTTGACGAGCGAGTCGGGTAAGAGAGCGAACAGCTAGTCCGTTGCCATGCGGCTTCCATGGAAGAATAACGTCTTGAGATTCTTGAAGGCGGTGGGGGAGTCGAAAGCGGTGTCCAAGACGCCAGGCATGGCGACACCCCAGTGGTGCTCAGAGGGCGTCCAGCCCCCTTCGGTTGGGTGAAGAATCACTAGACATTTCAGGTTGGGGCTCGTCGAGTCTCGCAGGACGCTGGCAAAGAGCCGTGGCTTAAGGTTGAAGTGTGGCCCAGAGATTTAGAGCGTGCGGATGCTCTCCCCACAGCTCTTGAGTAGATTCGAGAGCGCCTCCTCGCCACAATTGTGGTTCTTCCGTTCGAATGGCGCAATTCAACACGGGGAAGGTTTGGTTGTCTGCCCAGCCTGTCAGCCCTGATATTTCGACAGTTTCGAGCCCGTTCCAGTGAGAGAATAATCCCGAGACGACGTCATGCGCCTTCCACTGAAGAAACGACTCGCCGTGCTCTCGGTCGGTCATATTGGAGAGGAGGATCTCTTTGATGAATGGTGTGCTTGCGAGTGCTTCAAGGATGGGTTCTTTGCAGACAAGAGCCAGTTGATTACCAATCAACAGGTTTTCGAGCAAGGGGCAGTGTTGAAGGATCTTGCAGAAGAGAGATCCGCCACGCTTGCCCGTTGGGCGAGCGCCTCGCATGTCGAACTGTAAGGATCGAACGTACTGAGATAATCGGCTAGGACTGTCATGACGCTTTTGTCGCTTGCGAGTCGGTTGAGACTCCCGTGGCAGTTTGGAAGTGAGGGCCTGGAGGAATTTGTCTGCATGGCGCGTGTCCTGCAAAAGCACGTTCTTGAAAAGGACCTCCTGAGCACATTGACGGAAGGTAGGATTGATTCAAGAGAGCAGGAGTAAAGGATACGGGGGGCCTATGATGTAGAAACAGGGTGGTACAACGGTTCAGTTATTTCATATTCTTTGTAAACTGAGTATGTATTGATGTGGAGAGAGATGAGCTGATTCTACTTACCATGACCTCCGAGTCTTTCTTCGTGAGGTCATATTTTCCGTTCGGCCGAGTAGTTGATGATTTGGGTGTGGTCCAGCGCGTGGTGGTGACCGAGTGTGTCGCGTCGACGGGGGTATCCGTTGAAGTTTGGAGCGGCATAATATAATAAAAGACGTAGTGGACTATCCTGCTGACCAGTTCGGCAGGCAGATCGCTGAGCTTAGCCATTGCACGAGGTGGGTGCCTGTTAATGATGCGATGAGAAGAATGTCGGTCAGTTTAAGCGAGGAAGTGCATTGTCTAGAAAAGAAGCTGCGAGAGAAAACTACTTACTTGAAAAGGGGAACCCCACCATGGCGCCAGACACGAGAGTCCCCTGACCAACACTTCAGGGTGGCCCTGGTTGGGCCCGGCAATCTGAGGTATTACTACGCTGTACAACGTTATTTATTTTGACTTGGGCCGTGGCAGTTTTTTTTTTTTTTTTTGGAAGTTGCTTTAATTTTCTCAATCGGATCTGCGCCACGGGGGGGCTGGCTGGGCTTACCTAAGCGTCTCGGGGGGAGCGGGTGGGTGGGTGCCCCCGCCCCGGTGTGCCCGGTGCGCCTCCGGGCTGAAGCCCGACTCCCCGGGAGGAGGAAGCGGCACAGGGACCACGGAGGAACGCGAGGAAGGACGCAGACGAGCGCCCATCATCATGTCCCGCAAACGACCACGAAGCCACTCGCCGGAGAGTACT
Source organism: Puccinia coronata f. sp. avenae (assembly GCA_002873125.1). Lineage (NCBI taxonomy): Eukaryota > Fungi > Basidiomycota > Pucciniomycetes > Pucciniales > Pucciniaceae > Puccinia > Puccinia coronata. The sequence continues at coordinate 394,101 of PGCI01000024.1, forward strand.
GCTGCCGGATACTCATACACCCCCGCCGAGGAGAGGACCACCGCGATCAGAAACCTGCAAGCACTGGAGGCGGAACTCTGCACCATCCAGCCACTCGGCCTGCAGTGCGAAAGCCGCTCCGATAAACTGAAGACGGGGAGACTCATCCGGCTGGACACCCTCACCCTAGACACACCCAACTCGGTGTGGGTCGACAGGTAAGGCCTTGCTCTCCCAACGATTGGCTGCACTCCTTCATACAGGCTACCTCGCGCTTCTTCAAAATTCCGCCACTCGATGATAAAGGTCCACCATACACCAGGTAGGAATAACGGAAAGAATCAAATCAGGATTCATCACGCACATCAGCAACATGGATCAAGCTTCATCGCGCCAACTGGTCATTAAACACTCTCACGAGAAAAAAAAAAAAAAAAAAACATCTCAGGAGGGAGCGGAAGATCTGACTCTCTTCTCTTTTTGTGATGGTCGATATCTTAAAAAAATTGGCAGATACGATGCACGGCTCTTACTCTCCCCGCCACGCGCAAGCTCGACGCTGTCCAATCTTGATCCGCAGATCACCACTCCGCCCCACCTCAGCCCCACTGGCTATTCTGACCTCCCCTCCGATCACGAAGAAATGTTCTATTTCGAACCACACGAGAGATTGGAAATTGCCCAAAAGTACTCACTGCCTCCCTCTGTTGTCAATCAAGTTAATGATAGGGGCTGACGTGTACACACGCTATCGTAAAGGAAACTACGGCGTAGACGCGAGGATGAGCGTTCCGCTCGGATCAAGCTACGCGAAGAAGAGGACAAGCTTCGCGAAGAACAGCTAAGACTATCCAAAGTACGTGGTATATCTTATATCCTCCGGAAAGATCCCCTATTCGCTTCCTGACCATGGAAACGATTCCACAGATCCCACCGGCGGAGCAAATCACGCTGATGAAGCGGACACTGGGAGCACTCCAAGCCTCCCCCTCGCCCTCATTACTCGAGATACGAATCCTCACTAACCACGGGAACGACCCGCGCTTCTCATCCTTCTTATGTCGAGAGGGGAAGTGGCGCGCGTACTGGGAATCGATGAAAACCGACCATCCGGATCCGCCGGGCGCAGCTTCCACTCATCAGCAGCAATCCTCCGCACCCAAATCCCCCATCCGTCCAGCACTCGCCACCGGCGGTCTCGTCGACTATGATGATTCCAGTGAGGAAAATGACACCGACGATCGGGCCTCTTCTACCAAAGATCCCGGCGAAGAAAAACAGTTGCATCAGGCGTCGTCACCGGACAACCGTCTCGCAACCTCATCGCCCATGAAGTCTCGATCCAACTCAACCCCGAGAGACGATATCATGATAGCGCCACCAGCCCCCCACCGAGCCGCGGAGTCAAGTCTGGCCAACACCCACACCGCTGAGGGGCAGCTAGGCTCCAGCATGGAGCCCGAGATCACGCTGGAGTATGACGCGGCAATGGTGGCCAGCCCAGAGCCCACCAAGGCGGCCGTCGACCCCGTCGAACGGCTCCATCGGCAACAGAGGGCCAGACTGTGGGCGGAGAAACGCAGGAAAACTCACCCGTCTGGTGCCCCCGTCGATCCCCCTCCTCCGGCCGGCTCCTCTTGACCGTCTCCTTCTTACCCCTTCTATTCTAGAGTATGGCATCGGCAATGACCGGCCCAGAGCCCATCCAGGAAGCTGTTGACACTGTCGAACGGTTCAATGACCAATAGAGGGGGGCCACATTGTGGACCGAGAAACGCAGGAAAGCTAACCCGTCTGCCCCCGCGGCCGGCTTCTCATGACCTTCTTCTTCTTCCCTTACCTCTCCGCTTCTTCCTCCCTCCCCCAGAGACGTTATATTGCTCTCCTCGAAACCCATACGCCACTGCCTCTTGTTCTTTGTCCGGGTCCACCTATACCCCCCCCATCCATTGACGTTTGTCGGGGGACCGCGGTTATGTTTCTTGGAGGAAACTGGCTGACGCTCTTGATCATTTGCCCATATTGATCAGTGGCCGTTGTTCCCAGGCCGGGGCCGAGGATGTGCCGTATCTCATTGAGCTAGTCTGAACACTTGCGCAGGTCACCTTTCCAGCAGCCATCATCCGGTTCTTCTTGGAAAAGCTGACGAAGCCAATATGTGGTACTGTGAAGCTGGTGAAGCATACAACTCCAGCAGAAGCGTAGAAAGAGCGCGCAGAATGTGATGGTCTATGTAGAGCCTCATCTAATTATTCGATTGAGGTCGTTTGTTTTCTGTCCCAGCGTGTGGATGAAGCCAGGGGGCGTTGGCTGGCGTTGGTGCTGGTGGTTCCAGACCCAGCCCCCTGCGGTCATGGGGACGTCCCTTCGGCTGGGCATGGCCTGATGGAGAGATTGTATTATATTAATTCTCCGCCAACGAAGAAGAAAGAAGTCCTTCACAAGAGAAGCGACTTGCTTGCGTTCCAACCAGGCCTACATAGCCACGGTGGCAGAACAGAGACCACCGCTTTCATCGATCGACCATTCACACCCTCGTCGTCCGGAGCTTACTTTTTGGCCGGGGCCGGCAAGCGGGGAAGATTCGCAATGTCGGTATACATCGCAAGCGTAATGAGCGTCTTCAAGCCGCTGCTCTACTACGGCATGAGGGATGCCCGCGTCGATGGACTGCCCATCCTGCTGGACCTCTTGGACCGTCGCCCGGATCCGAAACGTGGCTTGATCACTAGTTTCGTCTTTCTCTTCTCCTCCTCCTTCCCTTGCTCAGTTCTACTCATCTGTCATTAATAAGTGGCTGCAAGTTGGAACTCATGCTGCGTTTTTTTTATTCCTTCTGGTTACTTTTCCATGTTACTGTATGCCACTCGTGATCGGGTGCAATCCTCTCAAAATTATCCATGGCCGGTCCCATTTACACAAACGCTGCAGTATCGAACCACATTTCGACGTATGTGAATGATGCTCTCTCGACCATGAGTGTATGTATTCCATGGAGCGATTTCTGAAATTCGTTTTTTTTTTTTTTTTTGTTGATGCCGCACGGATCGCTCAGATTAGATGACCCGATGGTCTGGGGCATGATGCCATTCAGGACGTACTTGGACACCACCAAGGCCCGGTGGACGCTCGGCGCCGCCGATATCCTTTTCACCAACCGGTGAGTACCACTCCATAGGACGGGCCACACTGTTCACATCTTATATGCTCTTGAACGAACGGCAAGTCTACTACCATTCTTCGACCGCATACTGGTTCTTTTCCTTGGTCGATCTGCCGCTTACTTGGACTCAGAAGGATTGATTGGCCTCGTCTCTCTGTCTGTATATGTATATCCTTCAAATCACACTCTCAGCTGGATTGCGCCCTTGTTCCAAAACGGCCAGGTGATCAAGACGGTGCGGGGGGACGGGATATACCAGCCGGCAATGGACCTGGCACTCGAAAAGCTGAACCATGCACAATGGGTTGGTCCACTCAATGATATATCATGATTTATCAAACTCGTGTGGATATTTTGTTGATCGCGATTGTTGAATCCTTCAGCTCCACGTCTTCCCCGAGGGTCGAGTCAATCAATCAGCACTGGATCCCTCCCAACCCGCGCAGGAACTGTTGAGGTTCAAGTGGGGCATTTCTCGGCTGGTGCTCGAGTCCACGCACGAGCCGATCATCGTACCCATTTGGCTGAAGGGTAACCTACCCCCTATCTTCTGTGCTCCTAGATTGCAGGGCCATGATAATGATGATGTAAAATTGTTGGTATTGGCTCAATGGTGTAGGATTTGATCACGTGATGCCTGAAGGTAGACGCGCACCGTGGAAGATGATGCCGAGATTGAACCAGCGTTTGGCGGTCACCATTTCAGGCCCGATCAACAACCCGAGCGCGTCTCACTCTTCAGACGATGCCATGAGCCAGAACCAGCTCCACATTCGAGACTTCCGGACGAGGTATCGAGCCTTACTCTCCCGTCCGGACTCCTCGTCCGGTCCGGTGGACTACCATGAGTACACATGCTTGAAAGACCATGCGGAGGCGAAACAAATCCGGATGGATCTGGCCAGCTTTCTCCGCTCTCGGCTTCTCGCCAGTCGCCCGCCATCATAACCCCTCCCCTGTATCTCTTGCGCGCCGACGCCTTCCTTCCTTCGATCTCCCTGACTCCATGTAGCCTTGCTCTGCTGTGATCCATGTCTGATTGACCCTTTCGTTTTTCTTGAGACGCGTTTTTTCCCTCGTGCTCGTCGCCTCAACCTTCCCAAAAAAAAAAAAAAAAAAAAAAAAACCTCGACTATGTAGGCCAATCTTATGATTGGGTACCGAGATTTTCTTCCACACTGATGCGGCGTCTATGCGCTTTTTGTTTCTCTCCGATGTCGCCTCAACTTGGCTTCTTGTATGCACTTTCCTTCGTATGTATGAGTTCTGTCAGCGGCAGCTGTGCGACTGTGCGTGGGCTCTTGTACTTGCGCATCAATACGTGTCCCATGTCCCTTTTTTTTTTGCCTGTTTAGGAATAGACATTTTCCACCTTGTCCTCCTATGTATGTATGTCGACCATTTTCATCAATGCCACATAAATGATCAAGAGTCCTTTTCTATGTATTACTATGTAGCCATCGCCCGAAATAATTACATAGTGGGCTGAATGAAGATTAAATATACCAACATGGCATGTGCTCCAAAAGGTGAACTTGCCAGCTGTTGCCATGGACTGGGTGTGGTGTGCGTGTTGAAGTGTTGTTCTTCTCTTAACACCTTAAGCTTAGATTTACCAGACCAGCATGGTGCCATCCCCAGTCCTACATATTAGCAATCACTGTTCTTAACTTCTTCACGGCGGCATCCACCCTTCTCCGGATACATAAATATTTATGTGAGTCCATTATATTTATCTGCGTGACTTCTTCCCTTTCAGGTGGCCGAGAGTGGCCGAGAATCGTTTCCCTTCTCCTTTCCCATCGCATTCCATTCAAGAAACAACACCACATTCACCCATTATTACCATGGCACTGGCCACGCTCAGCGACCTGCCTGCCGAACTGGTCAACAGGATCATACACCATCTCTTCTACGATTCGAATCCACCATCCAACCCAAACATCCCTCGCCCAACATGCACACCATCTCCCGACCACCACGCACTGGATCACACGGAAATTAACGGCCCCAAACGCAAACCACGACCGCATGATGAAAGAATCATTCCTCGCTCCAGGTCTCCTAAGAAGTATCACGAACCCGTGTCATGGCCAAAGGGTAAGCAAGAATGTCTCTCTACACGATGAGGTGACACAAATTGAAGCAACTGATCCTTCGTACCACCCTGTCTCTGTAGGTCTCCCGTTTAATCCTCTAGTGTCGCTTTCTTTGGTCAATCACACCTTTCGCCTATGTGCTCAGGAGCTTCTTTTCAAGAACGTGGCTTTGCAGGACACCCGCACCAACAACATGTTCCTCAAGTCCCTCACCTCCGTACCCGCAGATGAGGATCACTCGGCTCGCAAGCGTCAAAAGCGTGGTCAACATTTAGGCCGATTATCTCAGTACGTTCGATCCTTGCAATTCAAATGGGGTGGCAAACGCTCCACGGGGAAGACTGGCGCATCACTCTTTTGCAAGATCCTCCAAAACTGCCCCCTGCTTGAAAACCTGTTGATTTGTAATAAAATTCCTCTTGCCAACAAAGAACTTATCCTCGAAGCACTTGCAAGAAACCCCTATATCAAAGACATTGTCATCTTCAATGTGAATGAGCTAGAGAGAGACAACTCGATCTTCCAGTGGCAAGCCGATGAGGTCGTCACGCGATTATTCTCGCACTGGAACGGGCTCGAGACTATCGAATTATGGAGGCTAACAGGCTGGGCGAGCAATGCGCGGAACGCTCCTCCTAAAACCTTGCCCGCGCTGAACTGCGCCATTCGCACGGTGATCTTGATGAATCATAATTGTAACGAGCTTACCTTCTCGAATCTACTCAAGAGCTGTGGGGAGAGCGTGCGCACGCTCCAGATCACTGGGCCACACCTCAACCTGAAGCCGGGTGCCTTTGGTCGCGTCCTGCGAGACTCGACGAGCTTCAACTTGGAATGTCTCGCCATTCTCGAACCAAGCTGCTGGGAGCACACCGTGAACGATCTCGACAGAGAGAAACCAGATGACGTTGCTAACGTCTTGGACATCGCGTTCGATTCCCCCACCGCCCTGAAGAATCTCAAGACTTTATCCTTCTATGGAAGATACATGGCCACGGACCAGCTGTTTGCGCGCTTACCCAAGTCGCTGGTCAAACTCGCATGGGAACAGTGCAAACTTACCGCCCCTCCCTTTATCGAGGCTCTTGCGAGCTCCACAGACGACAAAGGATCATTGCCCAACCTTATGTGTTGCTCAGTTCGGACTCATCGCGGATGTTAGTTCCTCTTTGTTATCATCATATCCTGCAGTCTTACCCAAAAAAAGCAGACATATAAACAGGAAAAGTTCTGGCAAGCTAGCTTGTGCCCCCCCCCCCCCAAAAAAAAAAAAAAAAAAACGCACCGATTCCACTCTTCATCAGGGGACGTCAAGGACGAAATGACTGTTCGAAAGATATTGGAAAAAATGCGAGGAGGGTGTTTCCACCTTCTCCGTCATCGCGGCTATGGCTCGCCATCGTCAACGGACTCGGATCGTTCTCGCTCTTATTTACACGATCCTTACGACAACTGGGAGGAGTGATGGCCCGTGGGCTTGAAGTCAAGATTCTGCTTAGTCCTATTGCAACAGATTCATACAAGAGGAGATTTGAGGAGCTGTGATGCAGGAAGATAGCGAATTGAGCTTGAATTCCATCCAGATAAACTAAAAATTAAGCAAGAGTCTCATCTATATACCATTCATTTCAGAGCTTGATTGCATCTTTTTTTCTCTCTTCTCAATGCTGCTGAGTTCAACAATCCCATTAGTACAGCATCTCTGGTCACCGAAGTTTATTTTTTGCTCATCCCATGCTCTTGGTGACTGTTGGAGACGCTTCAACATTTTTTGACTTCAACACAATCAGCGGCAGAAAAAATACTACAAAGTTCTGAAAGAAAAGGTACTCATGAGATTCTTCATGCTTGGGTTTGGGTTTCTGGAGTTTCAATTCCATTCATCATCTTCTTGCAACACTTACATACACAGCTGTTTAAATCTTCATTTTTTATGAATCTTGTTCCATCAAAGAAAGCGTGCTCTTGACTTCAGGCCTACCAGCCATCAATCCTGCCCCCAGTTTGCAAACGGATCATTTGCAGGGCAATAACGGTCAGAATAACCTGTCGCTCGGCGAGGGCGTGCGAAAAAACATATCACGGAAGATGTGGGCACATCCTTCTCGCATTTCCATTACCACTCGGACCGCATTTTCTTGCTTGCTGTTCCCTGAGGAGGGGGGGGATTGGTGCAGTTTTTATTTTCGGCAAAAGTTAACTTAGCTGTTCTCTCCGTTATTTCGTTTTATGTCTGTTTTGCGGGTGAGACTAAAGGAGGATAAGAGATAGGGACTGACAATTACGAGGATTATGAACTGAGAGACACTTAAGATTGGGTAACAATGACTCATTGTGTCCTGAGCTGATTGTGAGTGTATTGATAAGGGGAGAGGCAGCAATTCTGGACCGTTCCATGGAGAGCTTGATGAGCGACTTGGGTAAACGGTCCAACAGGCGGTTTGTTGCCATTTTGCTTCCATGGAAGGATAGAGTCTTGAGGTTCCTCAGGGCGGTGGGCGAATCAAAAACGGTGTCCAAGAGGCCAGGACCGGTGAATGGCTCATCCAAGTCGGAATCGATAATCGGGTTCTTCCAGTGCTCCCAGCGCCCGGTATCGTGAACGATTAGACATTCCAAGTTGGGGCAGGTGGAGTCTTGCAGAACGCGACCAAAGGCCTCTGGATTAAGGTGGGTGTGTGGACCGGTGATGTGGAGCGTCCGCATGCTCTCTCCACAGCTCTTCAGAAGATTGGACACTGTTAGCTCGTCCAACTCATGGTTAACCAATATCATTGTTCGTATTGCACAATTCAATACGGGGATTGAGTTGGGAGCTGGCTGCGTCGATGGATTGGATTCGTGTGGACAGCCCGATAGCGCAGAGAGTTCAACTGTTTCGAGCAAGTTCCAGTGCGAGAAGAGTCGGGAGACTATCTCAGCAGGCGGCCACTGAAAAGTCAAGGAGGTTCGGTTGGTGTCGTGGGAGAGGACAAATTCTTTGATGAAGGGTTTGCTTGCGAGTGCCTCTAAGATGGATTCTTTGCAGGTAAGCAGAAATTTGTTAGAAATGTCAATGTTTTCCAGGAGGGGGCAGCTCTGAAGGATCTTGCAGAACAGAGTTGCGCTTGACTTTCCCGGCAAGCGACTGTCGCCCCAGGTGAACTGTAAGGATCGAACATATTGAGATAATCGGGTTGGATGATTAAAACGCTTCCGACGCTGGCTGGATAATCCATAATCGCAAGCTGTGAGGGACTTGAGGAAGACGTTCGCGATCCGCGTATTATGCAAATCCACGTTCTTGAAAAGGAGCTCCTGTGCACATTGCCGAAAGGTACGATTAACTAACGCGAGCGGTAGTAAAGGATTACTGGGGAGACCTACAGAGACAGAGACAGAGCGATAGGAAGAATCAATTGTTTGATATTTTTTGCAAACTACATATATTTAAATGAAGTCTTTTTGCTTACCCTTTGGCCATGAAACTTGTTCGCACAATATTCACAATATTCAGAATGTTCAAGGGTTGGATTTGGGCCAAAAAAATATTCCCCAGCCCAGCTTTTTCCTTAGGTTGAGCTGGGTCCAATTGCAACATGTGCTCACTGCCCAAACCCAAGCCTGGTTTGGGACATTTTGTTTTTTTTCTTGGGTTGGGTTGATGCAGAACCCTGGCTATATTTGAGTGCCATGAAGGTTAAGGCAGTTGCTTTTTTTTTTTTGCTAACAAGGACATCAAGACCTGGTCAGCAAATAACCTGCCAGATAAACCCAATCCAATCAGTTCTTTAGTTGGGTTTGGGGCAGATGATTTTTGCTCCAAGACTGCCTAAACTTAACCTGCAAATCATTGGTTATTTCAAAAAAAATCATCACATCAAGTGCACATGTTCCAAAACATACAATTTCAAAAAAAAGGGGTTCTTCTTCTTTCAAATAATAGAATGGACATAAACAGAGTGTGCATGTACATACAATGTTATATGAAAATAGTTGGAGTTGGATTCCTTGCTGAGCTCTTCATTTTGATGGTCCGGGTAGAAAGACCATCAATGGGTCTCAAACAATAACATACTCCATGAATCATGTGATGTGTAATCCACATACAGAATTTTTCAGATGATATGTGAGGAGTGGGGACTCCCTTCAATTCTTTAGGATTCCTCTCAGATACCACTTTTCAAGATCAGCAGAAAGAATATTATATATTTCAGATTCATCATTCCATCTCTTCATCCCTGAAAATCTGGACAACAAATGGAGGTGGAGAGGCCAGCCCTTCAGCAATAAGGGAGTGGCCTGATGACACTTTGCCTGCAGCTTCCTCAGGAGATCTCTACTCAAAAGGTGGTTTCTTAATTATAAGATGTTCCTCAAGCTCAATAAAATGTTCCTTAAGAATGAAAAAAAATGGGGTCATTTAATTGGATATAGCAAGGACTGGTTGTAATTGGTGCGTTCTTTTGCTCAAGGGATTGAGTAATAGTTTGGAGAGGGTTGGGAGGACTTGAAGAAGATATTTATATAGTTGGAGTTGTTTGATGTCAGTCCCTCATCACTTGGCTCTGGCTTAGAGCCAATTGCCTAAAGGGCCATGTAATCTAAGGACTTCCTTGTTAAGTTTTGGGGTGGGAGGGGAATTGCAGAGCAGCTGTAGTCCAATTTTTTTTTGAGTGGAGCATTCTGGTTTGTTAACATCAACTGTTCATTACCTTGTGTCACGTGATGGTGATAGCACAATGACAGAACTCCCGTCCTCAGGGCCTTCCTCAAAGTGGCTTTCCTGGCCCATGGTGTAGTCATAAATGAGTACTTATATGCAGAAATTAAAAGATTCTCTGATTTTTGATTCCATTGAGAAGAGTTTTCCGTATTGCTAAATTAAAAATTAACTTCAGGCACTTTTCCCTTTTCTTTCTTTTTCTACATAAATGTTTTGTTTTGAACTCTTCTGTTTCAGCTGCTTCTTTTTCAACACTTTTACTTTCTTCACAATTATCAGAATTGCCGCACATTTACTTTCTTCTCATCTCTCCATATAGCTCCATATCTCTCAATATAGACTGGAACCATGATGTTCATATAATAGTTCAAAATTAAAACTTCATATGTAGTGTGCCTGAGTCTGCAATGCTAGCGAAACTAAACTTTTTAAGAAGAAAGGGTTACAAGGAAGTCCCCGCTAGCTCAAAGCCTAGCTCCGGGCTAGTTGAATGTGGGTCCATTGGAGTCGGACTAACCTCCTTTAATTCGCGCAAAATCAGCATCTGATTTGGATCCTCTCATGAGGTCTTTCACTGAGCGACTCAGTCCCTCTCAGGTCTTTCACTAAGCGACTCAGTCTTGTACCTGATGCCATGGTGATGTTGTCTTTTTAAGGAAGGTTTGTCCTTTTGACTCTTGATGGGACACACCATTCTCCGGATATAAACTCCCTTGCCTTGACCTGGAGGAGGCCGACATTCTGACTGTGTGCAGAGACATCACTGTCTTGCAATGGCCAAGCTCACCGACTTACCAGTCGAACTGGTCATGAGGATCATTCACTACGTCCTTTATCCCAATCATACATGTCAAAAACACGGTCCGACATCGCTTGGTGACCATCACTTGCTGGATCACAACCAAATCAACTGCTTGGCCAAGCCAAAACCACGGCCTCATGAAGAAAGAAAGATAGTATCGTGTGAGGAAAGAGATTGTCGGGTGTATTGCGAACAGCTTTCCTGGCCAAAGGGTAAGCAAGAAGGAGCCTGTCCTCTACATAACTTCATAGATTACAAAAAATGTGAATCAATTTATCATTCCTGCCACTCCATCTCTGTAGGCCTCCCCAAGAATCCGTTAGTACCGCTCTCTTTAGTCAATCGTGCCTTTCGTCAATGTGCCCAGGAGCACCTTTTCAAGAATGTGGATTTGCAGAAGACATCGACTACGCGCCTGTTCCTCAAGTCCCTTACATGCACATCTAAATCGTCCAACCAGCGTCAAAACCGTGATAACCGTCCAAGCCAATTATCTCGACATGTTCGATCCTTACAGTTCTCTTGGGGTGTGTGTCGCGTAACCGGAAAGAGCGGTGCATCTCTGTTTCGCAAGGTCCTCCAAACCTGCCCCCTCCTCGAAAACATCTTGATTACTAGCCAATTTCTGCATGAATTTAAAGATGTCATCCTAGAGGCACTTGCAAGCAAACCATTCATCAAAGAAATTGTCATCCTGTGGAGGAAGGACCGAGACAGCTCGATTTATGACTGGCAAGCTCACGAAGTCTTCTCGCGATTATTCTCTAACTGGAACTTGCTTGAAACGGTCGAATTATCGGGGATAGGGAGCTGGGCAAGCAATTCAGCGAACCCCCCTCTCCACACCTTCCCCACTTTGAATTGTGCCATTCGAACAATGATTTTGAAGGATCATCATTTCGACGAGCTAACACTGTCGAATCTTCTCAAGAGCTGTGGAGCGAGCATGCGGAAACTGCAGATCACTGGTCCAGGCCTCAGTCTCAATCCAGACGCCTTTGGACGGGTCCTGCGAGACTCCACGAACCCCAACTTGGAATGTCTAATCGTTCTCTCAACATACCACCGGGAGTACATGTTCCGCAACCTCAATTATGATGTGCCAGTTATCAGTCCTGGTGTCTTGGACATTGCTTTTGACTCACCTACCGCCCTGAAAAACCTCAAGACTCTGTCCTTCCATGGAGGCTATATGGCAACGAACCGGCTGTTTGCTCGCTTACCGAAGTCACTTGTCAAGCTCTCTGTGGAACAGTGGAAAATCCCTGCCTCTGCGCTAATCAAGGCACTTGTGAGCTCAGGACACAACGAAGGACCATTGTCCAATCTTATGTGTTGCTCAGTTCGTAGGTCCGGTGAATGTGAGTCCCTATATCTATACCATTCCTTATCCTCCTGCAGTCTCACCCAAAAAACAAGACCTATAAACCTGGAAGTTTTTGTCAGCTGCCAAGCTGACTTTTGACTTTTGACACTGCCAAAAAAAAAAAAAAAAAAAAAAAAAAAAACGCACCGATTTGCCCCTCTAGGGGATATCAAGGACGAAATGGTTGTTCAACAGATTATGGAAATGCGAGGAGGATGTTTCCACATTATCTGTGATCGCGCCCTTGACTCGTCATTGCCCACGCATTCAAATCGTTCTCACTCTTAAGTGCATTATCCTTTTGAGTACTGGTAGGAGGATTGACGGCTGGTCAGTGAAGAGACTGCTTACTTGGATTGAAACATATTCATGAGAAGATTTGAATAGAAGTGCCGCGCGAAGATTATGAATGGAGTTTGAACTCCATCCATATATTATCCTAAAGGAAGAGTCTCATGAGTGCAAATACCTTTTGTTTAAGAACTCCCGTTGTACATATGTTTTCTCATCTCAGTTGTGTTGAATCAAAAAGAAATAAACGGTTATCGAGCTGCCGTAGGACGGGCAGGAACAAAAGCTTTGGCGACCTGTATGTACAAGATTTTTGGTTTCCAACGGGGCCGTTACAGCCTACAGAGCCCCCCCCAGCGGTTTTGGGGGTGCAAGGCTGCCAGTCATGGCAGCTTCGGCTTTTGAGAAAGTGACGATGAATCAAAACCCCCCTTCTTGGTAAACTTGTCTATTCCCCCCTTTTAATTAATGCATATGACACCCGTAATGTTACTGATGGATTTATTGCAATGGTTCATCTTGAGGATGATGTAGCACAGCTCTAATGTGAACTAGAAGAGAAAAACCCAATATAATGATCATCTAGCTTTAAACTTGAGAAAGGCGTTACAAATTTAATAGGATGACTTCTACGCAGCATTCCCTCAATTGGGGATCATATATATAAATATGTAAGATGGAGGGCGATGGAATAGACAGCCACCAAGGCGGTGGCAAAGGATGATAAGTCAGACCCGGCCGAGATGGGCCGAGCACCCCATCTCGGCTGCAGGGTCTGGCTTATCATCCTTTGCCACCACCTTGGCGGCTGTCTATTAAAGCGGGAAGGGACGTGGCTGTTGGGAAAGATGGTGTAGAAAAACCCCTTGCTGATTGGGTGTCAACGCGGGTGGGGCTCGAGATAGGTCATCAGATATGAGAGACAACCTCCACAGGCTCGGCGGTGCTTGCGGCAAGCGTACTGAAGCTTACAGGAACGCATCATGAGATCCCGGATGGTGTTGAACTCTTCAAATCATCCGCGGAGCTGGTCCCGCATTTCCCTTGAGAAGGTACAGCAATAACATGAAAGGATGCGGTTGGCCCCCCCCCCTTTTTCCAAATTTTTCAGACTCACACTTCAGCCACGGCTGAAGTGTGAGCTGTATTTGGCTGTATTTCCCAACATTTCTTCCTCCCGCTTCCTCCCCTACCTCCCACCGATTGATCAGACGGATGGCCGCCAGAAAACCCCACCGGCCACACCACCCACCCACCTAATTGCAGAAAAATATTTGCCAATCCCATTTCAAGCGATAAAAGGTGCGTCTACCCCATTTTCCTCTTTTGGTTTATCTCTTTGTTCACTGACTGACCATCCCCCACTACCGTCCAGCCGCCAAAAAAAAGCATCCAAGGGAGAATCGCCATTGGATTTTTTTCTAGCTCGCTAGTGAGTCCTGGATTTACTCTTGTGATTTGTTTTGAGCTGCACTTGACAATTCACTGATCCAAAGCATTTTTATCTGCTCAAGTTACCATGCAACCTCAAGGAAATGCCTCTTTTGAATCAAGCGATATCCCCCCCCTACCGTTTCCGAACGCGCCTGGCGGGACCCAACAGTCGTGGCTGGGGCCATCCCAATCGCTTGGCAACAATCAGTCGTGCCGGATCTTCTTTGAGGAGTCACTAACCGCCGGCGGAAACAGGACTGGCCAGTCACACCCATTTGGAATGGCGCCGCCGAACTCCCAAATGTCGCAAATGGTCCCCCCGCACAGCCAAATGGCTCCGAATACCCACATGCCACCAAATAACCAAATGTTTGGGGTCGATCCGCGCGGCTTTCAGCTATTCTACGAGGACCCTGCAACTGCCGCCCGCTTTCAGATGGCAGCTCAGGCCCAACTTAACGATTGGGTTGGTCGTCGACAGCCCAACAGTCTCATTGCTGGTTCTCCTAATGGTCAGGGACCACTGCCAGCCTCCCCTGCAAACCAACCAAGTGCGCCAGCAGCTGCGCCCCAGAGCGGCTCTCCGTCCGCCCCCCCCGCCGCAAAGAGTCCCGCACAGCCGGGCGCAAAGAGTTGCGCACAGCCGGCCAACGAGCGCAGGGCCATAATGCCTCCGCCAGAACCTGCGTCTCATCGAGTCCTCCACCTTGACTATGCGGTTTACATCCGCTCGGTCTCCAATGAGCTAACCAGAGCTCATTCTAAACGGCCGGCCCCCGCAAGCAAGGATTGGAAGAAGTCGGTCCCCAAAGGCGATATCATATGGAAGACTGAAATGACTGGTTGGACCTGGCGTAGCTTCAAGGAGGCGTTGATCCGAAAGCTTGACGAATCCCGCCATCATGAACACTTTGGCAAACATCTGACCAAACTCGACAAGGACAACGACTTGAAATGGAAGTGCATGGTTACGCACCATCGGGTCTATGGCGTCAAGAGTCATGCCTATGTCACTGACGAAGACGAGTTCGAGGAGTTTGCCGAGGCTGTTAATTTGAGTCCTTCAAGCAAGTGCACAGTCAAGATCGTGATGGAGGATCCCGGAGCACTGGCTAAGAAATTGCAGAACGTGAGCTTTCTTCCTGTTCTGATCTGTCGCAATGGGTAGTGATGTCACTGACAATTGACTTCTTCTGCACCAGGAAAAGTGCGAGGCCGAGGAACTGGCTCTTACGTACGGAGACGATGACGAGCGCCTGTCGTTGGAGAGATCCAAAACTCGTCTAGCTGCCAACGTAAGCTGTTGCGTTCCAAACATTGCTTGAGTTTTCATGCTGACACCGCTCCTCTCTCACAGCCAAAGGCCGATGTACAGTCAGAGGGGCGGGCCAAAATAGTCAAAAAACTCACAGCCCTTATTACAAAGACGTACGACACTACTGCCGAATCCTTGAGGATACGAGACCCCAAAGATCCCAATAGATCCATCCGACTCAATCGCGGCCCTCTTTGGATTTGGGCCAGAGCTATCTTGCTTGAAGCCCCAGGCGTTGACTACAAGCACCCCCCGGAGACGGAAGAGTTTGTCTCAGAGCCAATTAAGCTCTGGACCAAGGAGGAGCGCAAGGCAGCGACCTTAGACGCGCGCTCAGGAAGCCGATCCCCCAAATCAAGCAACCCCGAAATTGAAACCTCTACACGTTCTAAAGAAGCCAAGACTCCAAAAGAAACCAAGAAGAAAACCCGCGCCGCGCAATCCCCAGAAGATGAAGAGCCAAAACGAAAGTACACCCCGGCTCGTAAATTGCCTTGCGGCCGTTGGATGGCGCCCCGGTTGATCCCACGAACAGGTGCAAGCAAGACGCCCACTCCGGAAACCAACGACGACTCATCTGACTCCGATCCTGAATTGGAGCGCCTCCCACCCGTTCTGGAGTTTGACATGGATGAGGCGACGAGGGAGGGCCCTGCCTCAAAGAAGGACCGTCACCAGGCCGGCAATCCGGAGTATCCTGTTGAGGTTTCAGATGACGAGCTCTCAACCACTGACTCAGAGCCCCAGCGCCATGGCCCTCAGGGCAAGCAAATCCAAGCTTACACCTCGGACAGCTCGGACGTTGAAGTTCCCCATGCGAAGGCCAAGCTTGCCGTGCACCGCTCCCCGGCACGTAAGGCTGCGCGCAGCCCCGCAGGTGGAGGCGTACATGGCGAGTTCAGCCGCCTGAGCTTTGATAAGAAGCGTCAGACCTCGCCCTCTCCGACTCGCAAGCGCCCGATATCCCGTGTTAGCTCCAGCCTTGCCTCGGTACCACCCCCCAAAGACCCACTCAGCCCCCACACAACCACCGGCGATGCAAGCACCAGCTTCAGCGTTCCCCCCAGCGCTCAACCCAGCGCTGCACCCAGCTCCCCCGTGGATTCCAGTCTTGCCTCCAATGAACTACCCCGACCCCCATTGACAAAAGAGGGCCGGGACCTCACATTGGAGGGCTTCCTGGCCCGATGCTACTTCCCAAGTAACGATTTTATTGCCCACGGCCTCCTCGCGCTGAACTGCATCGGTCACTGGGACTTCTTCCGCTCAAGCTCCGTGAAACAACTGATGGGTTTGCCGTACCCTTTCCCGCGGCCCATTGCGCAACGAATGATGGACGGGGCCCGGGCCCTTGAGTATACCCATGTCCAGCATGGGTACTCCTACTCCTTTGAGGTGTGAGGTTGTACCCATCACTTGTAAGTCATTATTCCTTGTGTCTCATGACACATAACATTGTTGACTGACATCACACATCCTTCCCCACACAGACCCCCGATGTATTGATGTATCAAGGCCAGATTTACCCAGCCGGCGCCAATCTTAGGTTCATTTCAAACATCCACGGACAATGAAAGCAAATACTTTAAATCAAGTAACGGAATAGATTACTTTACGGAAGGGAATAGGTATCACTCAGATTAGATAAAATTTTAACATGTTTTTTCTTTCTGCTGGAAAAGTTTTGTTTTGTTTTCTTGCCTTTCTTTACTTGCAATTTGCATGACACTCGTTTATTAGCAACTGTGAGATGTGTGACTTAGAGCAACCAATAAATGTGAGAAGTGTGCCTTTGACCTGTAAGCAAGAGCGACCATCCACATGGCCAGCACCAAAAAAACTCAAGTGCGCAACGCAACCCACGCTTCTACGCTTCTCACGCACGCACGAGTGATTGGGCGGGTCAGTGGCAACATTACAATGTGACCCCCTGACATGTTGCTTGCGCTCATTAAAAAAACCATCTCTCGCACTCAAGTTGCTCGCTATTGAGTGTTTATTTTGTATTTCTGAGTGAATGATCTAATGATCTTAGAATTGACTCAAGCTGAAGCATCGATAAAAGAAAGTGAATAATGTCCTGTTTTAATTGCCTTAAGCTGAAGCCTCGATAAAAGAAAGAGGAAAAAGAAAAGGAAACATAGCACTCAAAGACAGTGGAAATGAAGAGCAATTGTAATAAGTTGCTGACATTGCTGAGAGATGAGCGAAGCATAGATGAGGGAAATTAGGAGAGGAATAGAACTATTTCCTCCTAATTTGCAAGCATGAAACCCCTCAAGATGCCGAATACCCGCTCCCCAAGAAAAGGGACCCCATGAGGCTTGGGGTAACCATTCTCTCGAGATGGGCCTCGAGGATGTCGGGGTCGTTGTCAGTTCCAGTCAAGAGATGGTGCCTTTTGACCTGTGATTTCAGCACCGAAAATACCTTCTCGATCGGATTGAGGTCTGGCGAGTAGGGTGGGAGATAGATCAGCAACACATTTGCTGCATCACATATCTCGGCAATTCGTCCACCATGGTGTACGGTTGCATTGTCCATGACAATAATGCTGTTGGGGGCTGGGAACGGGTTCATCATTGGACACTTGATGAACATACGGGATGCAGAACAGAACATAGGGGGTCAGCAATAATGTTCCGTAGTTACTCGCGCTGATCAAGCTCACCAAAACATGTTCGAGGAAGTACTCGACGTCAATGCGCAGCATTGAGCCCTCGTGTGCCATCACACCTACCAACCCATCAAGTGAGACCCCTGGGAGCACACTGATGCGAGATGTGTTTGGGAGGGGCCTCACAAGCCTTTTCGTGCGTTTACCTCGACGAGACCGAGCGTAGTTACGACTATGGCTCCGCGGCGTTACCCCACATTTGTCTGAAAGCATAGAATGCAATGAAAAACAAACCATTAGCATCTAGAACAGGGATGGGAATGTCAATGAGAGAGTGCTACTGACCCACAAAGACGAAAAAACTGGAAGGGTAGGGGCCTATCTTGTCAACGAACAGAGCCCTTTGGTCCTCCGATTGCGCGGGGTGGACAGTGCGCGCTACCTTCCTGGTCAAGTGGAGGCGCACCCTCAACTCAGATGAAATCGTCGCCAGGGGGTGTCGAGTGCCAGTCATGGCTGCAATGTGGGACTGGATTTCATCCAGGTACATTGTTGGATCGTCGTCGAGCGCAGCAAGGACAAATTCCGACTCCTCTCTTGAGAATGCGAGTGGACGCCCTCTTCTTGCGTAAAGCGCCGGGTCGCGGACCACATCGCGCGTTCGACGGTAGAGGGCCATCCATCGCCGGAGGGAGTCGTCGGATATCTTCAGGTCAAGGGTATCGTTGATTTCCTCAAGGGAGTATCCACGGCGGCGGAGGCTGACGACTATCACTTTAACGCCTTTGTCGTATTTAACGAAGGCCATTGGATATCTGTAGCCCAAAAATCTTGGAACAAGACTCGTCAGTCACTGGCCGGGGGTTTGTGAGGTTATAAGGGTTACGATGAAGCTCACCTTTGTTGGTTTTACGGTCCGGCCGGTGGTCAACGGTTGGTTTTAAGGGCCGGCCGGTGGTCAAGGGCGGGAATGATGGTGATAGTGAATTGGGAGGGGGGATAGTCCGGATGGGTGGATGACCGTAGTGAATGGCAACAAAAAAAAAGCTCAGATTCGGTGGCCGTGGGGGGGGGGGGGCCGGGGGGAGGAATCCAATCAATCGGTGGTGGTGGAGAAAAAAAAAGTCCGCGTTACATCCGCAATACAGCCAAATACAGCTCACACTTCAGCCGTGGCTGAAGTGTGAGTCTGAAAAATTTGGAAAAAGGGGGGGGGCCAACCGCATCCTTTCATGTTATTGCTGTACCAACCAAAAGCAGTATCTTAATAATGATTTCAGGTGTCTACGTCTAATACATATGGGAGGATGCAGCGGTACATATCTTTTGGGGAAGACGTTAATCGTTCCGGAATCGTAATGCCAATCAAAATGCAAATACCAATTTGATCATACAATTAATTAATTCTGTATCAAATAGATTATAAATAAATCAATATTTACATGCGGATCGCAATCCTGAACACTTTTTCACGTCCCCGTTAATTTTCTTTCATATATAATTGGTACCCTCCATCTCTTAAACATCAGCTTCCTCCCTCGGCCAGCGTTCTGATCGCATTGTGAAGGGGAGCCACACCGTGTGCGCTTCAAGCTCGTAAGCTTTATCACCAACATGTTTCATGGCCAGAGGGTAAGCAAAAACACGTATAGATTGTCTCTTCACATAATCAGTTTGCAATTTGTTGATCAAACAATTGATTTTTCCCTGTCACTGATCTGTCTCTGTAGGTCTCCCCAATAATCCTTTACTACCGCTCGCGTTAGTCAATCGTACCTTCCGGCAATGTGCTCAGGAGATTCTTTTCAAGAACGTGGATTTGCATAACACGCGCACCGCAAATGTCTTCCTCAAGTCCCTTACGTGCGGTTCTAGCAAGCGACGGAAGCAATGTAATAACCATCCTCCAAGCCGATTGTCTCAATATGTTCGATCCTTACAGTTCTCCTGGGGTTACAGTCGCTCTCCGGGAAAGCGTGGCGCATCTCTGTTCTGCAAGATCCTACACAACTGCCCCCTGCTCGAAAACATTTATATTTCTAACCAATTCCTGCTTACCTGCAAAGAACCCGTCCTAGAGGTACTTGCAAGCATACCATTTATCAAAGAACTCGTCCTCATCAACAGCACCGACCACGCCCGCGTAACTTTTCAGTGGCCACCTCATGAGATCGTCTCCCGACTCTTCTCGCACTGGAACTTCCTCGAGACAGTCGAATTCTCTCAGCTATCGGGCTGGTCACAGCACGATCCTTCGCGGCAGCCAACCCCTAACTCAATCCCCGTACTGAATTGTGCAATACAAACGATGATCTTGAGGGACTATGATTTGGACGAGCAAGCATTGTCAAATCTTCTCAGGAGCTGTGGAGAGAGCATGCGGACTCTCGAAATAACGGGTCCACACTTCCATCTTAATCCAGACGCCTTTGGTCGCATCCTGCGAGACTCCACGAGCCCCAACTTAGAATGTCTAATCGTTTCCCCGCCAATGTACTGGAAGCACACGGTCCGCGATATTGACTTAGATAATGAGACATTCACCAGTCCTGGCCTCTTGGACACCGTCTTCGACTCCCCCACCGCCCTGAGAAACCTGAAGACTCTATCCTTCCATGGGGCCCAGATCGCATCGGATCGCCTGTTGGCCCACTTACCAAAGTCGCTCATCAAACTGTCCATGGAACGGTGCAGAATTGCTGCCTCTCCCCTCATCAAGGTACTCGTGATCAGCTCAGGACACGACGAAGCACCGTTGCCCAATCTTATGTGTGTCTCAATTTGCAGTCCTCGTAAATGTCAGTCCTGATTTCTTATCCTCATTCACCCGAAAAGCAGACATAAAATGAAATAAGGGAGAACAACCTAGCTAACTTTTTCCAACAATTAAACCCCATTGATCCCCCCTCCTTGCTCCTCCTCAGGGAGCAAAAAGGACGAAATCAATGTTCGTGAGGTAGTGGAAATGAGAGGAGGATGTTTCCACCTTCTCCGTGAAAGGTTTTTTCGCTCGCCATCGCCGACGGATTCTGATCGTTCTCGCTTTGACCCTTTCGCGGACTCGGGGGAGGATGATGGCTGGTAGGCAGGCCTGCAGTCAAGAGCACACTTACTTCAATTGAACTTGTTGAACTTGATTCATGAAGGATAATATTTGAACGGCTGTGTAACTGTTGCGAGAAGTCAAAAAAACGTTGGAGCATCTCCAACAATCACCGAGTCCATGGGATGGGCAGAAACAAAAGTTTTGGCCACCTCCGCGGTGTTTTTGGCTTCCAACAAGGCTTCTTCAAAGAGCGCCAATATTTCTTTTTTTTTGGCTTACAACGGGGCTGAAAATATTGTCTGAGGCCCCCACTATCAGCAGCTCCGGCATCCCAGGAAGTGACCCTAAAACACTTCTTAGTCAACCTGTCATCCATTGCAGCAGCAGTATTTTTGATGTTTATATTTATTATGATGATTCCTCTTTGGGATGATGTACTAAGCACAACTCCAAAGTGAAGAGAAAAACAAACAAGCATAGTGACAATCTGGCTCCAAATCTGAAAAAAAGAAATCGGATGATAAATTCAGTAGGGAGAATTCCATCCATCATTCACTCAATCAAGGGATAATATATAGGCTTCAATTGTATCACAGGCCGCTATAACATGCATCTACAATGGAAGACACGGCATCTTTAGGGGGTCACCCTTTGCTCTTTGCAGAATGCAGCAACAATCAAGACTAATCAAGATTAAAGAAGCTTCAAGCAAACTCTATGATAAACAATTTGATCCATTCAAGTTCAACAATAGTATGTACATGGGTGGTGGAGTATCTATTAGCCATTGGTGGGTCTTGGAGCAACCCCTTTGCAAGCCAAAAAACCAAGGGAGGTCACCAACATTTGTTCCTTCCCCTCCCATGGTGAAGGTAGCTTAGTAATCGGCGAAGATTCTGTACTGATAATGGGTTTTCTAAATTCAACACAATTGAGAAGAGAAAAAAAATACAATGAAGTTCTGAAAAAAGATGTATATAGAGGGGACTCTTGCTGAGGTTTTTTGGTTTATCTGGATGGAAATCAAGCTCAATTTGGTATCTTCTCGCATAACAGCTGATCTCCAATCTTTCAATGCATAGAAACAAGCGGGATCTTGACTGCAGGCGCACGGACCAATACATATCACTCTTCCCAGTGGTCGTAAGGATCATGCTCGTAAGGGCAATAAGGATCGGAGTCCGTTGACGATGAAGAGCCATAGCCGCGATAATGGTGAGGGTGGAAACATCCTCCTCGCATTTTTTCCAACACCTGTTGAACAGTCATTTTGTCCTTGGCGTCCCCTGAGAAAGGGGGCATTGGCGGGTTTTTTATTTGAAGGGTTAATGTTAGCTTGTCAGAACTTTGTTTTTTATATGTCTGCTTTCTTAGGTGAGACTGAAGGATATGATAAGAAAGAGGAACTGACATCTACAATGAGTACTAACTGAGCAACGCATCAGATTGGGCAGCGATCCTTTGTCGTCTGTGGAGCTCGTGAGAGCATCAATAAAGGGAGGGGCGGTAAGTTTGCACTGTGCCCAGGCAAGTTTCACCAGCGACTTTGGTAAGCGAGCAAACAGCTGGTCCGTTGCCATGTACTCTCCAGAGAAGGTCAAAGTCTTGAGGTTTCTCAGGGCGGTGGGCCAGTCAAAAGCAATGTCCAAGAGGCTAGCAATGTCATCTGGTTCCTCCAAGTCCAGATCGTTGACGGTGTGCTGCCAGCACCTTGGATGGTGAATGATGAGACATTCCAAGTTGGGGCTCGTGGAGTCACGCAGGACGCGACCAAAGGCCCCTGGCTTCAGGTTGAGGTGTGGCCCAGTGATCCGGAGCGTGCGCATGCTCTCTCCACAGCTCTTGAGTAGACTCGAGAGGGTTAGCTCGTCACAGTTATGATCCTGCAAGATCATCGTTCGAATGGCGCAATTCAGCGCGGGGAAAGTTTCAGGAGGAGGGTTCCAGGAATTGCTTGCCCAGCTTGTTAGCCCCAATAATTCGACAGTTTCGAGCTTGTCCCAGTGAAAGAATAATCCCAAGAGGACCCCGGAGACCCCCTATATAGGTGGGTAACCAAAAATCTCAGATTTTGGGAAAATTCATACATTTTCAGAGCTCATTCATACCTTTTTCGTGAGTAACCTTTCCACCGAGGGGCGGGTTCGGGGGATGGGAATTTCGGGTTTCTGGGGGATCGGGGGGTAGATCGCTCATTCCAGAGCCAATCAAGTGGATTTATCTCATTTTGTCCCCGAAATACGGCAATAAATGATTCATCTTGGATGTTTGATGCCACTAAGGCCCTGAAAAAGCACAGAAAACCATGAGAATAGGTGAAAAAATTGGTCAAACCTCATCCTTGACCCAACATTCATACATCCAGGTGAGTATGCTACATGAAAAAAATGGCCATTCATACCTTTTTGGTGAGTACCATTTGTGATTTTTGGCCAAAATTTCATACATTTTGGTCACCCACCTATATAGGGGGTCTCCGGGGTCCTATCCCAAGACAACGTCATGCGCCTGCCACTGGAAAATCGAGTTGTCTTGCTCGGTGATACTGTGAATGATTATGTCTTTGATAAATGGCTTGCTTGCGAGTGCTTCGAGGATGTTTTCTTTGCAAGCAAGCAGTAAGTTGGTAGAAATGCAGATATTTTCGAGAAGGGGGCAACTTTGAATGATCTTGCAGAACAGAGATGCACTAGTCTTTCCCGGTGAGCGGTGGCTACCCCATGTGAACTGCAAGGTTCAAACATACTGAGATACTCGGCTCGGACCTTTATCACGCTTTTGACGCTGGCGAGGCGATTTATCCTCATGTGGGGGCACACAAGTGAGCGCCTTGAGGAACATGCGTGCGGTCCGCGTGTTCTGCAAATTCACGTTCTTGAAAAGGAGCTCCTGGACACATGAGCGAAAGGTACGATTGATCAAAGAGAGCCACAATAGAGGTTGAAGCGGGAGAGCTATGTACAGCGACAGAGACACAGGGATTAGCTGCTTGACTTTTGTCAACTCATTCTCTAGAGAGACAAGTGGCTGCTTGCTTACGCCGTTTCCATGAATCTGGCTCTTGATCAGCCTCAAGAGTTACCGAGGGAGGAATGATTCTTTCATCATATGGTCTTGGTTTGTGTTCAGAGCCGTTGATTTCGGTGTGGTCCAGAATGTGGTGCCAGCGGTCGAAAGATAGTGTCCGTGTTTGGCAATGGTTGTGTGCTTCCGGCAACGGCTTCGGATCGGGATAGAATACGTACTGGATGATCCTGAAGACGAGTTCGGCAGGTAAGTCGTTGAGCGTGGCCCATGCCATGGCAGTATACTCCTGATGATGTTTATTTGATAGATGCAAATTTACAATGCGGTGGGAATGCCGGCCACTTCATGAAGCAAAGAAGACACATCTTTAGATCTCCACAAAGCTCAGATCACACAAAGGCTTAGGTAGGTGTGTCCGCAAAAGGGTAGGAACCGATGGGAAGAACAATTCTTGCTTGATAAAGCAATCCCCATGAGCACCATCTCCGGCCGCAAAAGTCACTTTGGACCTGGTTCCACAGTTGCAGCTATATATAGGGCCCGAGGCGGCAAGGCCGCTCTGCGAAATTTTTCATCAAGAGAACTCTGTACCAACGGGATCAGACATCCAGAGAATTCTCTTCTTGGGATGACCAATACTGACTGTGAACAATTGCGGTTATCTAGAGAGCTGCCTTCTCTGGATGACTGGCATCGGCCATCCAGAGAGGGCTCAGGGCACTGTCTGGATGGCCGGGATTGGTCATCCAGTTGCACTCTCTTCATGACCACTTCGGCCATCTGAGGGGGGCAACCCTATGGATGACCGGGATTATTCATCCCCTCTGTGGATGACTGCTGCTGGCCATCCAGAGAGGGAGGCGATCCACTGTAGTTCACCGTTGGAATCTTTGCCCTCTACAAATCAAAGAGGAGTGTGATCTTATAAGGATTACAGGCGGCTACGTCCATGGAGGATGCAGTATTTTTAACTGGGGAAGGTGCTGGAAGGTGTCGTTCTTTCCGGAATCCAACATTGACAATCACAATCATTAGATGGATTGAATGCAACGATTCCTCTTGAGGATGATGTAGCACAGCTTATAATATGAAGAAGAAAAAAAACTAAAATGGTGATCATCTGACTGTAAACTTGAGAAAGATGTTACAAATTCAACAAGATGGAATCAGATTCTAGCCAGCATTCCCTCAATTGGAGATAATATATATTTAAGCTTTGTCGTCATCAAGTTTCATGGCCAGAGGGTACAATATAAGGAGTTTGCAATTTCTTTATCAAAGAATTGATTTTTCCCTTGTCACTGATCTGTCTGTAGGTCTCCCCATTAAAAAGCCTTTACTGCCGCTTGCGTTAGTCAATTGTACCTTTTGGGAATGCGCCCAGGAGCTTCTTTTCATGAACATGGATTTGCAGAACACGTGCACCGCAAATGC
This sequence comes from Puccinia coronata f. sp. avenae, assembly GCA_002873125.1. Classification (NCBI taxonomy): domain Eukaryota; kingdom Fungi; phylum Basidiomycota; class Pucciniomycetes; order Pucciniales; family Pucciniaceae; genus Puccinia; species Puccinia coronata. The sequence continues at coordinate 419,379 of PGCI01000024.1, forward strand.
CTTCCTCAAGTCCCTTACTTGCGGTTTGAGCCAGCACCGCGAGCAATGTGATAACCATCCAAGCCAATTATCTCAATATTTTTGTTCCTTACAGTTTGTGAGAATTGCAAGACTAAAGGATTGTTTTGCATTAGATAAGAACAGTGAAAAGTAATATGTACAATGTGTAGACAGAAGAAACAAGAGAGAGAGAGAAAACGGAGCGGGCCTTACCTAAAGGCAACGTAGGCTTCGCCGATAGAAAGAGGGGACAACAGAAAGTTGTTCACGGATAGTTGAGAATGAAGAGGAGAGATGTGTGCTGAGACACTGAAGAAGAAAAGATAAACAAGGAAGAGAAGAAAGAGGCGCTCTAGCGCAGCAGAGAGCAGAGAAGGAAGTAGATGACTGATTCAACAGTAAGAAGGAGAATACAGGGGTCGGGGCCTGTGTAACAAGGTTTAAGAAGAAGAATATAAGTTTGATTTTGATTCGGTGGAAAAGCTGAAGGAAGAAAGTGCAACAACGGGAAACACTGTCTGTTAGTTTGTTCGTCTTATATAGATGCACAGGGCGCATGAGCTTGCTTACTTGAAGCACCAGTAGACATCACGTGCCCTAGGCCTTCGAGGCTGCTAGGGTCTGTTTGTGGTAACTTGGTCCTGGCCGACATGGCCGTATTCATCCGAGGCAATTTCATCGCCTAGAGACGGTAGCAAAGTGGCCCAGGTAAGTTTGACATCCGTTCCTGTATCAGGAACAGGTAGAGTGAGGGACTTACAAATGTCCTGCATGAAGGAGTCAGCAGTAATCTGACAGGCTGGCATGCTTTGAGCTGCTAGGCTTGAAGCAGAGAAGCTCGGAAAGCCGCCGGTGATTTGCTTGAGGGATCGATTGATCTGGGAGCGACCAACCGGCTTGGTTAAAAAGTCTGAGAGATTGTCTTGGGTGCCGACGAACTTGAGATCGATGAGCTTCTGAGTGATTAAGTCGCGTATGAAGTGGAGGCGAAGATCCATATGTTTGGTTCGAAAACCATTCTGGCTAACCTGGCTGAGTGCTAGGTCGATGGCGCCGCGGTTGTCAACGAACACGGTGGTTTTGAAGGAAGGGGAAGAGTCAAATATTTCAGAAGAAAGGTTTTGAATCCAGACTGTGTCTTTACAAGCGTCAGCAAGTGCTTTGTATTCAGCTTCGGTGGTGGAAAGAGAAACTGTGGGTTGCTTTGTCGATTTCCAGGAAAGGAGATGTTGATTGCGTAAAACAAGAAAACCGGAATGAGAGCGGCGAGTATCTGGGCAGTTCGCCCAGTCGGCGTCGACAAAGACGCGAAGCTGAGGATTTTCAGTCTTGGAGTAGAACAATCCTCTGTCGGCGGTGCCTTTGAGGTAACGGAAGACTTGCATTGCGGCTTTGTAATGAGTCAAGCCCGGATGTTCAAGATGTTGCGATAGCTTGCTGACTGAGAAGGAGATGTCAGGTCGGGTGAGAATGCTGAGATAGTTTAAAGAGCCGATAAGCGCTCGGTAGTTGATGTTGAGGGCAAGGAACTGAGTTTGGTCAAGATCAGATGCTTTCTGGAGGTGAGATCGTGGATCAAGAGGACATGAGGAGACGGGAAGGTCAACAACGGAGAATTCAACAAGTTTGCGTTCAACATACTGTGACTGGTTGAGTAGAACTCCATTGTCACAGCGGTCGAGTTTCATGCCAAGGAGGAAGGTTGCTTCGCCAAGGTATTTGATCCGGAATTCCTTCTCAATCTGGGAGCAAAAGACGAGGGGATCCGACCCAAAGATGATGAGGTCATCAACGTGTGAGAAGATCCAGAGGGGGCTGGGGGAGAGACGCCAAAAGACGCAGGGGTCGGCAACAGAAATGGTAAAGCCAATGGAGACCAGAAAGGAGCTGAGTCGGCGATACCAGGCAAGAGAAGCCTGCTTTAAGCCGTAGATGGCCTTGCGCAGCTTGAGGACGATGTTATCCCCGGAGCGATAGCCAGGGGGAGGGAGCATGAAAACCTCCTTGTCAAGATCGCATGTGAGGAACGCACTTTTGACGTCGAGTTGATGGATAAGGAAGCCGCGGTTGACCGCGTGAGAGATGAGAAGTCGGAGGGAAGTGGGTTTACCAGTAGGGGCATACTTGAGGTCAAAATTCAGACCATGGGTCTGACGAAAGCCCTGCGCACAGATGCGGGCTTTGAATTCAACGACCTTGTTATCGGAACCAAGTTTCTTCCGATATGCCCAGGTGGAGGGGATGGTGTGGTGGTTAGATTGGCGAGGGATTTCGTCCCAGACGCTGTGACTGAACATGTTTTCCAATTCTTTGAGCTCAGCCTCGACCCACTGGTCTCTATCGTCGCTGGACATGGCTTGGGCTCGACCGAGGAGACAGAGAAAGCGACAGCGGATCGGGTGCGGCGCGCTAGGATGTTGGAGGGGTTGATGGTGCTTGAGATCTTGGTGGGATGAGGTCCAAGACAAAGAACAAGGCGGCGGGGTTTAGGGGATGGAAGGGGAGAGTCGGGAATGGGAGGGGAGTCGTCCTCAGATGAGGAGTCATCATGATCAGGCGGGGCGTCCATGTCCACATCATTGTCAAGGATGGGGGAAGAAGGGGGGGGAGTTCTGACATCTGAGTGCGCGGGGGAAGAGTCATCATTGTCAGAGTCATTGTCAAAGGGAAGCGAAGCAGCTCCGGAGAAGTCAGGGAGAGAGGAGTGGGGAGAGATATCAGAGCTGGGGCGAAGAGCACGAAGGGAAGGGAAAGTGGATTCATCAAACCACGCGTGTTTGACGTCGACAAGGGTCATGGTGTCTAGCTTGACAATGCGGTAGCACGAGTAGTCATTGCTGTACCCAAGGAGAATACCGTCCCAAGCAATTGTGTCGAACTTAGACGCTCGAGCATGGTTGGGTTTGACGATCCAGGCCTTGCATCCGAAAGGGCGGAAGAATCCGAAGTTGGGTTGCTTCTTGAAGAGCTGCTCGAGAGGGCTGATTTTGCTTCGACTGAGGGAAGGAAGGCAGTTAGTTGTAGCAGCCGCAGTCCGGACTGCCTCACCCCACCACTCCTTGGCAAGGTTGGATTGAACCATCATGCAACGGGCCATGTTGATGATGGTTTTGTTGGCTCGTTCAGCTACGCCGTTGTGTTGAGGAGTGTAGGGTGGTGCGACATTGTGTTGGATGCCCGAGTCCTTGAGGTAGTCAGAGAGCGTTCGATTGCAAAACTCTCCGCCACCGTCCGAAACAAGCCTTCGCATGGGGAAGCCGGTTTGCCGTTCAAAGAAAAGTTGAAAGTCGAGTATGGCGGAGGTGGTGTCGGATTTCTTTTTTAAAAGAGTGATGCTGATGTAACCAGTGTGCTGGTCAACCAACGTGAGAAAGTAACGCGCGCCAGAGTTGGTCGATGGGGAAATAGGTCCAACAAGATCAGCGTGGACAGTCTCAAGGGGCTGAGAGGTTCTGTCAAAGTGTCCTTGAAAGGGTAAGCGGGAGATCTTTCCCTTCATACAGGCGTCGCAGGAGGCAGATGAGACGAGATGGATGTTGGGCAGGACAGCTTTGAGGCGGGCTAGGCCAGCGTGACCCAGGCGATGGTGCCAGGTTTGGAAGGGGGTGGTAGGATGAGAATGCGAAGATGAGATGAATGCGATGGAAGGGGAAGGGACGGGGCCGATGGTCCCAATGATTTCAAGGACGTCGTTGCAATAGCTGCAGTTGAAGCGGATGTCGTCGTCAATTAGGACTTGAATGGAGTCGTCCCCACGGGTGATGAGGGTGGTTTTAGTGGAGAGGCGGAGCATGGAGATTAAATTACGGCTAAGCCCAGGGACGTAGAGAGAATTGGGGAGCTTGAGAATTGTGCCGTCGGATTGGACGATGGCAGCGACACCGGTCTTGGTTGCAGTAAGGTCGGTGGAGTTCCTACCGGTGCTGATGGGGATACGGCAATCTTCGGACGAGACAAAGAATGAAAGGTCATTAAACATGTGATGTGAAGCGCCAGAATCGAGAACGGAAGGGATGGGGTGGTTAGGGAGATGTGGCAGGATGCAGTAGTAACAGAGGCAAAGGCGGGGGTTTCATGCTGGGAAGGAGCCTTGGTTTTTGCCGCGGTGTGGTGATGAGCCGGGGCAGCACTGCGACGGAGGTCGAATTCCTTCTTTTTGTCAGGGTACAGTGCCCAGCAGTTGTGTTCCGGGTGAGTCGCATCAGGTTTATGCTTGTTGTTAGTGCATCCAGAGGGAGGACGAGTACGACGAGAGTTGGTGGCAATGGCAGCGGTGACTTTCTCGGATTGAAGAGGTTTCTTCCTGGTGCGTTCGTTATAGGCAATGTCACGAAGCTTTGTCAGGAGAAGAACGGGATCGTTCATTAGAGACTCATTGGTGAGTATGGGATCTGTGAGGCTACTGCGACTCTCGGATAGTGCCAAGGTAATAACTCCACATATAGCCGAGCCTTCTTGTTTGTAGGAGATAGAATCAAAGGTTGCGAGACAGGCTTCAACTTGATCCAGGTACTCGGTGAGGTTTCCATCATACCGGATTCGATGCCATTGGGTGAGGCATCGGCTCAAGCGCAACCTGGTGCGTTTGGCATATAAGTCTTTGATGCGAGTCCAAATTAGGTATCCATTGTTGTCATTCTCGTTGGTGATGATGCGGTTGTATAGCTTGTCGCTGATTTTGGTGAGGAGAATGTTAGCGGATTCTGAGAGTTGCTTGACTGCGCGAGTAGTGGGAACTTCAGCGGGTTCAACGGTGACGGTGGTGTACAAATCGCGGTGCTTGAGGAAGGCAGAGATACGACGACTCCACATGGGGTAATTATCGTCGCCGTTCAGGGTGGGGAGAGTGGATAACTGGTCCTTCAAGCTGATTTCGTTAGCCATGATAGTCTGCGTTGCCTTAGTCTTGGGGTGAGGTTTTTAGAATGATCCGTTCGTGGAGGAGCGAAGATCGAGACTGTAAATCTGTGAGAATTGCAAGACTAAAGGATTGTTTTGCATTAGATAAGAACAGTGAAAAGTAATATGTACAATGTGTAGACAGAAGAAACAAGAGAGAGAGAGAAAACGGAGCAGGGCAACGTAGGCTTCGCCGATAGAAAGAGGGGACAACAGAAAGTTGTTCACGGATAGTTGAGAATGAAGAGGAGAGATGTGTGCTGAGACACTGAAGAAGAAAAGATAAACGAGGAAGAGAAGAAAGAGGCGCTCTAGCGCAGCAGAGAGCAGAGAAGGAAGTAGATGACTGATTCAACAGTAAGAAGGAGAATACAGGGGTCGGGGCCTGTGTAACAAGGTTTAAGAAGAAGAATATAAGTTTGATTTTGATTCGGTGGAAAAGCTGAAGGAAGAAAGTGCAACGACGGGAAACACTGTCTGTTAGTTTGTTCGTCTTATATAGATGCACAGGGCGCATGAGCTTGCTTACTTGAAGCACCAGTAGACATCACGTGCCCTAGGCCTTCGAGGCTGCTAGGGTCTGTTTGTGGTAACTTGGTCCTGGCCGACATGGCCGTATTCATCCGAGGCAATTTCATCGCCTAGAGACGGTAGCAAAGTGGCCCAGGTAAGTTTGACATCCGTTCCTGTATCAGGAACAGGTAGAGTGAGGGACTTACAAATGTCCTGCATGACGGAGTCAGCAGTAATCTGACACAGTTCACCTGGGGTAACTGTTGCAGAAAAGCTGGCTCGGATGGTTGCATCCGAGTTTATATCGGATGCGGCCATCCAATTCAAACTTGGGCGCCGGGCCACCGAGTGAATCGTTGACCGATTCAAACTCGGTGGCCCTGGCGTTTGGCCACCGAGTTTGAATCGGTTCTTGATTCACTCGGTGGCCCGGCGCTCGAGTTCAAATTGCAGGTTACCGGGGCAAAGCGGGAGGTGGCGTAGGTCCACGGGTAGCGCCGCAGGCGGAGACATGCTCCTGGAGCGCAATGGCTAGGACCGTCCGCTGTTAGGGGAGCTCAGGGGAGAGGAGCGCGAGCAGGCTCGAGGGGAGTAGGATATAGGAAGGTTCTCCTTGGAGCTCCTTCCCCCCAGCCACCTACATTCATCCTGATAGTGTCACCGCAACAGATCTCTGCAAAATTTTTCTCTGACCTCCCACCTACCCGTCTGGTTTAGAGGAGTGGAGGGGAGCCATTTTGTCTACGCGGGGGGTCCTTGGCTCCCCCAACTTCTGCCAAGACTGTGAGGTCCATCTACCGCTCGCGCCAGCGGCGGGCAAGCAAGCCGGTCAGAGACGACCAGGACTAGCACCCGGCCGTGGTAGGCTCTCACCAGCCCGTATAGGGTTGGGCGTGCGGGCAGGCACCGCACCCATACATCGGGAGGCTTGGGAGGCTTGCCTCCGGGTCTCCCTAGGGGAGGGCTAGTGCCCGACCCAAACCATGTGACCTCACGCCGCGATGAGTGGATTGGATGGCTGCATCCAATGTAAACTTGGATACGACCATCCGAGCCAGCATTGCTGGCAGTGTTGATCACCGGGAAAGCGTGGCGCATCTCTGTTCTGCAAGATCCTGCACAGCTGCCCCCTCCTTGAAAACATCTATATTTCTAACCAATTCCTGCTTACCTGCAAAGAACCCGTCCTAGAGGCACTTGCAAGCAAACAATCTGTCAAAGAGCTCGTCCTCATCATCAGCAACGACCCAGCCCTCTTGAATTTTCAGTGGCCACCTCATGAGATAGTCTCCCAACCCTTCTCGCACTGAAACTTGCTCAGCACAATGCTTTGCGGGAGCCAACTCCTAACTTGATCCCCGTACTGAATTGTGCAATACAAAAGATGATCTTGATGGAATATAGGTTGGACAAGCTAACATTGTTGAATCTTCTACAAAATGTGGTCAGAAATGGCAAATTCTGGCCAGAAACCAGTTATTTTCAAAACAAAAAAAAAAAAGTTTCTGACAGGTTTTTGCCAACAAGGTCCAGGATTGCTGCCTCTCCCCTTATCAAGGCACTCATGATCAGCTCAGGAAACAACGAAGCACTGTTGTCCAGTCTTATGTGTTTCTCAATTTACTTTCCTTGTAACTGTCAGTCCCTATTTCTCATCCTCATTCAGTCTCACCCACAAAGCAGACATAAAATCAAATCCTGGAGAACAACCCGGCCAAATTTTGCCAAAAATAAACCCCCATTGACCCCCCCTCCCTCCTCCTAGGGAGCAATAAGGATGAAATCAATGATTGTGAGGTAGTGGAAATGTGAGGAGGATGTTTCCACCTTGTCTGTTGTGGTATCCCAAATATGGCACAAATTTTTGATTTTTTTCTTCTCATATTTTGCCTTCTTTCCTTTCCTATTTTTCACTTTTTCTCATATACTCACTCAAAAATCAGCTTGTATTCTTCAAGAATCAGAATCTACGGCAAAATTCACCCTAATTCACCACTCAAAGGATCACCAATGCTCAAATGGATCAGAAGATATGGACAAGTCAACATATCAAATCTACCAAATCCCACCTACAGACATCAAATTACACAACTCACAAATGAACAGATGTGACTCCAGAAATAGATTCTAGAAGGAAAATTAAGCATAGAAAACAACTCACAGAATTTCATTACACAGCTAGATCAAGAGCTACAGTCAAAAGAAGTTCCAACACCTGGCAATTATTCAAGATACACAACACACAAATCAGTCACAACAGCAGGCAACCTCACAACCATACCACATACAACCAAACACACCAAGGAAGCCTAAATTAGTGGATTTTCCACTAGCTCGGACTAGCAGACTAGCTTCTTTAGGGGATTTTCCACTAGTAGGATTTTTTAGTTAGTTGTACTAGTCTAGTGGATTTCTTATTGATTGGATATATTTTAGTTCAAGGCAGTGCTAGCACAGCTTTTAGTTGGGTTTTAGTGTCACTAGTGGTTTATCCTTGTTGTTCAGACCAGCAGAAATCCCTCATTTGGATTTGCAGGCCAGCTAAAATGTCTCACTTGGATTTTCCCTGCAGCTAAATTCCCTCATCCTTTGTGGCCTTGGAGCTAAAATCCCTCACATTTGTATACATAAGAGGCTCTCCTCCAGTTGTTTTTCCCTTCCTCACCAGATTCTGGGATCACAGTCTATTACACACCCTTACACAGAACTATTAGTCACTATCCCCTATAGTCTACTACTGGTCACTCCTCTATTGAGGTTTTATTACATAATCAGGAATTACATACTCTTTTTTACCATCAACAAAACTCATTTCGTACCAAGACCCTCTTTGGCATAAGCCCTGCTCAGGTAACCACTACCATCAGGTCCACTTATGCAACTAGGCTTCACCATCAACATCATCAGTTACCACTATCATCTTGTCACCCATCTTCATCATCTTACGACACTCAACACTCACAACACTATTAATCACCTACCCTCGCTATCACAACCACGGTATCTTGGATACAAATCACTGTCACTTGAATAAAGCCTTCCAATCTGAGATTGGGGGTCTTGTTTAGTGTCTAGTTTAGGAACGGCAGAGTCATCCTCATTTCATCCCTATCCACACGCAGCAAAAGGTCTTTTGGACGCTTTTGAGATTTACACTGTGAAAGCTCTTTTTGCTTGCCATTTCCAACGGATTCTGATTGTTCTTGCCCTGAACTGAATGATCCTTTTGCGGACTTGGGGGAGGATTGATGGCTGGTAGGCAGGCCGCAGTCAAGAGCACACTTACATCAATTGAAAATGATTCATAAAGGAGAATATTTGAACAGCTGTGTAAGTGTTGCAAGAATTCAAAAAACATTGGAGTATCTCCGGCAATCACCAAGTGCATGGGAGGGGCAGAAACAAAAACTTGGGTCACCTGCGTGGAGTTTTTGGCTTCCAACATGCAGCTTCTTCAAAGTGCGCCAATATTTCTTTTTTTTCTGGCTTAAAACGGGGCTGCAAATATTGCCCAAGGCCGCCATTCTCAGCAAGTACTCCAACATCCCAGCAGGTGCCCCTGAAACACTTCTTCTCGATAGTCAACACACCATCCATTTTGTCCGTTTTTACTACAGATTGCAGCAGTAATATTTTACATGTTTATATTTTCAAGAAATAATCCCAAGTCCCGCGTTCCGTAACTCCGCAGTTGCTGAAACCTAACCCAACCTCATGAGAACTCAAACCCTAACTCAATCTCTAGAGAACCGCTAGGCTTGCAACAAGAATCAAGGGAGATTTTCTGACCATCTACTCTGTCAAACACAATCCCTTAATCACCTGTCGATACGTCCTGCGTTGCACGTTCAAACCCAATCACTTGAGCTTGTGGAGAATCCCAAAACTCAGGAGGACAAAGGCATTAACTCAAGTGGAGGTACTATCCGATTTCTCAGCCAATTTCTTGTTTCTCTTAGTTTTATGTTTTGCTCTCTTTGTTATTCCTTGTTGACACTCTTACATTCCTTTTAGGCTTGTTTGTTATTTGACTGTTTTTCATTTCCTGATTGTTTCAGACAAACAAAAAAGCATAGTGACAATCTGGCTTCAAATCAGAAAAAAAGAAATTGGTTTATAAATTCAGTAGGGAGAATTTCATCCAGCATTCACTCAATCAAGGGATAATATCAATTGGATCACAGGCCGCTATAATATGCACCTACAATGGAGGATGCGGCATCTCTCAGGGGGTCACCCGTTGCTCTTTGCAAAATGCAGCAACAATCAAGACTAATTACCAAGATTAAAGAAGCTTCAATCACTCCTTGAAACTCTGTGATGAACAATTTGATCCATTTGAGTTCAGAAATAGTATGTACATGGGTGGTGGAGTATCTATTGAAAAGACAAAAAATGGACAACAAGTGGACCAAGGAGCAAATTTTCAGGGGCACTTTCTGGGATGCCAATCTGCAAGCTCCCCAGAGTATCAGCCTGAGACAGATCCACCCCCATAGCCATTGGTGGGTCTTGAAGCAACCGCTTTGCAAGCCAAAAACCTAAGGGAGGTCACAAGATTTGTTCCTGCCCCTCCCATGGTGAAGGCAGTAATTGGTGAAGATGATGTACTACTAATGGGTTAATTTCTGAATCCAACACAATTGAGAAGAGAGAAAACAAATAAAATGGAGTTCTGAAACAAAATCTAAATAGAGGAGACTCTTGTTTAGGTTTTATGTTATCTGGATTGAATTCAAGCTCAATTGACATCTTCCCGCAGCACAGTTCTTCAAATCTTTCTTTATGAATCCACCGGGCTCTTGACTGCAGGCCTACGGACCAATACATATCACTCTTCCCAGTTGTTGTAAGGATCATGCTTGTAAGGGCGTTAGGGATCGGAGTCCGTTGACGATGACGAGCCATAGCCGCGATAATGGTGAGGGTGGAAACATCCTCCTCGCACTTTTTCCAACACCTGTTGAACAGTCATTCTGTCCTTGGCGTCCCCTGAGAAAGGGGGAATTGGCGTGTTTTTTGTTTGAAGGGGAAGAGGGGGCGAAGTTAGCTTGTCAGAACTTTGTTGTTTATATGTCTGCTTTCTTAGGTGAGACTGAAGGATATGATAAGAAAGAGGAACTGACATCTACGATGAGTACTAACTGCGCAACACATCAGATTGGGCAGCGATCCTTTGTCGTCTGCGGAGCTCGTGAGAGCATCGATAAAGGGAGGGGCGGTAAGTTTGCACTGTCCCCAGGCGAGTTTCACTAGCGACTTTGGTAAGCGAGCGAACAGCTGGTCCGTTGCCATGTACTCTCCATAGAAGGTTAAAGTCTTGAGGTTTCTCAGGGCGGTGGGCGAGTCGAAAGCGATGTCCAGGACGATAGCAATGTCGTCTGGTTCCCCCAAGTCGAGATCGTTGACGGTGTGCTGCCAGTGGCTTGGCCGGCGAATGACGAGACATTCCAAATCGGGGCTCGTGGAGTCTCGTAGGACGCGACCAAAGGCCCCTGGCTTCAGATTGAGGTGTGGCCCAGTGGTCTCAAGCGTGCGCATGCTTGCTCCACAGCTCTTGAGTAGATTCGAGAGGGTTAGCTCGTCACAATTATGATTGTGCAAGGTCATCGTTCGAATAGCGCAATTCAGCACGGGGAAGGTATCAGGAGGAGGGTTCCAGGAATAGCTTGCACAGCTCGTTAGCCCCATTAAGTCGACAGTTTCGAGCACGTCCCAGTGAGAGAATAATCGTGAGAAGACGTCATGAGCCTGCCACTGGAAAATCGAGTTGTCTCGCTTGGTGATACTGTAGATGACAATGTCTTTGATAAATGGCTTGCTTGCGAGTGCTTCGATGATAGTTTCTTTGCAAGAAAGAACAAATTTGGGAGAAATGTAGATATTTTCGAGCATGGGGCAATTCTGAAGGATCTTGCAGAACAGAGATGCACTAGTCTTTCCAGGTGAGCGGTTGCTACCCCATGTGAACTGCAAGGTTTGAACATACTGGGATACTCGGGTCGGAAGTTTATCACGCTTTTGGCGCTTGCGGGGCCCTTTATTATCCTCATGTGAGGGCACGCAGGTAAGTGCCTTGAGGAACATGCGTGCGGTCCGCGTGTTCTGCAAATTCACGTTCTTGAAAAGGAGCCCCTGGACACATGAGCGAAAGGTACGATTGATCAAACAGAGCCACAATAGAGGTTTAAGCGGGAGAGCTACATACAGCGACGGAGACACAGGGATCAGCTGCATGATTTTTGTACATTCATGATCTAGAGAGACCAGGGACTGCGTGCTTACGCCGTTTCCATGAATCTGGCTCTTGATACGCCTTAAGAGATATCGGGGGAGGAATGATTCTTTCCTGATGATATGGTCTTGGCTTGCGTTTGCGGCCGTTGAGCTCGGTGTGGTCCAGCCGGTCGTGGTCGAGATGTGATCGTGTCCATGTTTGGCTAGGCTTGTGTGCGGGGGGTGGTGCCAGTGGCCCCGGGTCGGGATAGAATGCGTACTGGATGATCCTGATGACCAGTTCGGCAGGCAAGTCGCTGAGGGTAGCCCACGCCATGGCAGTAATCTGATGATGTTTCTTTGAACAGATGAAAAGTTACAATGCGATGGGATGCCAGCCACTTCAAGCGAAGAAGTCACAACACAAAGTCTTAAGATGACACAAAGGCTTAAGATGACACAAAGGCTTGGATGGCACAAAGGCTTGGATAGGGGTGTCCGCAAACGGGTAGGAACCGATGGGAAGAACACTTCCTGCTTGATACTTAGAGCAATCCCCATGAGCACCATCTCTGGTGACAAAAGTTGCTTGGTCAGGACTCCAGACTGACTAGAGCATCTGTCATGAGATCCCGGATGATACATAAAAGGTTCAAAATCACCAATGGACCTGGTTCCACAGTTCCCGCTAGAGTCTGAGGCTCGGGCGGCGATGCCGCCCTTCTTCGCCGCCCCGTCCAGGCCACTCTGGGAAATTTTATCACTGTAAAGTATGTATGGTAAGACAACTCTGTACCACGAACGGGATCGGTCATCCAGAGCATTGTCTTCTATGGACAACCAGTACTGACCATCCAAAGAGGGTATGTAGCTCTCTAGTTGAACGATGCCGGTCATCTAGAGAGCGGCACCTCAGGTTGCCGGTTGGGTACATAATCTGACTGTCTGGATGAAGATGACCGGGATTGGTGATCTAGTTGAAACTCTCTGCATGACCACTTGGGCCATCTGAGGGGGGCAACCCTATAGATGACCGGGATTGGTCATCCAGAGGGGTCTCCGACTCTCCTCTGTGGATGACCGATGCTGGGGGAATGGAGTTTGACCGATCACGGAAACAAAAAATAAAAAAATATTGCTTGCGGTAGCTCTGTTCCCAGCAAGAGAATCGGAAGGTGCCTTTGGTTTGGAATATGTGCTCTCTACCGATCAGAAAGAGGTGTGATCTTTGAAGGATCACAGGCGGCTACAGTGGCGGTAGGCATGTTACTGTACATGATTTTTGGGTGTTCGAAATATTGAGGGAAAAAACTAGAAAAAATTTTTTACAGCGGACCACCCAGGGGGCTTGGTGAGCTTAAAAAAGTGCTGTGCGGCGCTTGAGAAATCACCCATGACACTTTTGGCCACTGTTTGAATAAAAACCCCAATATTTGACTTCAAATCACCCAGAATGGCATTCCACAAGGGCCGCACCGCTCAAAGGAAGGGAAGAGAGTCCAATGGCAAGGCCCTAGTGGCTAGTATTATAAAGCGTAGTCATGGGTTTAGGGGGTCTAAGTACATACACATGGGGTATGACAGGGCTTGAATATGGGTTTAGTGGGTTCTAAGTACATACATATGGCCTTATAGGTCTGCCTAACCCCATATGTTTGAAATGTTGGGTTTGAAAAAAAAAAAAAACTGAACAGCTGGAGCAGGGACTTAGCCCTTATAGATATAGAATCTACAACCTCCAAGAAGCCCAAATCTATGTTCAAAGTGAGTGTGTGACCACTCACGCCAGCAAACATTCGAGCTTAACTAAGCCTCGCTGAGCACTTTGCAGGCGAGACCTTGTGCGAAGCGCAGGGGAGGCTTATGTATTAGGAATCGAAGCTCGCGTGACGGTTTCTCAAATTTTAGGCTGTTTTTGCCTTATCGGTTCTTCCACGCTTCTTCCTCATCTCCACAGTTTGAGGAAAGTACCCGGGACATGCACAAGATGCAAGCGCATTTTTCTATGTATTCCATTTTTCATGGATTGCTGTGGTCTATTTTACAGGATTTTTCAAAGTGGAACAAGATTTTTAAGGATTGTTTTTTTTGTGTTCTTTTTGTCATGATTTTCATTTTCTTTAATTAATGAGCAATTAACTGTTGAAAAGTCATCACATAGTCCAAGAGACGCAATGGTCTGCCAATCTCTCTGGGTGACCCCACACAAAGGAAAAATCATCAATCTCTTGATACCGACTGATCGCAGCCTTGGTCCATTATACTCTTGAAGATGCCTCAAAAGAAAACTCAACGAGGTAGTGAAGTTGTCCTTGCGCAAAGGATCCTTTGACTGAACAATTCTGATCTTGCCGAAGCCATTGCCGAGGATTCTAGAACGTGTTATCCAACCGACCAACCGTCGAAGCCATTGCAGATTGAAGCGGTAATACTTCTCGTCAGACTCAAAAACACGTTTGCCATGGCTGGGACAGGGTTCGGTAAATCTCGTATCCCGGAGATGTATGTTCATTTATTTGCAAAATCAAGTAAACCCGTAGTCCTTGTTCTAAACCCGTTGGACGCACTTGGCAACAATCAAGTCCAAGAGAAGATGGCGCAGAATTTCACTGCGGTAAACTTGAAGAAATTGACATTCAATCAATGTGTATCAGATGAGATTCTGAGAGGAGCCTACAACTTCGTCTACTTGAGCCCCGAGATATTTCTGAATAATGAAATGTTCACCAAACTCTATTTCAATACCAAGTTCCAGGAGCGCTTAGTTTTGACTGTGGTGGACGAGGCACATATGATCTACAGCTGGGGTTTGGTGGCAAGCGGAAAAGCAAAGAAGTCGTCAGCTCACAAGCGACATCAAGACAAAGCTCTCTTTCGGCCCTTGTATGGGGATATGGGTCGCCGGTTGATGGCAACAATCAGTTCACCACTTCTCATGTTGTCAGCCACCTGTCGACCTCTAGCAGTGAAAGGGATCTTGAAGTGTCTCAGGATACCTGAAAAAAACATGAAGTTCGTCAATGCTGAACTCACTCGACCCAAAATTTGTATCCTTTGGTTTGCGATGGAAAGCTCGTTGAAGTCGGCTGATAACCTCTTGGAGATGTTTGGACCTCAAGATCAGATCCCCAACAAGTCTTTACCCCCAACTCTTGTATATTCTGGTACACAAAACACCACGCTACAAGTTATGAAAGTCATCAATCAGGCCCGTGGGACCCCGACAGGCGAATTTAATCCAAATAGTACCTTGATTCGTCGCTACCATTCCTGTACCGGAGACTTGGACAAGGAAGACACAGTCAAGGGATTTGAAAAGAAGGATTTTCCGATGATCTCCTGTACAATGGCCCTTGGACTTGGGCAGAATTGGAAGAGGGTTCGCCGAGTCTTCCACATGGGTTGCGGGGATCCTTTGTGTATTTGCCAAATGATGGGACGTTGCGGCCGCGACAGTAAGCCCGGATTAGCCTTCCTCTTTATGGAGCCAAAGAGGCGTTTTGGAATCAATAAAATTGAGGCTGTTACCAAAGCTAACAAGCAAATGGACAATACAAGGATGGATTGCTTGGCTATAACCCCAATGTGCCTGAGAATTGCCTTCTCAATGGACAACTTGTATGTAGTTATCCATCTTGCATTACTGGCAATGCATCTTCTTATGTATTGTCTTTCATTAGATACGGCTACATTCCAACCAATCGTGACGACCCTAATTACATGAAGGAGGAGCAGCGAGAGATCAATGAAGGTTTCCCGTTGTGTAAATGCTCCAATTGCGCGCCCAAAGAAGCTGAGATGCTGCAAAAGAAGATGTCAGTCATGGATATCAACAATTTTGAGGCATTATTGGACCAACCAGAATCTTTCTCGGACCCAAAACTTGTTCCAAAAAAGAAAAGACGTGCAGGTGGTCACAAGAACCACACCAAGGCTCCCGAGGAGCTTACCAACGAACTTGCAGCTGTACTTGTTGTTGAATTCAAGAATTTCTTTTGTGAGAAATACGGGACGGCCACTTCGTCCTTACCTGAGGAGCACTTTGCGGAATTGGAGGCTGAGAATGTTGCGGAAAGGTTGAACAACATACAGGGGGCAGAAGAAATTAAAGATCTCATTGGCGGCAAAACAATCAATGCCGAACTCGAGATGCTTTACAACTGCGTGGTCAATTTCCAAAAAGGTTCCCTATTCACTACGTACATAGAAGAACGGGAAAAATACAATAAAAGAATTCAGGATAAAATTAAGGAGACTCACGACAAGAAACAAGCCGCCATTGAACAAAAACAAAAGATGGCAAATGAGGTGGTGGCCCGGAAGAGAAAGAGAGCTGAGGAGAAGATTGCTAAAAATGAGAGGGACGCAAATGAAAAAGAAGCGAAGAGGTTAAAATGGCTTTTGGATTCAGCTTATATCGAGTCTAGGAAGGTCTTCCACAGAACGAAGGCAGCTCAATCTAATCGTGCGGGGCCTATTACTTGATTCAGTTGTCCTCTACCTACGAATCCAAGGAATCCCCTTCGTCATCTGAGTCAGCACCCAGTTCATCATCATCGGCTTAAGGTTCCTTGTCGCCAGAAGTACTAACATCTGTATCTGTGTCTGCTAGGTGATTGCAACCCCTGTTTGGGTCCCATACTCCCATACTCAATGGGCGCAGTTTATTGATCGGTCGACCTTTTTTCATAAACTTAGCTTTGAGTTTCTTGATTCCGAGTGAATAGAAGTTTTCGACAGCGGTGGGTACAAATTCATTGATTGTATGATTAGCTGAGCATACATTGTTTTGGGAACACATCTGGAGGCAATTATTCATAGAGATAACATTGATTTTGTTGTGATGAGATTGAAATATATTGTCTTTTCCGCAGTCGCTTGCCAAGTTGCGTATCAGATTTTGAAGCTAGAAGAGAATTCAGAGCTCCAGTTTAGAAAGGATCAATAATATGTTGATTGCAAAGTGTATCTATTGCTTACAAATGTAATATTGACAGAGTATGAATTCATGAGGCGTTCGATATTAGTCCCGCGACCTGAATGGTTGAAAAGAAATTTCAACCAGAAATTTTTCATCTCAAGAAGTTGATCCTTGGCAAGATAATGCTTTTGTTGTCCACTGGTGGAAATTAAATAAGAGTGTAAGATGACACGAGCAAGACCAGGCTTTAGGACTTGCCTCAGGAGGATAATCATTTGAGGTAGGTGGATTGAGTATTGAGTCAGACTTTTAATTCCTTGAGAGATGACCGCCCATCGCTTACATACATTCATCAACCTTCCAATGTCGCCACCCTTCATTGCGGCGTTCCCTTCAACAACATTAGTGAAATCCGATAGACGTAATATCAAGTTGGACAGCCTTGGGGATGTCTCAGCGGCCGTTTTCTTTGCTTGAGGGGTGAAGAATCAATCAAAGGTTGCTTGAATGTACTTGGCCAGTTTTGCACTTGGCAATTTCAGAAGTTCCTCACTAACAACTTGATTCTCGGTACCCATCACGACTCTTTTTTTTTCAAAAAGACATTAGTAATTCATATTTTGGGTGATAGTGGTAATTGAAATGATGGCACGCACTTGATGCAATAAACCAGGGTCGCCTTGTGTATTTTTTCTATATTCTTTATCATCAAGGTATAATCTTTCTTGTCGACAGCGGTTGGACAGGGAATTCCTAGACCTTGTAAAAAACGCCACGCACCCAAATCTCGCGAATCCGAGTTCTCGCCATAATGCTTTGAGTAGATTGCATGCCCAACATTCCACAGGGTGTGTGCTCCACCTAATATGGTAAGAATGTTCTTGAGATCTTCCTTGGCGTGGTTGCTGGGAATTTGTTGGTTTCGTAAGCTAGAAACATTGGTACAAGATGCCAGGTCAGCATCGATAATCTGGAGACGATTGGCAAATTCAGTCATGGACAGCCGTGACTGATTAACTATAGCCTGAAAGACTTCGCCGACTCCTTGGGACAAGTCGTCCAAAGCAATCATAAGTTTTAACATTGTGATATCTGGTTCTTCAGGTGAAATCTGATTGATAACGGGTGGCTGGGTTGCAATTGAAACTTTGGAATCAGAAGCTTCAGCAACCTGTTTGAGCATTGCTTGGGCAATTTGGCTCTTCAAGACAAGAGTCCAGTGCAAGTCTTCCTCGGGCTGCAGCACAAACATTTGGGGCTGGACTTGAAGATCGGAAACCTTTGACATAGATTGGTTGTAACTTTCCAAGGTAAGCTCGCTGCTTGGGACAGAAGCAAGCAGCTTAGGTTTCAACTTATTTAAATATTCCCAGGTGCCATGAAACATGTGATTTGAATGGCCCAGGGATTTTGTGTGAACCTTCTGCTCAAAGTCAAGATTATCAAAGCACAAAAACAGAGCAAGAGATGGGTGTTCCAAAGGGCTCATCATCTTGAAACCGATTCGTCTTTTGGATTGATAGCTCAAGCGTTTCAAGGCATTGTGGGCAGTTTGACGTGAAGAAGAAAGACCAATGTATTGTAGGAATGTGTTGACACGGTCTGTAACACCACACGCAAGTAAGGTTATTGAGTTTGCTAGTTGTTTCCCGTTGTTCCGATGATTGCATACAAATGCAACCATTGAGGTTATGGTCAACGCCGTCTGCCAAATCAAATCATTTTTTTTGTTAGACATGTTTAAATTAGAAATAGTGTAGGAAGGAAGGAAGGATAAAACATACCACACGAGCTCGTTGAGGATGGTCATAAGAAGCTTTCTTCTTACGATCCCTAACAGTCTTTCCATTGAGCATGCATTAGTCCTTGGAGTCGGTGTCTTCTGGGTCCGATTTTTCCTTCTCCGAGTCCACATCGTCCACTACTTCTTCCCGAGGTTGGCTGTTCATTTTGTTGTACAAAAGATTAAATAAGAATGGCATGTGTTCCTCCGAAAGAGCCCAATCAAATTCTGACTTGAACTTTGGGCTGAATAGATTGGGCGAGATGGTCTTGGCATTGTGGTATGCTCCTTTTGGGTAGGCACCACGAGGAGGTTTTTGCTTCGCGACAATTTTTGTGGCCTAGGAATGCAAGAAATGAAAATGTGAGTCAATGGAATGCAAGTGACTATTTTGAGCTTGAATGACTTACCTCCGAGAGTATGTACTGTTGCCAATAATCCTCGCCGTCAGATTTTTTGCACACTACTTCGCTAATTGCATTGAGGAGTCTAAGCGTTGACGGCCATCCTGTATGAGTTCCCCAGAATCGACGTGCAACAGCTGCATTTTCGTTTTTGAGAAAGACTTCAAGGAACAACTTGGGTGTATAGTCTAGCTCTTCAATTAGATCACATATTTGCTTGATCTTGGAATCTTCAGATCGGACGGGTTTTGTGCAAGGATGACTGCCTGGGACATTGGTGGTCATCGTAATTATGATTTATTTCGGTGAGGATGTACAATACTATAGAGGTTTGGTCATTGGGCTGAGCCGAGTAAAAATAAATATGGAGGTCAATGTATGCGTCCAAAGGATTGGAAGAGAAGATCCGGTAAGGAGAAAAGAGATCGACAAGATGAGATCGTGAAAAAAGAACGTTCAACAAAAAAAAGAGGGATCTCCAGAGAGAAAAAAATGAGCATGTCAACGGTCGGAAAAACTATGCATTTGGGATTAACAGTCAGTTACCAATGCACATCCGGAATCTCAAGATTCCAATTTGTTTTGGCCTGTAAGTCTCAAAGTTGAGGCAAAACAGATGATCTGAGTTGGTGGGATGAACAGGAAGATGCAGGCGTGCAAGGCAAAAAAAACACGGATCTACTGCTCCACGGGAGCTATGCTGTGGGTGGGTTTGAAAATCGGTTACACCAAAAGGGTGAGATACCCTCATTCGAGAATCTCCCCTATTTGATAAGTCCCTCGCCCTGCGGGCGAGGTCACAACCAAACCTCGCCCAGGCTACAAGTGCTCACGCCGCAGAGCACGGGCGCGGGACTTTGTTAAGTTCGGCAAACATTGGGCCCGCAGGCCGCAACCAGTTTTGGTGGTGGGTGTGTGCAGTAACATGCCTACCGCCACTGTACGCCCATGTAGGAACTTTACTGGGGAAGGTGTCGTTCTTTGCAGAGTATGTACAAGATTGGATCAATTTGAATTTTGATCAGTTTGATAAATTGCGATCGGGCTTGTGAACTCTTGAGTGAAAGAACACTTTTTCACATACCCAGTACTGCCCAGTAGATTAATTATATGAAATACAGACGAACTCTGTTGCTTGGAACTTGCTAATCACAACTCCCCTCGAAGTTGAAGTGGCTGACATTCTGATCGGATTGTGAACCGTCTTCCAAAATGGCCAAGCTAACCGACTTACCCGCCGAACTGGTCATCAGCATCATCCACTACGTCTTTGATGCCAACCAAGCGAGCCTACGCCAGCAGATCACTCCACTTACTGGCCACCATTACCTGGATCACACCCAAATCAACTGCGCGGGTGAACCGAAACCAAGACCGCATGAAGAAAGAATCAGATTGTTTGCAAAAGCTTACAAAGTTCCCCAGGTTTATCGCGAACAAGTTTCATGGCCAAAGGGTAAGCAAAAAGACTTCATTTGAATATATGTAGTTTGCAAAAATATCAAACAATTGATTCTTCCTATCGCTCTGTCTCTGTCTCTGTAGGTCTCCCCAGTAATCCTTTACTACCGCTCGCGTTAGTCAATCGTACCTTTCGGCAATGTGCACAGGAGCTCCTTTTCAAGAACGTGGATTTGCATAATACGCGGATCGCGAACGTCTTCCTCAAGTCCCTCACAGCTTGCGATTATGGATTATCCAGCCAGCGTCGGAAGCGTTTTAATCATCCAACCCGATTATCTCAATATGTTCGATCCTTACAGTTCACCTGGGGCGACAGTCGCTTGCCGGGAAAGTCAAGCGCAACTCTGTTCTGCAAGATCCTTCAGAGCTGCCCCCTCCTGGAAAACATTGACATTTCTAACAAATTTCTGCTTACCTGCAAAGAATCCATCTTAGAGGCACTCGCAAGCAAACCCTTCATCAAAGAATTTGTCCTCTCCCACGACACCAACCGAACCTCCTTGACTTTTCAGTGGCCGCCTGCTGAGATAGTCTCCCGACTCTTCTCGCACTGGAACTTGCTCGAAACAGTTGAACTCTCTGCGCTATCGGGCTGTCCACACGAATCCAATCCATCGACACAGCCAGCTCCCAACTCAATCCCCGTATTGAATTGTGCAATACGAACAATGATATTGGTTAACCATGAGTTGGACGAGCTAACAGTGTCCAATCTTCTGAAGAGCTGTGGAGAGAGCATGCGGACGCTCCACATCACCGGTCCACACACCCACCTTAATCCAGAGGCCTTTGGTCGCGTTCTGCAAGACTCCACCTGCCCCAACTTGGAATGTCTAATCGTTCACGATACCGGGCGCTGGGAGCACTGGAAGAACCCGATTATCGATTCCGACTTGGATGGGCCTTTCACCGTTCCTGGCCTCTTGGACACCGTTTTTGACTCCCCCATCGCCCTGAGGAAACTCAAGACCCTATCCTTCGATGGAGAAAAGATGGCAACCAACCGCCTGTTGGCCCGTTTACCAAAGTCGCTTGTTAAACTCTCCATGGAAAATTCCAGAATTGCTGCCTCTGCCCTTATCAAGGCACTCACGATCAACTCAGGACACAACGATGGATTGTTACCCAATCTGACGTGTCTCTCAGTTTATGATCCTCGTAAATGTCAGTCCCTATCTCTTATCCTCCTTTAGTCTCACCTGCAAAGTAGACCTAAAATGAAATAAGGGAGAACAACCCGGCTAACTTTTGCCAAAATAAAAACTGCACTGATCTTCCCTCCTCAGGGAGCTCCAAGGACGAAAAAGCTGTTCAAGAGGTAGTAGAATTGCGAGGAGGATGTGCCCACATTTACTGTGATCATAAACTTTTTGCCTCGCCCTCGCCGAGCAACGTAGCATTCTGACTGTTCTTGCGCTGTCAATGATCCTTTCGCGAACTGGGGGGCACGGATCAATGGCTGGTAGACCTTCGGTCAAGAGCACACTTACTTTGATGGAACAAGATTCATAAAAAAATGAAGATTTGTACAGCTGTGTATGTAAGTGTTGCAAGATGATGATGGATGGAATTGAAACACCAGACACCCAAACCCCAGGAGGAATCTCATGTGTACCTTTTGTTTCAGAACTTGAGTATTTTTTTCTGGCGTTGATTTTGTTGAAGTCGAAAAATGTTGGAGCATCTTCATGAACAGTCACCAAGTAAATGGGATGGGCAGAAACAAAAACTTTGGTCATCTCCGCAGGGGTTTAACTTTTGGCTTCCAACAGGGCTTTTTCAAGGCCCGCCAATGGTTCTCAGGGTGGATGAACACATTCTTACTTAGGCCATGTTTGTTGCCATCATAGTAATTTGTGGACCAATGAATTGAAAAAAATTCAAGGCAGAGCGAGATTTATTCTTTAAAATGAAACAGGAAAAAAATAAAGAATAAACATTGGATCCCATGAAGCAGAATGATCAGAATTGAAATGGAAATGGAAATCAAGCAGTCTAGCAATTATTTGGGGACAACATTGATGTATTGGTGACATGTGTATTCATGGTGAAAATTTATTGACAAGAATGAAGTTATGCAAAAAGCATTGATTATTTGTTCAAGCTATGCATCTGGTCAAAATAAACATGAGGAATCTTGTTTTTGGATGAGATAGATGAGGTGATGAGGAAGTTGATTCTGTGTCAGGTTTTTTTCCTAGATCTTTCAACTTCTCTAGTGACATGAAGTAATGCAAGTAAGTTCTTATTTTTGGTGTCAGAAACAAGCAAATTGAGATTGTCATATAATTTCTGGGGTGAAATTTCTTTTTGATTTGTCCAATGTGATGTTTGCTCATTTTCTGGGTGGTTATTATCTATTCCTAATTTTGAAGATGGTTGGACTGATCTTTTGAATAAATGGAACAATTGTTTGAACAAGTAATTAATTTTCTCTGCTGATGAATCAAATTTCATGTTATCTGTCATGTGATCAACCTCATTGATGATTTGTTTTTCTTCCAGTAAAACCATGAGTGAAACCATCAGGTAATTGAATTTAATCATTTGCCAAGAATTATTATTCAATACTTGTGTGTGGTGGAAGAAGGATGTCAATCATCATTTTGTTCATCATTTTAGATCATACAAATCAAAACAATTATTTACTTACTACTCAAAAGGTATGGAAAACCATCCACAGACTTTGACATCTCAAGGGAATGCTTTATGTCTAAGTTCACAGAAGCAGTTTCCTTAATTGGGTCAAAATGTGTGTATATGTTGGTAGCATAAGTTGCAATGAGCTGCCCATGTGTCTCCTCATTCAAAAAATATGAGAGATCTTCCTTGGAAAGGATTAGATTTTTTTGAAAGTCAATCAAGAACTTGAAAATTAGCTCATATCCTTTTTGCATTGTTTTTCTGTTTGATTCTGTGTTGTTTATGGAAAGCAATGACCCAATTTTTTCAATTTGGAAAACAGAATGCAGCCACCTTTCTTTAAAATACTCCATTGCTTCCTCCATGTTCATGGCAGACAGAACATATAGAACCTCTAGATTTACACCCTGCTTTACTTCAAGCTTGAATACTTCATGTTCTGCTCCAAGATTCAGTAGCTGCCAGGTATCAAGCAGAGAGCTTGAAGCATCTTGAAAAACCTTCAAGCTATCATAAATACTTGATGCTTGAGGTTCTGCAATGTCCAATTTCCTTAGCATGTGTTCCCATTCATCTAACTTCTTGAGGCATTCCTTTCTCACTTTCTTTGATCCTGGAATAGATATCATGACATATTCTTAAGTAAATCTCCTCTCAATAGACTATATATGGAAGATAAACGTTACCAACCTCTTCTTATTTTTCCCCTGCCAATATTTGTTGTATCGGCATCTTATTGGAGAACCATTCAATCAAATCATGATGTGAGATGAGTTGTTTATGCATGAGATGACAGCGTGTAGTGATCAAAGCAGATTCTCTATCTCAGAAGTGTAGTCTCACCTGTGGCAGAAAGTGAAGACGAGCTTGATTCTGTATCCATTTCATCCGCACGCTTGATGGCTTGCTTGGGTTGACATTTGTTAAGATGATCGGAGATGATAGAATCAGCGTTCGGATTTCCCTTGATCAAATGGAATTCAGACAGTCCTTCTGTTATTTCCATCACCCGATTTTCTTGGGATTCCATGCAGGTGATTAAGCTCCTTATCAGGAAGAAGGGACAGATGTGTGAGAGACGCATTTGAAATGAATCCTGGCCGAAAATCAGATGATGACTTAGAGATTTATTGATTTAGTGCCCTCTAGGCTTCAGGTGCAGAGTTTCAGAATAAAATGGTAACTTTGCCAAAGTGCAATGTACAATCATAGACGTGGACGATGCACGATGAGGAACGATTTGGCACAATGCTCTTGATACCAACGCTTCATCAATTGAGAAAGGACATATGCCACTTCAAAAGGTTTCGCACTCCTGCGTTTTCCGTTTTGGCGGGGGGATTCATACTGCTCAAAGTTGCCGTACATGATGAATTGATTCATCGAAGCTCGTTTTGTGTCAATATCCACTCATCGTTTGGTCTGGCTAGTGAAGGCTGTCTTGATCTGACTTGCTTCTTCTCAATATTCACAGGAGGGATACATAGGTGTTTCGAGTCTCATATGTATCCGGCCGAAAAACTTTGCGACTACATGGATCATAGAAAATTTCTTTGAGTTATTAAAGCCCTGCGTGGTATCGGCATATCCGGCGGGATTATAATCGCGCACAACTACTACATGCATCATCGACGGCACTGACTAGGAGCTTTTCCTTTGAAGTGTCAATTGTTGCAGACTCCCTTTCCTTGCATGTCTGATGTTGGACATCGTAGCTTAAATTTGGGCATGAAAATGAGTACATAACATGAGGAGTAAATCTTACGGAGGATATGAATCAGATTGAGAAGCCCAAAATGAGCGGTGCCGCGTTTTTGGAGCAGTTGTGTTGACATCATATCCCTCAGTCGTATCTTGAGCTCCTATTTGTATTTTCACAGACCCAAAAAAACCGACACAAATCCTGCAAGCACAAGTCATCAAACGCTCACGAGAATATCGGTCTGGAATACGTGTCATGATGCTCCACCCATCCCCGACTGATCCTTTTGTTAGCAGTGAGAGGTGTCTTGATGAACCCTGGATCTTAACTATCTTGAATTGTTTGCCGCTGTAGAGTGGATTGGAGCTTCAGCTCTTCTTTAAGCCCTTTATGGGTTTTGCTGAGTTCGCAAGCGAGATCGATAAGCTTTCTTCTTCTTCTTCGCTATTGCTGAGGGAGGAAATCTCCTCCAGTGAATCCGTCTCAGCCATCATGCAGTGAAGTGGAGTATTCAGTCGTCGAGCTGGGATGGCAGGGGATGATTTGAAGGAGAATGGGAGAGGTCCACTGCGTGTTTTTAGGCTGTTGAAGAAGGTGTAAAGTGCTTTGGGACTTTTGTTCAGTTTGATGAGGCAATGGGTTAATTTCATGTCACCAAGTTGTGATCGGGGTGCCAATGCTTCGCAGGTTGTCGAAAGACCTGCGCGCTACCTCAAGAGCCCAGAGATTCACCCTGATTCACCTCAAGTTGGGTGCCCTGAGTCTGGACGAATGCTTCTCTCACGGGCAAGTGTTTTTGTGACGACTTCGCTGTCTCTGAATTGAACCTCATTGTGCTGACAAGCTTCTTTCCTTTGTGCAGTACAGGCGCTCGCAGACACAAAAAGTTACCGCGTGGAAGAAGCATCCAGATTAGTTAAATGGCCACGCTCAGCGACTTGCCTGCCGAGCTGGTCAACAGGATAGCATTCCACGTCCTCTATCCCGATCCACCGCCGGAGCGCTGTTTCTCTCGTTGGTGTATTCATGACCACCACTTGCCCGACCACCTCAACCGCTCGGTCCAACCGAAACCACGACCTCATCTAGAAAGAATTATAGAGCGTGATCCTAACTATCCTGAGTATTATGAGGAAGAATTTTCGTGGCCGGAGGGTGAGTACAAGTAGCTTGTCTCCTTAATTAGTTTACAAGAATAAAGAGATTGATCCTTCGTATTGATCTGTCTTTGCAGGTCTCCCTGATAATCCGTTACTACCACTCTCTTTGGTCAACCATAAATTTCGTCAGGGCGCCCAGGAGCTCCTTTTCAAGAACGTGGCTTTGCAGAACACATTGACTGCGAGCCTGTTTCTCAAGTCCCTGACTTCCATACCCTATGAGGATGCTTCGTCCCACAAGCAATCACAGGAGGATAACCGAGACAAGCAGCGCCACGATCTACCACGTCTGAGCCCACTATCTCAGCATGTTCGCTCCTTGCAATTCAATTGGGATGTGCCTTGTTTAATGGAAGAGGGCGGCCCGACTCTGTTCTGCAAAATTCTTCAAAACTGCCCCTTCCTCGAAAACATCGCGATTTCTAACAGCTTCCGAGTCACCCGCAAGGAACCAATCCTCAAAGCACTTGCAAGCAAACCGCACATCAACGAATTTGTCGTCCTGAATAACATCAGCGTAGAAAACACTGTGTTTCAGTGGCAGGCTCATGAAGAAGCCCCCCGTTTATTCTCTTGCTGGAACTCACTCGAAACTGTCGAACTCTCTGGGCTATCAGGCTGGCCGGTGAATTCAATAAAACAAGCTCCCAGCTCCACGCCCATACTAACAAATTGCGCTATTCGAACGATGATCTTGAATGACCTAAATTTAGACGAGCCGGCGCTCTCCAGTCTACTGAAGAGCTGTGGAGAAAGCATGCGGACGCTCAAGATCAGCGGTCCAAGCTACAGGCTCGATCGAGCGGCCTTGTGTCGGGTCCTGCAAGAGCGCACAAACCCCAAATTTGAGTCTTTAACGCTCAAATCCATCTGCTGGGACGAGTCTATCTCCTCCAATCTCAACTCTGGAGACCCACTCAAATGTCATGGCCTCTTAGGCATCGTTTTGAACTCTCCGAACTCCCTCAAGAGCCTCAAGAGTTTATCCTTTGATGGTAGCGTGGCAACGAGCAGATTAATCGAGCGCTTGCCTAAGTCTATTGTCAGACTTTCCTGGGAACGGTGCAAAATTCGTGCCTCTGTCTTTATCAAGGCTCTAGAAACCACAGAATCCTTGCCCAATCTCAAGTGTTGCTCATACCGTACTAGTACTGATTGTCAGTTTCCATTTCTTATCCGCCAATTTGACCCAAAAGCGCATATGAACATGAGATGCGAGCCAATCAAAACAAAAGCTGACTTCCCACCCGATTTCCACTTTTTAGGGGACAACCAGGACGAATGGAATGTTGTAGAAGCTTTAAAAAAACAAGGAGGATGTTCTCATAGTGTCCTCCATCGGGGCTTTCCTCCGATCTCGACGGAGTCTGCGACGGATTCGGATGATACTTCCCCTTCCGAGCATGAATCTACCTCTTCTTTCTCCGAGCATGATTCTGCCCCTTCCGAGCATGCTTCTTCCTCTGCCACGCATGGTTCTTCCTATTCCCAGCATGTACTTTCTGTGTAAAATAATTGGTCGGAGATGATACTCAGCCGCGGGATGAGGATTGGCCGGATGAGGATTGGCCGGATGAGGATTGGCCGGAGGATGGTGCCCGATGGGCCTGGAGTTGACAGTCGGACGGTAATGTCTATTGGTAGATCCAGCATTAAAAACTCTCGCGTAGCCGTGCTGTGGAAATATGATGAATGGAGTTGCAGCTCAATACAGATGAACCACAACCTCAACCTAACAAAAACTCTCACGTATACGGTATACCTACTACTTCAGGATTCCATTGTGTTTTTTCTAATCTTGAAAATTGTGCCTTCTTTCATCACTCTTGGCTCTCTTGGCTCTCTTGGCTCTAGTTACGTAATCATTGTCCTTTCATCTCTCCATACCTGATTATCTTGTTGCCATTACATTTCTTGATCACTCATCACTCCTCATTATTTATCTTCAGGTCGTGTACCCGCTCAAGTCCGCTAACTTATTCAATTGCTGTAGAAGTACTCTGCGTTGCTTTAAGTAGCTTAACGTTCCCATTCTCCCCTCATCTCATTTCGTTTTGATATATCTTTCGTTCAGCTACAAGCTCATTCATACTGTTTCACGACTGTTGGTTCTCACAAGTCCTTTGAGTCCTGACTTCGCCATCATTGACATACATTCTGTGGGGCTATAGCCGCACTTGTCTTCTTTGAGATCATGAGCCTGCATGCCACGCAACTTGAATCAGATCAAGAGTCGAACACTGAAGTCCTTCAAAGGAGACTACGCCGCGTTTTTGCTTCAACTCTGAAGTCACAATTTTCCGCAGAACCAAACAGGCGCCAGCATCTTGTTGTGATTGAGGTGATAACGGTTTGGGGGTAATAATGACGTAGGTGGCGTCAAGAAGAGGAGGATTTGGCAGGTGTGAAATCATGATCATTTCAAGAGATCACAGGGATCTTTTTTGGGATCTTTTGTTTTCTTTTAAATGTTCTCTTATCTTGTTCACTTGTTTTCTTTCTTTTCCTTTCTCATCTGATCTTTATCACTTCATTCGTCTCTGCTCCTTTGCCAACAACATAGTTGTCTCAATTATCGTTGTCCCTTCTCTCCTCCAATCTCTCGTTGCCTATCTAACTCGTGTTCTCGTTGCTCAGGTATTCTCTTAGGTTATGAGCCCAGCGCTCTAAAGATTCGCCTCAAATTAAAATCTAACCTCTGAAAGAGTATGACGGACACAACCGAACACGCAAATGGTTCAGCTATCCCTGTCAACGGGAAACGGATTGTTGTCCTTACCGATGACAATTTCAATTCCTGGCGCACCTCCCTTATCAACAATTTTGTCCTAAAAAATTTAGAGGACCTTATTCTGGGAGGTGAACCCCCTATTGGGGTAATGGATACTGCTGAAAAACGCAGGCGTGTGGCAACCACAATGATTTGCATGTCTCTCGACAAAGACAATCAATCTCGGTTTGTTGATTGCAACAAACTACGTATCTTCGAACCTGTGAAGTTGTATAACGAGATTGTCGACTTTCATGTGTTGAGATTGTCTGAAAATGCCGCTACTATCTGGGATAGACTTATTGCGTCTACCTGGATTGAGGGCAATCTTGAGAGGAGTGTGACAAAGTTCCATAATGACTTTGATTGGTTACTCAAGGTTAAACCGAATCTACATCAACAAACTCTTGACTCGGTTTGGGCTCACATCATTTTACGACGTTTACCCAAATTGTTTAGCGTCATTTCAACGATTCTTCTTTGAGAGAAATGTTCAGACAATTTATCTCTAAAAAAGACTTTTAAAGAGATCCATTTGTTTGAGGAGAGACGAAACTCAAAAGAGACAATCAATTTAGCCCTTGGTGTCGGAGCTAGTTTTCAACAACCTCAACAATTCCGTCAATCACAACCGCAACCGAGTTCTTCTAATAATCCCCCCTCTTCCAATTCCAATCCTCCCTCTTCCAATTCTCAATTGACTTCGTCTAATAAGGAGAAGAAGAAGTTTGTGAGAGAGGAGTGTCTTAACGGTGTTGTCAACCATTGAGACTAGAAGTCATATAGTTGCAATGCACTGAATAAAAATATATTAGATTGTCCTAACAGCTAAGAGATTTGTTTCCATTGAACTCTAATGTTACTTAGCTAGTTAGAGGGTTCAATCCCGGTTCTAGCTACCTTTTTCCAGAATCTTTCTTTTATTATCAGATATTAAGTTATGTAAAAACTTCTCATCCTACGTAACTCTCCGCTAGAGTATATTCATTCATCAAGAATATACTCTACGCGTCTGCATCACTTCTTTCTGCTAGGGTATATTCTTTTATCAAGAAAATACCCTACGCTCCCGCTCTCCTTCTTTCCAAGAGTATCTTTCCAAAGATGGGGAGGGTTAATCCCCCCGTCTGTTGTGCTTCACCCCAGTGGCTATATCCACTTGTGATGGGGTTAGCTTTCTTTGACAAACATATAAGGAGAGGGATGTATCCCTCTGATCCTTAGCTCCAGTCAATATACATCCTGAACGTCTTACAAGTATCAAACATAAGTGGGGTTATTATATCAATTATTAGCTAATCATCTCCTCTTCTTTTTCCCTTTCTCTATCTCTCCGTTCAGTAGTAGATACTGTATCACAGCATCTATTACTCTTATTTTCCTATTTAGAAGCACGGCGCCGATCTTCTGATTGTGCATCCCTAGAACCGTTGCGGGCTAGGTGCTAGCCCCTCAGCTTCTATAGCCTCAAGGAGTGGTTATTGCTACACTAGTAGCCTTAAAGGATTCTCCCGGTCGTCACTTTAGAGAAGCCAGCTGACAGGTGTTCATAACCCAAAGGCAACTCACAAGGAGGAGAATTGCTTTGTTGTTGATCCTTGTCGCGCACTTGCTTATTTTCAACAAAAGCATTTGACAAACAAGGTGATGACTGGAGAATCGGATTCAACTGTTTTTATAACTTTTGCTATCCAAGGATCATTACCAACCAATGAGATTATTCTTGATAGCGGAGCTTTGGTATCTATGTTGATTAAGAGGGATTTCTTTGATGATCTTATTAAGAAGCCAATTACCTTATATCTTGCCAATGGTAAGAAAATAGAAGCTGAAGGCTACGGAGACGCAACGATCTATACGTCTTCTGGTCCCCTTTTGCTAGGAAGCTGTATTTTCGCGCCTCAGCTGTCATCATCACTTGTGGCCATGGCAGCGTTTCTTTGCTTAAAGATGGCAATCTTACCTTTGAATTCCCTGAAATACTGTGTGGTTAACGAGGCGGGGTTGCTGGTCTTTGAAGGGTCATATCCCGGTGGTGTTCTTGTTATTGCGGGCGTTCAGCATCAGGCTTGCAGTGTAACCCTGTCTCCGTTGGTGTTGCACAATTGTCTAGGTCATCCAAATGACACCTTTCTTAAGCTGGCGTTCCCTGGTATTCCATTCAAGACCATCAATTGTGAAACGTGTCTTTTATCAAAGTCGACCCGGTTACCTTTCAAGGGTAAATTTCCTGAGCTGGAAGAGTTGTTGGAGGTTGTCCATATGGACTTGTGTGGTCCAATAGCACCACCTACTCCCTCGAAATCTAGATATTTTTGATAGTCATTGACGGCAAATCACGGTTTTGTTTTGTACATTTTTTGGCTCAAAAATCTGAAGCCTTTTGTTCCATTGTTGAAATCTTCAATCAAAAGGAAAATCAAACAAATAAAAAAATCAAGATCGTAGTTAGCAATAATGGCGGCAAGTTTGTTAATAAACAATTCAACAATTATTTTGCCGCTAAAGGGACCAAACCTTGTCGTACGGCTCCTTGTACTCCACAGCAAAATCCTTTTGCTGAGAGAAGTAACAGGATTATTATCGAGAAGGCCAGATTTTTACTCGTGACGGGTAATCTTTGACTCACGTGGTGGGTGGAAGCAGTCAATAAGGCTGTTTATCTTATCAATTGTACCCCCAGCTCTTCTTTAGACATGAAGTCACCTTATGAGGTTTGGTACTTGGACAAGCCTTGCTTGGATCACCTTGTTACTTTTGGATGCAAGGTTGTTTACTATGAAGAGAAGAGCAATCGCAAGTCTAAACTCAGTCCCTCCGGTGCTAAGGGTATTGTGTTTGGGTATCAAGAAGGTCAAAGAAATCATTGTATTTGGTCGTTTAAGCAGAACTGCGTCAAATTTTCTCACAATGTGCGGTTCTTGAGGGATTCTTTTCCTGGTATTGGATTTGGATCTGATCCTACAACCATTGATGCTTTGATCTTTGATATACCTGATGATGATGGTGTTTCCCCAAGAGATATTCCAAGTGGTAGTGCTTCATCTTCTGAAGATTTCCAACCAGTGTTGGAAGATACTGCTTGGGATATTGCATCACCTTCTGATGATTCTCAGGTGGAGAACATATTGGCTCCTGCTTGTGATAGTGCACCTCAAAAGAAGGGTTATGCGTTGGTTCCTCATTATGATGTTGCTCCCAGAGACATCACCTCTTCCCTTTCTGAAGATAACATAGTTCTTGGAAAGCGTCGAGCAAATAACATTATTATGGAACCGGCAGCCAATGATCCATTGACTTATTCACAAGCCGTCAATTCTCCAGCCGTGCTTCAGTGGGTAGCAGCTATTGATAATGAGCTTCAAAATATGGAGCAACACGTTGTCTGGTCTATTTGACCATTAATTCCAGGCTGTAAACCAATCTTGACCAAGTGGGTGTTTAAAACCAAGTTCAATATGTTTGGAGAGGTCGAGAAGCACAAGGCTAGACTTGTAGTTCGTGGTTTCCTTCAAAAGGAGGGTATCGACTATACGGCGACTTTTTCTCAGACCGGTAGACTTCAGACTCTTCATATGCTCTTGGGTATTTCCGCCTTTCTCAACTTTGAGCTTCATCAGATGGATGTGCGTTGTGCATTCCTGAATGGTAAACCAGACTGTGATATCTTTATTCAAGTCCCTGAAGGTGTTAGCATTGATCTCAAGCCTGGTGAAGGTATACATCTTAATCAGTCGCTTTATGGACTCAAACAAAGTCCACGGATGTGGCATATGGCGCTGTTGGAGTTTTTTGCCAAAATCAACTTCTTCCCAACTATTTCCAATCTGTGTCTTTTCATTTGTCATGAAAAGGAATTATCTGCTTTTATTTTTGTACACGTCGACGACTTAATTATTGGTGGTAAATCAGTTGATTGGGTTAAAAGGCTCTTGAGTGAGCGGTTCAAGATGGCGGACATGGGGGAATGCTCCTTCATTCTAGGAATTCAAATAATTTGGGATCGATTCAAGCGTCAAATTTTTCTTGTTCAAGATCAATACATCAAGAACATTTTATCTGAATTTTGGGATGCTTGAATGTAACGGTGCCAAAACTCGGTTGATTCCGCGTATTAATGGCAAGCCGGACGCTGAGCTTGATGAACCCAATCTGTCAATCAATTTTAGACGGGCGGTGTAAGACTCAAAAGTGTTGTTAAACCTTTTGCTGAATGGAGAAGGGGAAAAATGGAGATGCAAAACTCTGCCCTTCTATACTATCAGAAAAACAAGACCACCAAGCTTGCTTGGCAGATTATTTATCGTGACAGGATTGGTTGGTTCAAGATGCCTGTGGATTATGATAAGTTGAGTGATGATTTTATGATTGTTGTTGATGATTGATAACTATGAGTTGTTGATGTTGGTGTTGATAAAACCTCAAATATTGAATTGGCAGTGATAAATGAGGAGTGACCAGTATACTAGTTGGTGAGCTAGTGCTAGTATTCCTTGTAAATATGTGAGTACAAGATCTGATGAGGAAGGGAAAAACAACTGGAGGAGAGCCTCTTATATATAGACAAATATGAGGGATTTTAGCTCCAAGGGAAGTACAACTGAGGCATTTTTGCTGGTGGTGACAGTGGAGGCAGTGCAGTCAGGTGATGTGGCTGTGCATACATGTGACTGTGGCTGTGCATACATGTGACTGTGGCTGTGCATACATGTGACATGTATTTGCATACATGTGATGAGGCTGTGCACTCAGGTGACCTGTATTGGTGAAAAAAAGAACAATATAGAAAAAAAGAACCATGTGACCCATCATGTGACCTTTCATGTGACCAGGCTGTGCTGAGTGGTGTCATGCGGCTGTGTAAAACAACTTGGCAAAGAATAAAACTCCTGCCGCTACGCAACAAGCACCTTCCAGTACTCAGAGATGACCAGGTTGCACAAAAGGTGCTCAAGGGTAATCTACCTTGGACTGCGTGGAACTAGTCAAAGCAGTCAAGTATTTCTTGCCTCTAGGCTCTCAGGAATGGGCAAAAGTTCTAGAACACTATAACTCCGTCTGTGCGTCCAAGAATAACCGAGCAATGCGCAAGCCAGATTCCATCTGAAACAAGTTCCGCGCGCTAGTTAACCAGTTCAAGCCAACGGGCAATCCCAACTGTGATCCCCACAACAACTTGGCAAATAATAAAACTCCTGCTGCTATGCAACGAGCACCTTCCAGTACTCAGAGATGACCAGGTTGCACAAAAGGTGCTCAAGGGTAATCTACCTTAGACTGCGTGGAACTAGTCAAAGCAGTCAAGTATTTCTTGCCTCTAGGCTCTCAGGAATGGGCAAAAGTTCTAGAACACTATAACTCCGTCTGTGCGTCCAATTAGAATAACCGAGCAATGCGCAAGCCAGATTCCATCTGAAACAAGTTCCGCGCGCTAGTTAACCAGTTCAAGCCAACGGGCAATCCCAACTGTGATCCCCACATCCAGTGGTGTCATGCTGCTGTGTAGTGGTGTCATGCGGCTGTGTAGTGGTGTCATGCGGCTGTGTAGTGGTGTCATGCGGCTGTGTAGTGGTGTCATGCGGCTGTGTAGTTGGAAAATCCACTAGTGTAGTCTGCATGTGACCAGGCTGTACTGAGTATGGGTTATGGGTTACTGGTGGGGTCGTGTAGCTGATGCAGAACTGGGTGTTGGAACTTGTATTGACTATACCTCCTAATCTGTACTTGTAATATAATGAGAATTCAGTGTTTAGTTTCCTAGGATGATTTTCCCCGTAGAATATGTTTGTGAAGTCATATATTGAGATTTGAGAGTTGTGTAATTTTGTGTATGTAGCAAGTGTGTAGATTGATGTATCCGTAACTTCTGATCCTTTTGGGTGATAATGGTGTTGTAGTATGTTACTAGAGGTAAATTTAGCTGTAGATTCTGAATCTGGAATAATATCAGCTGATTGGAGGACTTCCCTCCACTTGGAATTCTAAATGTACACGGTCTCATTCCAGATTCCAAACCTTATTTGGTGGTGAAAATCATTGACATTTAAGTTCCCACCACCAAAAAAGGTTTGGAATCTCATTCCAGAAAGGTCAAATTTGTGAATCCCAAGCAAAGGGAAGTCCTCCATTTGTGAGTTTTTATATGAGAAAAAATGAGAAGTAAGAAAAAGAAAGAGAGAAATATAAGACAACTAGAGAAATATGAGATGAGAAAAAAAAACTGAAAATTTATGGCATATTTAGACTACCACAGCGGTTGGACTCCTCAATTATTTGGTCCAATGCACTCGCCCTGATTTAGCCTTTACTTCCAGTTTCTTATCTCAGTTTCTTTTAAGTCCTACCAAGAAGGCCGTCGCTGGTTTTCGTCATTGTCTTCGCTATCTCAAGTTTTCCTCTACGGACGGTATCTTGTTAGGCGCCGGCTTGCCTCACATCAATTTTTGGGAGGATGCAGATTGGGGTGGTTTGATTGACGGTTGTTCCTTTTCCGGCAACTTTGTCCAATTTTTAGGACCAGTTGGTTGGCGTTGTTCTAAACAACCAGTAACCGGTTTGTCAATGACGGAAGTTGAACATTGCTCTTGTTTGGAATCCGGTCAAGACATTTTGTGGCTTTCTTCTCTTCTGGACGAAGTTTCATTTGCTCTAGACATTCACGTCAACCGGTGTGGTGTCCCAAACATGGCAAAATAATTTTTTTTGGTTTTTCTTATACTCAGATTCCAAAATACAACTACAAACACTCAACTATCAGCAATTTGGACTTCAGAATCAGAATCTACAGCCAAAATAACCCCTAGTCACCTATCACACAATCCCCATCACTCCAGCGGATCAGAAGTTACGGACAAATCAGCATATTCAGTTACCTACGGCCAAAACTCACGTAAAGACAAAACGTCCAAACTACTATATTTGATGTCAGAAACATATTCTACAGGTAAGGGGCTGTTTGGCGCGCGGGCTGTATCTTGCAAGTATCTTGCGGGCCCCCGCAAAACTCGAGATACTGGCAAGATATTGTATCTCGTTTCAGGAGATACTGGCAAAACCAAAAGTCGGTGTTTGGTAGCCGGAATATCTCGTTTTTCTTTGAGATACTATCTGCAGGGCTCCTGCCAATTATGACTGACCCAAGATACAGCAAATTTTCTTTATCTCAATCGCAGATAGTATCTTGTCTGGCCTCGCACAGTCCCAGCACTCCTCTCACCCATTGCTCACCTCCGCCCACCCGATGATCATTACTGGCCATCAGGATCCAGATTCCACATGTTCCTCTCCCAATGACCAATATTGGTCATCGGGAGAGGTACATTGGGATTCTTTGACTGCACAAGTCATTGAGAGAGGTATAAATCTCTCCCAGTGACTAGCAAGGACTCGCACCATTCATCAAGGGAGTTCACTCTCCCTTGATGACCAACACTGGCCATTGGGAGAGTGAACCATGACCGATACACATTGGGAGAGTCTACACTCTCCCAATGACCGATATTGGTCATCAAGGGAGTCTACACTCCCTTGATGACCGATATTGGTCATTGAGAGAGCGTTCACTCTCTAATGACCAATATCGGTCATTGAGAGAGTGTCCACTCCCTTGATGACCGATATCGGTCGTTGAGAGAGTGATCACTCCCTTGATGACAGATATCGGTCATTGAGAGAGTGTTCACTCCCTCAATGACCGATATCGGTCATTGAGAGAGTGTAGACTCTCCCAATGACCAGATCGCTCCTCAAGAAAGCTTTTGTGCAGCCAATATCAGCCGTTGGGAGGGACATGTACCTATCTTAATGACTGGTACTATCCTGAACGCAGTGATCATCTTCCCAATGGTCCTTACAGGTCATTGGGAGGGTGTTGAGTGAGGGCTTGTGATGCTCAGCCAAACGCTCCAGTATCTGTATCCGGAGCCTAGCTGTCTCCAGTGCTAGAGATACTGCTCATGTTCGGCTGCGCGGTATCTGCAATCTTGGATTCCTTGAGATAATATCTGCCCATGGGCAGATAGTTTTCCGTGACATACAATATCTTGACCTCGCGCGCGCCAAACGGGCCCTAAAACAAGCCTAGGAATCAACTCTCAGAATTGTATTTGTACCAGTGGATTATGAGTTATGGCCAGTTTTAGTTCCTAGACCCGGTTTTATTCCTTTGTGCTACCCCAATTACACACATGTAACACTAGTGACACCCCATGACATATGAGGGTTGTTTTTTCATTTGGTTGTTCTTTTTTTCAAGTGCTTTTTTTTCTAGTTGGTTTTTTTCTGCTCTTTTTTTCACTTGCACTTTTTTTTTTCAGTCTCACTTTTTTTTCATCTAAGTTTTTTTTCATGTCCCTTTTTTTCATGATTCTTTTTTTTCATGATTCTTTTTTTTCATGTTCTTTTTTTTCATGATTCTTTTTTTTCATGATTCTTTTTTTTCATGTTCTTTTTTTTCCATGTTCTTTTTTTTCATGTTCTTTTTTTTCCAGGAGGTTTTTTTTCTTGCCCTTTTTTTTCATGGATGATCTTTTCACAGGCCAGCAGAAATTCCTCATTTGTACTTCCCTTGGAGCTAAAATCCCTCACTTTTGTCTATTTAAGAGGCTCTCCTCCAGGTGTTTTTCCCCTTCCTCACCAGATTCTGTCCCCAGAATATATCCTCACCTTATATCTTCACACACCATTATATATTAGATATTAGTATTACTATCCCCTATAGTTGACTACTGGTCACTCCTCTATTGAGGTTTTGTTACTCATCAGCAATTATATATTCACTCAACAACTCTCATATATACCCCTACCCTCAGGTAGCGGGTTCAATCCCTGGTTGTAGCGTCAGCTCCCAGAACTCATTTTGCATTACAAGCCATCATCATCATCCATCCATCCTTGGTAGTAGTGTCAGCTCCCAGAACTCATTAGCTTAACACACCATCAGTATACATACATATAGTCATCAACACCCATACTCATCACTCATCACCCATCACCCATTACTATATTAGACCCGTATACGTATCATACTTCATCACAAACATCACCATCATCATCACCAACCACAACAACATCATCATCATCAATACACCTCTATCCCTTACGTCCATAGTCATCTGAACCAGACAATCCTATCACTATAAATAAACTGCCAAGCGAGCTTGGTGGTCTTGTTTTTCTGATAGCATAGAAGGGCAGAGCTTGCACCTCCATTTTCCCCTTCTCCATTCAGCAAAATGTTTCACAACACTTTTGAGTCTTACACTGGCTGCCGATTTTGAGGAACAATAACAAGGGGGCCATTGCTCTCATGGAAAATCCTATGTATCATCATCCAACTCGCCACATTAACATCCGACTTCATTGGGTCAGATATCATGTCAACAAGTCATTTCAACTTCTTTTTTGTTCTTCTTCCAACAATTTGGTGGATTTCTTAATCAAGTCTTGGCCAAGCGCATCAGTTGCTGCCAACAAGTTGGCCGCGGGTGTAACTGGTATTGAGAACATGGGGGGTGTTGTGATTGAGGTGATAACGGTTTGGGGGTAATAATGACGTAGGTGACGTCAACAAGAGGAGGATTTGGCAGGTGTGAAATTGTGATCACGGGGATCTTTTGTTTTCTTTTAAATGTTCTCTGATCTTGTTCATTTCTTTTCTTTCTTTTCCTTTCTCATCTGATCTTTATCACTTCATTTGTCTCTGCTCCTTCTCCAACAACATAGTTGTCTCAATCATTGTCATCCCTTCTCTCCTCAAATCTCTTGTTGCCTATCTAACCTGTGTTCTTGTCGTTCAGGTGTAAGTCTTATTTTAGTGTTGTATTTCATATTTTCGTCCATCTCTTTCTGTGTTGTGTTCTCTCAGCTAGAAATATTAATCTGATCTTTATCACTTCATTTGTCTCTGCTCCTTTGCCAACAACATAGTTGTCTCAATCATTGCCGTCCCTTCTCTCCTCCAATCTCTTGTTGCCTATCTAACTCGTGTTCTTGTTGCTCAGGTTTGTCTCAATCATTGTTGTCCCTTCTCTCCTCCAATCTCTCGTTGCCTATCTAACTCGTGTTCTCGTTGCTCAGGTATTTTCTTACATCTCCTCTATCCACCGGTGTATTATCTTGCTTCTTCATCACTCTTGTGTCACATCCTTCATGTTTACTTTCATTGATAAATAAATAAAAAAGTCAGCAATTGTGAGATCATTTTGACACCAAACCCAATCCTTGAAAACAAAAACCAATTTCTTTTATCTGGAGTTGAACAATATAACACGTTGGTTGTAGTTCTCTTATCAAATGCGGCACGCAATGCTTAAAAAACGCAGGAGGAATAACTGAGTTGTTCTCTTCCGGATCCTTTTAAGTTGTTCTTTTTTAAGCATCTGAGGCAGCAATTATAAACGTTATTTGAAAGGGCCTTGGTTATACAACTCCCAAGGATTTGTTAAACGACCCCCGCGGTGTTCCCAACGTTGCGGATGAGAGTTGTTTAACCAAAAACCAAGTGGATTTGGGAGTCGCACCTCCAAATCCCAAATCCAGCAAAATTTTGAGAAAACATTAAATGTGGGGAGTCGTTCCCCTAAAACAAACCCCATATTTGGGAGTTGATTGACAGAAACAAAACAAAAAACCTCCAATTTTCATTGCTTTCCTTTTTTTGTACAACTTTGTTGTTGTTGAGCTGACCAATGTCCTTTATTTTCCAGCCCCTCAACTCCTCAGCAATGGCGCCAAACTGCTATGCCAGAACCTTTGGGTTGGCAGGCAAAATACTTTAGTTGTTTCCAGTTGACTGCAAGACTTGGAGCAGAATCTACTTCAAATAACACTTATCATTAGATTGCATTACTTTTCTGCAGTCATTAATTTCCTTTAATTTTCTTCTTCTTTGGTTATAAAAATGAATCTTATTCTTTATTTTTTGATCTTTTGATTCTTTCCATTTAAAAATCTATTATATGTTTAGATTGATTTGGTGATGAGATTCATGAGAACCTAAAAAAAGTCTGTCAGTACATAAAGGGAAAGTTGAACAACTCCCAAATATAAGGCTTGTTTTGGGGGAACAACTCCCCAGATTTAATATTTTTCCAAACTTTTGCCGGAGTTGGGATTTGGAGGTGCAACTCCCAAATCCACTTGGTTTTTGGTTAAACAACTCCCATCCGCGACGTCAGGAACGTTGCGGGAGTCGTTTAACAAATCCTTGGGAGTTGTATAACCAAGGCCCTATTTGAAATTTGTTTGATTTTTTTTGAAAAGTTATCCACTCAATTCCTTAATTGGTATTTGTTATTTTTTCCTATGAAAAGCACTTCAAATCACCCCCAAGGGTAGATTTGAAAGGCCTAAAAAAAAATAATAGCATTGCATGGCGATGAAACCTCACTACAGTCCAGCCCATACATAAAAAGGCATACATACAGCTCTTGACTACTTCAAGAGCTGTATCATTGCCTCATGGCCCCCAGACTATGAAGAAAACCCTATCAACAATATGTAATCACCCCGGCCACAGCTACAAACGCCATGCGCCAGCCAATACAGCGGCTACCTGAGCCTCAACGCTTAGCCGGCAATGGGAGTCCTTCTACAGCTCCTCACGGAGTTTGTCTGCACTGCCGGCATTAACCGGTCAAACATGGCGGTTTGAGCTATGCTCAACTTGCCGTGTTTGACCAGTGATTGGACACGCCAGTCAGACCAATGCGCTTGCCAGCCGGTCAGACAGCCCCGTCCAATCAGTTCCCAACTTCCTGGCTGGCTGGCCACCGGTTGGACGTCACTAATGGGACAGGCCTGTCCAACCGGCTGGCAAGACTATTGGTTG
The DNA here is from genome assembly GCA_002873125.1 of Puccinia coronata f. sp. avenae. Lineage (NCBI taxonomy): Eukaryota > Fungi > Basidiomycota > Pucciniomycetes > Pucciniales > Pucciniaceae > Puccinia > Puccinia coronata. Next base: position 459,684 of record PGCI01000024.1, read on the forward strand.
GACCCGCCTACCCAATCACCGGTCAAACACGGCGAGTGAACCTCTTGAAACGCCATGTTTGACCGGCCACACGGCTCCTGGTTGGGTGGCTGGGCGTTTTATTTTCATGCTTGGAGTGCAGGTTTTATAACTGTTCAAGTATTTGAAACATTTTTGAAAAATATTTGATTCAATTTTTTAATTAGAGGGGTTCACAATAAGAATTATTGCTTCTCGCTCCCCTTAAATTTTTTTCTCACGCGACATTACTCACATAAAATTACACTAAAATTTTAACCCCGCAAGCAGCCCCTACAGCAAAATTAACACAAGCCCCTCGCCAGCCGTGGGCAGGGGCGCCAGGCCTTGCGCGAAGCGCGACCTCCCGTCAGGGAGGGACTTGCCTGGAAAACGGTGCACGTAGCGTGAGTCATTTGGCGTAAATCCACTGATTTGGTGGTGCAATTTTTGACCTGCTTATTACTCACACTTCCCAAGGGCCCACGCTCATGCCCTTGAAACCCAAAGGCGCGCCTTGATCTTCCCTTCGAACCAGTCAACTCCATATGCCAGACTTGTCTGAGTCAAAGATCTCATTGCTTGCCAAAAGATGGCCTTCTGGGACCTATCCTCCTCTCTCCTCAGAAGAAATGTTCTATATGTCAATTGAAGTTTGATAGGGGCTGATTACAACTTGAATACTGCTTATACCGGCTGCTTCCGAAGGGCTCTGACGCATAACTTCCCATGGAGGCTGATACATTGGAAGATCGTCCAGATCATGGACTTGCTCCGCGATCTGTTTTGTAAATAGCCTAGCTAGTCAAACACATTAGAAGAGTGTATACAGAAGCTTTGCTGCTAGTGCAACATGTGTGGAGCACTGAGGGGAGCGCTGAGGCTCCGTAGCTGCCTGTGCAACACGTTACAAGCACTGAGGCTCCAACGTGCTGCTTGTCTCATTCTCTCTTTATTCACAATACAAAGAGGCAACAACCTTTTTTGTGTTCTCATAAACGATGAGATTAGCTATCCCACTGCCCCTGCTCTTCTCCTGAATTGTCTTTTGGGTCGCCTGCGTTACTCACACGCTGAATCTTTAAACACCAGCATTATCTAACTCATACTACATCATGCAACCTTGCCAGCATCAGCAGGTGCTTTCGAATTCAACTCAAAATGCCCTTGACATCTGCAAGCAACTTCAAGAGCTTGGGATTAAGGCATTACCCCGAGCTCGGGGGTTCAGGGGTAAACCCCAACCCCTGAACCCCGGGGCTCAGGGTTCAGGACTCGGCACACACAAACCCCGAACCCCCGGGGCTTGCATATTATACCAGTTGCGGACCTATTTTACCAGTTTTGATGGCAACTTGGCATGAAAATACACCTGGTTCATTGGATTATGTCAGAAAGTTCCAAACCTAACTATGTTTTTGATCTTGTTTGTCAGATTTGACCATGTCAAACAACTAGGGGTAGGGCTGGATGTCTCTTTTGGGGGCTCCGGATCTTTTCTTGTCATTGGATATGGAAGTTTTAATGAAAATTTTATACAGATTGTCTTATGATTTTTCTGTTTCTCAAACCCCAGGGGTTCAGGGGTTACCCCAACTAGCTCACGGTTTGTCCTTCGGGCTGACTCTCAACCCCTGACCCGACCCCCGGGGCAGTGCCTTACTTGGGATGACTCCGAAGCAATTTATGCTAGAATTCTTAACCTCTAAAAACTCAGAGCTGGCAACTCTCAGGCGTTTCTGGGCAACTCCCAAGGGATGGGATTCTACCATAACTCTTGTTAAGGCTATCCGTGGGAAGTTTTTTTTTGCTTATCTTCTTCAACACTCAGACACCTGCGCTTCGGAAGTCCTTGCGGGGATGTTGAGGAGGAGGCGGGATACGCATGTTAAGAGGAACTTGCGAAGATAGTCGTGCAATATGGCAAGCTTTCTACACAACGGTTGAATTGCTTGTTGGGCTCAACACCCTCATTTCTCTTTGTTTATGTATTTAAAATTTGTGCTGTACATGCTTTACAGGTTTGTGCAGATACACATTTATAAGAACAGGAAGCCACAAAAAGAGAAGAAGATAATTGGAAGTTATGGACTTTTGAACAGGGTGCAGTACACCCAAGGAGGTGAAAGACTCAATTTGTCTGGCCAAGACAGTGAGAAAGGAAATATTATAAAAAAAATTGGTGGGCATGTGCGCCTAGGTCTCCTCCATCAGGGCCCCTACGCGGGGTTGCAGAAAGTTAAGTGGTTTGTGAGTTATGAAGGATAAATGCAAAAAAGGTAGAATACCGGCATAGAGCGCCTCCCTGACTCACGCCAAAAAATTGCTTTTGCAAGTAAGCCTCTCTGTGAGACAGAGACCCTGCGGGGCTGCCCCCCGGGGGCTCTCACTCAGAGGCTTTGTTAAGCTCGCCCCTATGGCCCTACGGGTGTCTTGCTCACTCAACTCAACTAAAAAGAGCTTAAAATAAAGCTTGCAGCACACGCAAGCATTTCTCACCTCGCTTAAAACGACTTCTCGCAAAACCGTATCGTGAACCCCCCTATTAAATTTAAGTAGGGATCCTATTTCAAAACTATCTGAATAATTTCTGAATATTTTTCAAATATCTGTTTACAGCCGTTCTCATAAAGATTGTCGTGTCGGCTGGATCCACAGGCCAAAAAAAGGTTAGATTTTCTAAAGAAAACTGAGCCAAACTTAACCCTGCAGCTGAATTACACACAGTTTGGCAGGGAAAGGTTAATTCTGCAGATAGAATCTGCAAAATTTACTGAGTTTTTTGGCAAATCCAGCCTTTTTTTGAGCTGGTAAATCCGAATAAGCTGGACAACCTTTGTGAGAACGGCTGTATAATTGCTGCCTGATTCTCTACTTTCTAGAAAAACACTTCTAAATTCTCATACATAACACACGATGATAGTCTTGAGCGAAACACATGTTCCACAGACAGAGACTGTCCCACTTCTTGACTCAACAGCAGACTTACAGTTGCGCGCGGCATTCCGCTGTACAAAGCCGCCTGCAAAACTTGTTCTGGGTACGCGGGGGAAAACCCTGTTGTCATCGGGGGTCCAGCACTCAAGCTGACCACATTTTTAGAGCTTTGAGAGTCTGTAGATTCTAAAAATATGAGGGGCGACCTGTTTGGTCCAGCCATTTTTTTATTTTTTTTATTTTTACACTTGACTATTGGGACCCGGAGCCTAAATCAAGGCTTGAGTACATAAAATTAGGTCAATATATTGCCCTAAATACATACCAAAGCCTCAAATAGAATGCTAAATGCTTCCATATGGGCTTGGAGAACATTTACATGATGTCTCAGCCCCTCAAAAGCCATAAATTTTTTGGGTTTTTTGCATTTTCTTGAGCCAACATTTGGGACCTCACCAAAACCTCCGTACAGCGCAATGCCGCGCGCAACTGTAGCCAGCATGTCCTCCGGAGGCTTGCTTCGCGAGCGGTGGCACGCTAGCCATAGGCCCTTCCGATCAAGAGGGTTGTGATTTGAAGGGGTTCTCGGCCTGCATGCTGGGAGCGTACATGACATTCATATGTATCGAATTTATGGCGAGAGTCAAGATCCGCAGTGCGCACTGCCCAGCTCAATCGGGAGTCGGCAAGCATATCACCGGCCGCCCCGGTGAGCATCAGGCCAGCTGAGTCGCTGAATGTGAGGGGCAACGCGGGACAAAGACATCGCAATCAGACTGATACATCTGTATGACAGAACTTCGACAGTCTTCCCATTCTACTAGTCCGTGAGCGGTCACCGACAAGCAATTGAATGCAGCGAGGAATACAGGAATACACATGACGGACTCAATCAGGTATGCGGCACCCATGCAAGCAGCTTGCAGAGAAGATGGCGCCGAAGGCTCTGCTATGCATCCAGAATCAGAGAGAGAGATAACTGGGTGCAACCTGTTGGACTTGGGAGACAAATAGAGGCCATAATCAAGTCTCTCTTCAATATTTAAAGGGAGACACCAGCCTGCTTTTCATGACTACTTCCCTATTATCCTCATCTTCTTGCCAACAGTAACAATCCAATTCCAAAGCCCATCAATCATGTTCTCCACGAAGTATCTTATTGCTGCCTTGGCCTTAGCCTTCCTGCCCATCGACGCCATCATTGCTGCCGAATCCATACACTCGCAATGTCATCGTTGGGCTCAGGGTGGAGGCAAGTTGGGGCCGTCATCGCGGCCAGTTCTTGCCAAAATGGTGGGTAATAACCGTAATATCGTCCAAAGTGTAATCACCTGCACCGATGATTCCTTAGGAGTTAAATGTATTTCCTTATGGTCATGAATGCTAGATCCCCGCTGAAAAAGAAAAGCGTCTTTACCGCCGCCTCACCCCCACTCAACCTGGTGTAGGTTATCTCACAATTTTTTTTGACAAAAAATTATCCTTTGGGAACTAAGCCGCAACGTTTTCTGCCTCGAATCGCTCTATAGAAAGAGGTTGCAGGTGGAAGACCTTCAGTGAGTCCATGAATCATATATCCTCGTCACATTTTTGGATTCTTCTACTCGGGAAAACACAGGTTAACCCAGTTTCCTCTTTTACCATAGACTTGCAGCGTTAATGGGTACGATACCAACAAGAACCGTGGAGTTTGCCTTTGGAATGGAGTCGACCAATTGCAAGACCCGAACAAACCGGGGCTACCTGAAGACACTTACCCAGGTTGGCTCAACGGGTAAGACGCGTCTCACCGATCTTTGTGATAGACAACTCCCTGACACGTATTTTCACAGTGGCAACAAACAAAATTGCGGTCGGAAAGTGTAAGCAAAAAAAATTCTCGTATATGATGCTATTTTGAAAGACAAGCACTCACGTTTTGATCACTCCTGTCTCCAGCTACATCAATGCACCGCTCAGGAACACGACTTATGTCCCGGTCCTTGATGGATGCATGTTTGACGACAAACTTGCCGAGGAGGATGGGTGCTCAACAATCTGGCTGACCAAAATTGTGAGTTACGGAAGAGTTGGAATGGGTATCAAAATTCAACTTGTTGATTGTATAGCTCAAATCTTCACCCGTTTTCCCTCCAGTTATATCGGGAGCTCGGCGGAGATGAAGAACGCGGTAGCATGTACATTGATAACTGGGATTTGTAAGTCAAGTCTACCAAAATGCCATGCATCCCCACACATTTGTACCGTTTGATACTTACCCATCCTTACTTATTCCAGCGACAAAGAGAAAGGATCAAACTGAGGAAGCATTTTCTTCTGGTCACTTGAACTCTTTTCACCATTACGCGCGAGTGCAAAGCGATCACATTTTTATCTCTGAGTGCCTCGATTGAAAGAGATAACATGACTTTTTTCATTTATCTCTCATCTATCTATCTATCTATCTATCTATCGATGGCTTGTTATCTTCTGGACTTAAAAAAACATATGTCAGGCTGACGGCAAAGAAATCCTACGGACCATTTCTTTTTCAATTGGCAATATGTATCTATCTGTGGAAGATCATCGAGTGTCGATGAGAGAGAATTGGATTCAGATTTGAAATCCAGCCCAGAGGGCCCTTTGACGCCTCCAGCGGACCAGCTCTCCTGCTTGATTTGATCCCCGAAGCTTGTGTTGATGTACAGGGTACAAACCCTAGAATGTATGGATTCTTCTGTCTTGATCAATTTTTCTCACTTTTTTTCCGTGTCTTTGAAGCATGTATTGATTTACATAGATGCGCCAGGCTTCGGGTTAAAAGGAGGATTGATGACATCTTCAAGGACTCCGGCCCTGTGTGAAAACACGGAAATTGATTGAAGCTGGAAGAGTGACTCTTTTTCTACATGCCGTATTAATACGTTGTCCTCGACTAAAATCCTTCACTCTCCATCATCTCCTTTCGGGTTGCATATCTCATGAACTCTCATCGAGATCCCGCTGATGAGTGGCGGGACGGATGAGATGCTCTGGTCATGAGATGATGTGTGTGTGTGTGTGGCGCCACTCTGTCTACTCTGTGGAGCGATATGTACATGACACCCTTTAATGCTGACGAGTATACAATTTGGTATGAACTTTGAAGTACTACATATAACTTCTGAACTTCTTCAAGACTGCCCGCGGTCCTGAAGAAGCACCAGGATATTCTGTGTCCATGGCTAAGCTCACCGACTTGCCTGCCGAACTGATCAGCCGGATAGTCCGCCACGTCTTTGATGCCAACCAGGCAGCGAAGCGAAGAGATGATCACACACCACCGGGTGACCACCACCTGCTGGACCACACCCAAATCAACTGCGCGGCCGAGCCAAAACCGAGACCGCATCTGGAAAGACTGGCAAGTCCTGTTCGCCATGTGTACATTCAATACAGACCTAGACCTCAATCCCATCTAGAGTTTTCATGGCCAGATGGTATGTCTTCATGCAAGTTTCACTGGTCTCTTCATTCGTCTTATTAATTAATGTAGCAAAGTGATCCCAGATTGATAAAAAATGTGTACCTCTCTCTATCTCTGCAGGTCTCCCCAAAAACCCCTTGCTACCACTTTCTCTAATCAGTCGCACCTTTTGTCATTGCGCCCAGGAACTCCTTTTCCAAAATGTGGCGTTGGGTAGCATATGGACCGCGAGCTTGTTCCTCGAGTCCCTTACTTGCAGCACTCCGCACGAGGATTCATCGCCCCAGAGGCGTCCACAGATTGATTACCAAGCGGAGCAGCACGAGCTACGCCGTCCCAGTCCGCTGGCTCAGCATGTTCGCTCCTTGCAGTTCGCATGGGGTGGCCCTTGCTCGATGGGAAAGGGCGGCGTATCTATACTCTGCGAGATTCTTCGAAGCTGCCCGCTCTTGGAGAACATCGCGATATGCAACACCTTCCGACTGGCCTGCAAAGAACCGATCCTCGAAGCGCTCGCAAGTAAACCGCACATCAAAGAGTTTGTCATCCTCAACAACGCCCACGGGGAAAACTCCACTTTCCAGTGGCAAGCGTATGACGTCGTGTCGCGGCTATTCCCGCACTGGAACTCGCTCGAAACGGTCGACTTCTTCGAGCTAGGAGACTCGTCAACCGGTTTTCTCAAGGCAGCGGCCAACCCACTCCCCTCACTGAATTGCGCCACAAGGACTTTGATTTTGACGGACCACGAGCTGGACGAGCTGGCGCTCTCGGCATTACTCAAGAGCTCCGCTCCCAGTCTGCGCACGCTAGAAATCATCGGCCCAGGCTACAAGCTTGATCGAGCCGCCTTGTGTCGGGTGCTGCAAGGATGCACAAGCCCCATCTTGGAATCTTTAACGCTCGAATCGAGCCACTGCGAAAGGCCTCTGTCCTCCGATCTCAACTCCGATGATCCTCTTACCAGCCCTGGCCTCCTGGACATCGTGTTTAGCTCCCCGAAGGCCTTGAGGAACCTCAAGACGCTTTCCTTCATAGGCCCCGTGGCCACGGGCAGGCTGTTCAAACGGCTGCCCAAGTCCATCGTCAAACTCGCCTGGGAAAGCTGCCACCTTCCGGCCGATGCCCTTGTCGAGACCCTCTCAAGCTCAGGAAACGACGCACATTCATTGCCCAACCTCAAGTGCTGCTCAGTCCGCAGCCGTTACGGATGTCAGTTCCCATTTCCTCTCTTCAAGTTGTATCTTCCAGGCAATGTAAAAAATACGGAATCACATGATGTGAACAAGAAAAACTAACATTTGATTGCCCCCCCCCCCCCGATTCTTCTTCTTTTTTTTTTTTTTGCAGGGAGCCCCGCGGACGAATTGGCTGTCAGGGCAGCACTACGAATACGAGGAGCATGCTTCCACATCAGCCTTGACCGTATGTACGGCTCACCGACGTTGACGGATGCGATAGAGGAAGAGGAGCTCGGGGACGAGGAGGATGTACGTGAGATGGACCATTGGCTTCCTCCGGCAGTCACGATCAATAGGGACTGGGAGTGGCGGGACCGCCGTTGAGAAATACCCGGCTCCTTCGCCTAATAATTCCCTCCCGCCGCCGTTCTTGCAGTCTGCTCGTTGTTTTATGTACATACCTGATCAATCGTCAGCGCCGGCCAGTCTATGCTAGTGCGACCCCGCGCCGCCACCCTTGTGTTATTCTCCCCGCACACGCAAAAGCGCGTCGAAAGGTTGCTGGTGCAATCACTCTCCCCGCGTCATTTCCAGAGCAGCAGCAGTGCCCTGATCCCTTGGAATCACCAGATTGCAGCCTTCAGATTATGTCGCCCTTGTGTTCCCATCTGTGAGAAATTCTTCCCTCCTGTTGTTGAGGTTTGGAAAAATGAACAGCGCACGCTGACCGCTTGGCTACCAAGTCGGCACCTGCATACAGCACCTTAAGCACTCGGCAGGTCTTCAACGCCTCCTGTCTTTCCACTTGGCGTCCATATCTAAATTGCTACTCGCGCCGCGGGGTCCCCCGGACTCTCCGGGAGGAGTGGCTTGGTTAGCCTTGGGTGTGTCAGTCATTGTCAGCTTCAGATTGGCCGCGAAAAGTAGTTTTCCTGAGTTTTCTGGCGCAAGTGGACTTCCTTCACTCGCCAGTATTCTGATCATAACTGTGAAAAGCCACTAACCGTCTACATAATCGGAATGGCAAAGCTCACCGACCTGCCTGCCGAGCCGGTCCACAGGATCATCCACTACCTTCATTATCCTGATCCGCAGCCATTACCCCATGGATACCAGCGCTCAAAGCCACGCGACGAACACCACTTACTGGACCACACGGAAATCAACAGCTCGCTCAAACCATTACCAAGACCTCATGAGGAAAGATACATAGATCGTGGGCCCAACTATCCTATCCCTTATTCTGATAAGGTCACATGGCCCGGCGGTAGGTGATCGAAGCTACTCTCTCTCATTGCAAGTGTACAAGAAACAGCACAATTGATCCTTCCTCCCACTCTGCCTCTGACGCAGGTCGCCCCAATAATCCTTGCCTACCGCTCGCGTTAATCAATCAAACCTTTCGCCTATGTGCCCAGGAGCGCCTGTTCAAGAACGTGACTTTTGAAAACACGTGGACCGCAAGCTTATTCCTCAAGTCCCTTATTTCTATATCCCATGAGGATGCATCGTCCCACAAGCGTCAACCGATTGATACCCAGGTGGAGCAGTACAATCCACACCCCCGTCTCAACTGCCTATCTCAGTATGTTCGCTCCTTACAGTTCGATTGGGGTGACAAATGCTCGATGAGAAAAGGGGGCGGATCTATGTTCTGCAAAATACTGGAAATCTGCCCCCTCCTCGAAGACATCGCGATCTCCAGCACCTTTCTTCTTGCCTGCAAAGAACCCATCCTCCAAGCACTCGCAAGTACACGACACATCAAAGAAATTTTGATCCTGAAGAACGCCAGCGGACAGAACTCGACTTTTCGGTGGCAGGCACATGAAGTAGTCACGAGACTATTCTCTCAATTGAACTCGCTCAAAACTGTTGAACTCTCTGATCTATCGAGCTGGCCGACCCAATCGTCGTACAAACCAGCTCTCCACTCATCGTTACCCATGCCCAAACTGAATTGCGCGATCCGTACGATGGTCTTGAAGGACCATGATTTAGACGAGCTGACACTCTCGAACCTGCTCAAGAGCTGCGGAGATAGCATGCGGACGCTCAAGCTCACCGGCCCAGGGCACAGGCTTGATCGGGCAGCCTTTGGTCGGGTTCTGCAGGGAAGTACGAGCCGCAACTTGGAATGTTTAATCATGCTCCAATCAAGCGGCTTCCAGCAGCCGCCATACTTCTCCTCCGACGATCTCGGTTCGGATGACCCACTCACTACTCCTGGCCTCCTGGATATCGTCTTCAGCTCCCCCACCGCCCTCAGGAAGCTCAAAACTTTGTCCTTTTATGGTCGCCATATGGCAACGGACCGCTTGTTTGCACGCTTGCCTAAGTCGCTTGTCAAACTCTCCTGGGAACGAAGTAGAATTTCTGCCTCGCCCCTCCTCCAGGCTCTCTCGAGCTCAAGAGACCAGGAAGCATCATTGCCCAATCTGAAGTGTTGCTCAGTCCTTCTTTGTCATGCATGTCAGTTTGTACATAAAAAACTGGAGTGAACGGCAAAGCTAACTTGTGTTGCCAAACCAACAAACAACAAAACCAAGACAAACACTGATCCTATTCCTCCTTTTTTTTGTTTCAGGGGACGCCAAGGACGAACGGGCTATTGAACAGGCACTAAAGAAGCGAGGAGGATGGTTCCACCCCCTCGTGGATCCAGCATATGGCTCGCCATCGTCAACAACCCATGGTGATGACGATTATTCTTATGATCCTTACGAGCACCAGGACTGGTACCAGGAATATCTGGTGACTGGTACATACTGATGTTGGGTACAAACGCCTCGAGTTGGATACCCGCTGATGTACTTGTACATATTGGAACTTGGAGCAGCTCACTTTTATGTAGTAATAGACAGGTTGGAATCATCCGAGTGTTGGTGGATATTTGTATCTAATCAAAGCAAGATGGGAGTACATATAATTTAAATCATGTTTGATCGATAAATGATGGCCACCACACGGAGGTTGGCATCCCACCAAGCGATGGAAAATGCCATGCATAAGCACCATGTATGTACATACATGAATACGAGTAGACACTCGTTCGAAGCAAGATGCCTTTTGAAGCAGCAGGTCCCTGGGTGTTGTTGTGTGTCGTTGCAGCAGTGATTGCTGGTTGGACGCGTCAACACGGGGCCCCGGCTGGAGAATGAGATCAGCAGCAAGCGCTCGTTGGGAAGAAACACCCCCATTACATAATTTCTGTCACGATCTACATAAATATTTATAAAAGTCCTACCTGAAATGTTCCTGACCGTTGAATCTTATTATTGTTTTTTCACTTTCGCCAATCATGATGTCATTTAACTTGATCATTTTCCTTGTTGTTCTTTTCCTTTCCTCTTTTCCTCATCTCGATATTCTGTTTTCATTGTTATTTCTCATTTCGCCAAAAAAGTCAAATACAGATTAAAGATCTTGCCTGTATTCAGTAGCTGTTATCTCTCTCGAGAAAAGCATACGCTAAATCTTGTAGCACGGACTCGGAGAGCCTCACACATTCACCCAGAATGGCCAAGCTCACCGACTTACCTGCCGAGCTGGTCAACAGTATAGTCCACCTTGTCATCTATCCCACTCCGCCTCCGATGGATCCAAGTGACATCATGTGGCGAATCCATCCGCACCACTTATCCAGTCAACTCAGCGGCTCGCTTCAAGTTCAACCACAATCAAGACCTCATCAAGACGGAATCATACTTGATGATGAGAATAACTACCCTGAGGATTACCCGAAAAATCCTTTACTGCCGCTGTGTTTAGTCAATCGTATCTTTTGTCAATGTGCGCAAGAGCTCCTTTTCAAGAACGTGAGTCTGAAGAGCAAATGGACCGCAAGCTTGTTCCTCAACTCTCTTACCTGCGTACCCCCACACGACGACCAATCGTACCACACGCGACGACAAAATGATGATGATAATCAACTGCAAGCGATGCAGGCCGGGTCGCCCCATGTGTACGGCCTATCACAGCATGTTCGCTCCTTACAATTCTCGTGGGGTAAGGAATGCTCGATGGGACAGGGCGGCGGATCGATGTTCTGCAAGATCATTCAGAGCTGCCCGCTCCTCGAAAACATTGCCATTTCCAACACCTTTCTGCTCGCCTGCAAGGAGCCCATCCTGAACGCACTCGCAAGTCAACCGCGTATCAAAGAATTCGTCATCCTCAAGAACACCCGCAGAGAGCACTCGACGTTCCAGTGGCAGGCTCATGAAGTAGTCTCGCACCTATTCTCCCAGTGGGACTCGCTCGAAACTGTCGAATTATCTGGGCTGGCTTGCTGGCCAGACGATTCGCCGGAGCCAGCCCCCGCCTCTATTCCGACATTCAATTGCACAATACGAACGATGATCTTGAAGGACCACGATCTAGACCCGCTGACACTCTCGAATCTACTGATGAGCTGTGGAGAAAGCATGCGGACACTCACGATCACCGGGCCAGGCTACAAGCTTGATCGAGCGTCTTTATGCTGGATCCTGCAAGAGTGCACCAGCCCCAACCTGGAATCTTTAATGCTCAAATCTATCTACTGGGACCCGTCTATTCACCCCGATCTCAACTCGGAAGACCCAACGTTCAATCCCGCCCTCTTGGACATCATGTTCAACTCGCCCACCGCCTTCAAGAACCTCAAGATTTTATCCTTTGATGGCCGCATGGCAACAGCTAAATTACTCGAACGCTTGCCTCAGTCTCTCCTCAGGCTTTCTTGGGAAGGGTGCGAACTTCCTGCCTCTGCCTTAATCAAGGCACTCCTTAGCCCAGAAGGCACCCAAGGCTCATTACCCAATCTCAAGTGTTGCTCATACCTTACTAGTATTCAATGTCAGTCTCTACTTTTTTTAAAACAATCTCATCCAAAAGCGCATAGATGAGGGTGAACTGGCAAGCTTACTGTTGACTCGCCCCCAATGCCCCCTCTTCAGGGGAAAAGCGGGACGAATGGAAAATTGTAGACGTGTTGAAGATGCGAGGAGGATGTTCCCACAGTATCATACATCGGGGCTTTCCCCCAATCTTTCCGCATGGGGATACAGATATTATTCAATATTTGTCCGATGACTAGTCAGATGAAAATCGATGGGAAATATAAACATCTGGCTAGCCGTTGCATTTTATGTTGAAGACAATGTGAGATGAGAGATTGAGAAACATGCTTTGAAATGTTAGGTCTGTGATATGCAAATGGAAAGATGTGAATATGAAATATGAGACTACATACAGTTGCAAAACCCATATAATATAACAGTTTTGGGGGGTGTGCCAAAGGTTGAGCCAAAATAAATAAAAAAAAAATGAATTTTTGCCACCCATTTACGCAAATTTAAGCTGTTTTTTGACTTTTTTTTGCTCAACTTTCACAATTTTCATGTTCATTAAACAGCCAGTAATCTAAAATGACTCTGCAAATACCCTCAAATAAGAATTTAGGTATTTTTTATGCAATATAATGTAAGTACATAATCATGTCTTTAGGGTACATTTCATGGATATGTCCCATGTCAAGGGTGTCCAAAAAATAAGAATAGAATTTCTGGTCCTAGACCTTAGCCAAGATAGATCTGAGAATTACAAGGTCCAACAAGCTCAAAGATGTGGTTGTCTTGTTGTTTGGATCCAATGGTGGAACTGTGGTTGAGTTGCTTGTCAATTGAAATTCTACCTTGGGTAAAGTCGTGGTTCTACTCACTACAAACATTTGCAACTTTGCCCAGAAAGAAAATGTAAAATTGGGATGGGCAAAACATATACCCAATTTTACAGAAAATGGTCAGAAGTGAAAAATAAGCTTTACTGAGCATGCTCAGCAATTTTTTTTTTTTTTAGAAACTGAGCAGAAATGATTTTTATTCATTCTGGCAACTTTGGGGGATTTTGATGAGCATGCTCAGTTTTGCTCAATTTTTATTACTGAGCCATTTTGTTGAAAAAAGTTAACATTTTGCTCAACCCAAACAGTATTTTTTTCTTTAGGTGAAATTACAAATGTTTGTAGTGACTCAATTTCCATCATCAATTATACATCCTGCAGTGCTGAAGTCATGTGTTTTCAGCTTGAGATGGTCTGCATGCAATTTGAATCCAATCCAAGAATCCAAATTCAATCACAGATCAAAAACCATTACCCAATTTCTCAGACAATGACTTTCAATTTCAAACCTGAAAAACTGATATATATCATGGCCTGATTCTTTTCTAGAAGTGTCTTGCAAACATACAGACAATTCCAAAAACATTCTTTGCCTTGGGCTTTGGGGGGGGGGGGGCAGAATCTGATGATTTTTATTTTCTTCAGAAGCTGCATGTGATAACCTAAAACTGCAGCTGGAAAGGCTTGTGTAGATCAGAAATACAAGAGTAATTAATTGAACAAGATAAACTGTTCCCAATGTTGCAATAAACTAGGTCCAGACAGTGGTTAGTGGAAGGATTAGTTCATTGCTAGAGAAGAAAGAAAAACAAAAGAAGAAAGAGACAACAAGAGAGAAAAGAGGAAAGAAAGAAACACAAGCAATGAAGGATTTCAAAAATTTATTAAAAAAGAATGGTTGGTCTGGAGGAGATGAGACTGGTATCAAATGGAAGAGCGGATGAAGTACTATTAGAAATCATCTGGGCAGTCTCCGGGGGGGGGGGGGGCTGAGGGCGGAGCTGTTAAAAATCTAAAAAAGTTCCCTGCAAAAGAGTACTTTCTGCTCCCGCCAAAATGCTGACTTAACTGCCAAGTCCCTCCCGCGGTTGGGCGGGACTTGTGTTAACTTTGCCATATGTATTAGGGGGTTTCAAAGTTGGGGCGAGCTGACTTGCCTGCCAGTTGGCAAGTTGCCTTGCACGTTTTTTCTGACAAGCCGGCTTGCCTGCATGCAGGCAAGTCAAACTGTTGTACAGCCCTCTTTCAACCTTTATATTTTTTTTTCACTCATCACTCCATGGGAGCATTGCAGAGCAACTTGCCAAGTGGCAGGCAAGTCAACTTGCCTCTACTTTGAGTCCCGCTGAGTCCAGGTGTTGTGTGTTGCGCGACGCTGCAGCAGGGATTCCTGGCTGGACGCGTCAACACGGGGCCCCGGCTGAAGATTGGCGAGGCCCCGCGCCCCGCAGGACCCGCTTAACCCCGGTTCAAGCAGGACCCTGGAAAGCCCCTATATATGTCAGTAATGAAAATGTATGAATTTTTGCTCAAAAACCCCAAATGATACTCACCAAAAATGTATGAATGACCATTTTTTCCATGTAGGTTACTCACCTGAAATGTATGAATGTTTGATCAATTAGGAGGTTTGACAAGTTTTTTACATCTTTTCCCACTCTTTTCTGCATTTTTTTGGGATTTTAGATGTTAGAGGCGGAAATACGGCCAGAAGAAATCCATGAGGTATCATTTCTCTTGGTATCTGGCCGAAAAAATGAACAAAAATCACTTTATGCGGTTGGGGGTGGGCCATCCGCACCCCTGACCCCCCATAATCCCGGATTCCCCCGAACCCGTACCCGTACCTCGGTGGAAAGGTTACTCATGACACGTGTATGAATGGGCTTGAAAAATGTATGAATCTTGGCAAAATCCAGGATTTTTCGTTACTGACATATATAGGGGCTTGCCAGGGTCCTGTTCAAGCGCAGGACTAGTCACCAGAGTGGACGTGGGGCATATTCGGTCAACAGCAGTGCTTGGGAAGAAACACACCCCATGCGCATTCCCACAGAATGGCCAAGCTCAGCGATCTGCCTCCCGAACTGGTCAGCCGGATAGTCCACCTCGTCTGCTATCCCAGTGGCCCAAGGCTGGACACCATGTGGGGAATCCATCCGAACCACTTGCCCGAACATTTCAACTGCTCGCTTCAACCACACCCAAGACCGCATCTGGATAGAATCGTATATTTTCCGCAGGACCATCCTAAGGATTACGACATGCACGTTTCATGGTCAGAGGGTACGTGCAAGTGGCTTGTCTCCCTATTCAATTTATTCAAATCAATACAAAAACGCCTCAACGAAAAAATCATCTCCCTCGCTCGCTCTCTGTCATAGGTCTTCCAGCCAATCCGTTGGTCCCACTCTCTTTAGTCAACCGTGCATTCTGTCAATGTGCCCAGGCGTTCCTCTTCAATAACGTGGATTTGAATAGCACAGTGACTGCACGCTTATTCCTCAAGTCCCTCACTTCCATACGTTCACAAAAGGGTACATCGTCCCACAAGCCTCAATTACAGCTCGGCGGCAACCAACCGAAGCAGCACGGTCCACCCCGTCCATTAAACCCGCTGGCTCACCATGTTCGCTCCCTACAATTTGCCTGGACTATCCATTGTGTCATGGAAAAATACGAAGGATCGATCGTCTGCGAGATCCTTCAAAGCTGCCCCTGCCTCGAAAACATAGTGATTTCTAACGTCAGTTTGCTGGGCTGTAAAGAACCTATCCTCCAAGTACTCGCAAGTAAACCCCTCATCAAAGAATTTGTCATCTTAAGGAACAAGCGCTCTTTAGAAAACTCGCCGGCTCAGTGGCAGGCACGCGAAGTCGTCTTGCGACTATTCTCCCACTGGAACGCACTCGAAACGGTGGAATTCACTGATCTATCAGGCTGGCCAGATTATTCGTCGAAATCAGCCTCGGACTTGATGCCCATGTTGAACTGCGCAATACGGACGATGATTTTGAAGGACCAAGATCTAGACCCGCTGACGCTCGCGAATCTACTGACGAGCTGTGGAGAGAGCATGCGGGACCTCACCATCACCGGGCCAGGTGACAGGCTTCACCGAGAGGGTCTATGCTGGATCCTTCAAGAGTGCACCAGCCCCAACCTGGAATCTTTAACGCTCAAATCTATCTACTGGGACCCGCCTATTCACCCCGATCCCAACTCTGAAAACCCATCGTTCAATCCCGCCCTCTTGGACATCCTCTTCAATTCGCCCACCGCCGCCCTCAAGAACCTCAAGATTTTATCCTTTGATGGCCGCATGGCAACGGCCAAACTACTCGAGCGCTTGCCTCAGTCTCTTGTCAGGCTTTCCTGGGAACGGTGCAAACTTCCTGCCTCTGCCTTCATCAAGGCCCTCCTCCTTAGCCCAAAAGGCACCCAAGGCTCATTGCCCAATCTCAAGTGTTGCTCATGCCGTACTCGATTCCCATGTCAGTTTCTACCTTTTTTTTTTTTGACAAAAAAAGTCTCATCCAAAAGCGCATAGAGGACGGTGAACTTGCAAGCCAAATGTTGACTCGGCCCCCCGCCCGATTCCCCCTCTTCAGGGGACAAGCAGGACGAATGTCAAGTTGTAGAAGCGTTGAAGATGGAAGGAGGATGTTCCCACAGTGTCATACATCGCGGCTGGCCCCGGATCACGTTGTCGGAGGATGAGACGACTGAAGATGACTCTTCCTCTTTCGAGGACGATGATTCCCCTTCCGAGTACAATTCTTCCGATTGGGAGCACGAGCCGTCCTCTTCTGATGATCAGCATGATTCGACCTCTTCCGAGCATGATTCTTCCTCTGCGTCTCACGTCTCCCGGGATGGTGATACTTCTTCCCCTCCCGAGCATGATTAATCCCGGCCCTTCCTGAGCATCATTTCTCCCCCTCCTCCACGTACACATTCTTTCCTGGCATTATGATTGGTCGGGGGGATCTGATAGATTGCTTGGAATGCGGGGATGATGGCCGTTCATCGGGAGTTGATGTCTCAATTGGCCCTGCAGTGGTCAGCCCGGTTATGAATATCTAGCACACACTGGAATCAGTCCAGCACCAAGAAAATTTGCACGCATAGCCGTGCTGAAAACAAAATGTGGAATGGAAGTGGAACCCAATCTAGATAAACCTACTCCTAATGACACCCAATAAAGAGTCTCACATATCTTTTTTTTTTTTTTCAAAATTCCAGTTGTACTGTACTAGTACTCCTATTTAACCCATTAATCTGTTGTTTGCTATTGGACCTATCTCTTGATCACACATTCCCTGGCATTATTTATCTTCAGTCTCAAGTCTGGTGTGTAAAGATTTATGGATTTCTGGCTCAATGTGATATTGCAGGGGTTTTGCCCAACTTTTGCTGGCATTTGTAGTTTCCTACAAGTGCCAATACTTTTTTCTCTGCGTTTCTTGTATCATTCATTGGCCAAAGCTGTAGCTGCGGGTCCAGTGTGGCAAAAGTAAAGTGGTGGAGTTAGGTGATGTCATTTCTGGATTCCCGTGAGTTGCGTTTGTATTTCTCATCCCATATGGCCTCCCATCCAAATCCGCCTGATCAATATAATTGTTGATTTCCTTGCCAGGTCGTTTTATGTAAATATGTAAATATGTGGGTTGTAGCAAGTCATCACAGAAGAAACTGCCTCAATCGAAACACTGCGAGTTCTTGATCCGCTGGTGAGCCCATCGTGTGGTTTTCAAGCTGTTAGACGGGGCCTCGTTTCGATGCATCTGGTAATAATGCTCCACACAGGCTTGCTTGCAGGTGTTGCACCCGATCTCGGTCGCTTGACAAGGGAATGTTTTTGTTTTTGTTTTTCGTGAAGCGCTGTCCAATTTCCCAGACCGACAACCTCCCATCTTGAAGAACCACCATGGCCAAGCTCACCGACTTACCCACCGAACTGGTCAACAGGATCATCCAGCACGTCCTCGTTCTCGCCCAGCCACCGAGTCGGCGTCCCCCTCCAAACCCCGACGATCGACACCACCTGCTGGACCACACCCAAATCAACTGCGCGGCCAAGCCGAAACCGAGACCGCATCTGGAACGAACGGCGAACTCGAGGTCCACCGCTCGCGCGGGTGTTAATATACCATACAGGCCGCCCACATCCTTAAAGGTTTCTTGGCCAGAGGGTAAGTCAAATTGACGCGTCTCCAGTTCGCTTGAATGTACCAGAGTCAAAGGCTGAGCTTTCTCTCTCTGTAGGTCTCCCAAAGAATCCTCTAGTACCCCTCGCTTCAGTCAGCCGTACCTTTTGCGAATGTGTCCAGGAGTACCTTTTCAAGAACGTCGCGTTGTGTAGCACATGGACCGCGAGCTTGTTCCTCGAGTCCCTCACTTCCATACCCCCATATGAGGATAGATCCTTTTACATGCGTCAACAGATTGATCATCAAGGGAAGCAGCCCGGTGTACCACTTCCTCTCAGTCCACTGGCTCAGCATGTTCGCTCCCTACAATTCGCCTGGGGTGGCCCTTGTTCCTTGGGAAAGGGCGGCGTGTCTATGCTCTGCGAGATCATTGAAAGCTGCCCGCTCTTAGAAAACATCGCGATCTGCAACATGTTTCAACTGGCCTGTAAAGAACCCCTCCTCAAAGCTCTCGCCAGTAGACCGCATATCAGAGAGTTCGTCCTCTTAAAGAACTCCGACGGAGAGCGCGCCAATTTTCAGTGGCGGGCTCATGAAGTGGCCCGATTATTCATGCACTGGAACTCAATGGAAACCGTGGATTTCCGTGAGCTCGCAGGCCGGCCAACCAATTTACTCAATCCAGAAGCCTCCCGCTCCATGCCCACACTCTCGAATTGCGCCATCCGAACGATGATCTTGACAAACCATAATTTAGACGAGCTGGAGCTCTCGAATCTGCTTAAGAGCTGTAGACACAGCATGCGCACGCTCAAGATCGCCAATCTATCCTACAACCAACATGGCAATGATCGGCGGGCTTTGTGTCGGGTCCTGCAAGAGTACACGAGCCCCAACCTGGAATGCTTAATGCTCCAATCGGCCAACAGCGGGGAGTCTTCCTCCGATCTCACCACTGATGACCCCCTCACGAGCCCTGGCCTCTTAGATATTGTCTTCAACCATCCCACCGCCATGAAGAACCTCAGGACCTTAGCCTTCATAGGCACCCTGGCCACGGGAAGGCTTTTCGAGCGCCTGCCCAAGTCTCTCGTCAAACTCGCCTGGGAACACTGCGATCTGCCTCCATCGGCCCTTCTCGAGGCCCTGAAAAGCGCGGGAGGCGCTGAAAATTCATTGCCCAATCTTAAGTGCTGCTCAGTCCGCAGTCGATACGGATGTCAGTGCCCCCTTTTTTTTTCTGTACCATCCTATCTGTCTCAATTCAAAGCGGACGCGAACGTGAGATGATTTGGAACCATGCCACTAACATTTTGCCACCTCCCCCCTTCCTTCCGCCTGGTTCACCTCTCTGTTCAGGGGAGCCCGAGAAGGAATTGGCGGTCAAGACTACGTTAGATAGGCAAGGAGCATGTTTCCACAGCATCTTGGACCCAAAGTATGGCTCGCCGACGTGGTCGGATGCGGTGTCGGAAGAACGGCGAGCGGATGAGGAGAACATGCGTGAGATTGAACCCTGGGATTGTGCGGAAATGATGGAGGATTCGGAGGAGGAGTTCACGGGCTGGGAATGAGGTGCCGGCTTCTTCCTCTTCCTACCCCCTCCCGCCCTCGTGCTTGTATGCGAGTTCTGCTCATTCATCAATCATGTGCGTCGGGCAGTCTAGTTCCCCTGCTGCTGCTTGCATGTTGTTCTCCCCATACACTCACCAACGCGTCAGAAGGCCGATCCAATCACTCGGTCGCGTCGTTTCCTGAGCAGTACACCAAATTCCTTGGAATTACAAAAGTGAAATAGTACCTGGCCCTTTCATTTATTTTTTGCCACAAGTCTCACTCCTCTCTCTTGTCTTTCCGCCTTGTGCATAACCCTGCCAAGCCGGACCGATGTAATTTGTGAACACCTTATATGCCTTCTGGTCTGAGGAGGTTTGTAGCATTACATTTATACGTTGTACTATGCCAGTGGTCGTCGATTTCCACACCTAAAAGGTCTCTCCTAAGGATTCTCTCCAAAGCCCGGGTCAGACTACGGTGGCATCTTTACAATGACGCTTACGGGGAAGTTTACATCTCTCTTATGCCTTCTCCATCCCAAGATACACATTTTGGGTGCATTGGATGTGAAAAAGAATCTTCTTGAATCACTTCAACCCCCGGAGTATGTATTATGCCGTGGGTACCTCCCGAGATTTATTCCGCTTTTTCCGCTTTCCCTTTTTGCATTCATATCGTATGCAGCCTTTGGCTGATGACGAACTCACCAAGCTGCCAATTATCAAGTAAGGGGTTGATGGAACCAACTGCATATCCCCTCTTTTTTGCGATCTGGTGGATGATCATGAGCCTTGAAAGATGAGGCACAACTCAAGCAAGAAAACAGCCGAATATACAATGCTTGCCGTGGCCCAATTGGTGGGAGACTCGTCAACCGGTTTCCTGAAGGCAGCGGCCAACCCATCCCCCCTACTGAATTGCGCCATACGGAATATGATCTTGACGGACTACAAGCTCGACAAGCTGGCGCTCTCAGCTTTGCTTGAGAGTTGCGCCTCCAGTCTGCGCACGCTAGAGATCACCGGCCCAGGCTACATACCACTTTACAAGCTTGATCGAGCCGTCTTGTGTCGGATCCTGCAAGGCTGCACAAGCCTTAACTTGGAGTCTTTAACGCTCAAATCAAGCCACCGCGAGTAGCATCTGTCCCCCGATTCTTAACTACAATTGACCCTCACCAGCCCTGACCTCTTGGACATCGTGTTCAGCTCCCCGACGTCCCCAAAGAACCTCAAGACGCTTTCCTTTCCAGGCACCATGGCCACGGGCGGGCTGTTCAAGCGGCTGCCCAAGTACATACATCGTCAAACTTGCCTCATGGTAATGCCGCAATCTTTCAGCCGCTGCCCTTGTTGAGGCCCTCTCAAGCTCAGCAAACAACCAAAACTTATTCCCCAACCTCAAATGCTGCTCAGTCCGCAGCCGTTATGGATGTCAGTTTCCCATTTCTTTTTCTCCAATTGTATGATATCACAAAAGCGGCATGAAGTCACATTATTGAAACCAAATATACTGATGTTTTGCACCCCCACTCTCCTTGTTTTTTCAGGGAGCCCCGCTGACGAATTGGCTGTTAGGGCCGCACTACGAATGCAAGGAGCATGCTTCCACGTCAGCCTTGACCGAATGTACGGCTTGCCGACGTTGACGGATGCGATGGAGGATGAGGAGCGCGGGGACGAGGAGGATATACGTGAGATGGACCATTGGCTTCCTCCGGCAGTCACGAGCAATATAAAATGATTCGAGCAACTTAAGGAGTGGATGGCAAGTTAGAACAAGAATGACAACAAAGAAAAAAAAAGAAAGAAATGAAAAAGTACCTTAAGGCAAACAAGACTTAGCGGAACAATGAGACAACAATACAATGAAGATGACACACAAAGAAGAAGTGAAGACAGACTGAAGAAAAACAAAGGTCAATCAAACGACTTGGAAGAGAATCAACAGAAGATGAAACATACAATCACGCGAGTGAGAAGATTGGTTTGGTTGATGAGCTGGAAATGAGATTGATGATGGTGGGATTGACAACTTGAGGAAGGAGATGAGTGGAGCTGTCAGGATGGTGACAGGTGGGGGAACTATAGTCAGACTTGATAGGCAATGATGGCTAGAGCAATGAAGACTGGAGCAGTGAAGGCTGATGAAGACTTTAGAGTGACTATTGGTAAGATGAAAAGATAGGTGTTCCCCAAGGGAAAAGAAGATGAGTTTGAGGAGCAAGTCAATGTTTAAATAGAAAAGAGATCAAAGACTGGCAAGGTTGGGTTGGCGCGAGGATAGAGTTGAAGTCTGAGCGATGTATTGGGCAGGGCAGGAGTTGGAGATCCGAGGAGACTTGTGAAAAGCAAGCTGACCAGAGTTTGGGGATCCGAGGAGATGAGTGCCCAATTTGATGATAAAGGAGTGGTGGTGCGGAAAGGAATGGGTGAAGGAGTGGTGATGCGGAAAGGGATGTCAATGCAAGGGTTTCTAGCAAAGACATGGGGGAGGAGAGATGATTTGGGAAGAGGTTTCTCCCAAGGTCTCACGCCTAGAGGAAGCAGGAGATGCACAGATTTCAACACAATAGGAACTGGGAGTGGCGGGGCCGCCATTGAGAGATTTGCGTCTTAATTTCCTCCCGCCGCCAACGTTTGTGTCTACTCGTTGTTTGTATATACTCACTGATCAATTGTCAGCCCCAGGCAGTCTATCATTGTGTTAGTCCCACCCTGCACTGTCACCCTTGTTTTATTCTCCCCGCACACGCAAAAGTGTGTCAAAAGCTTGCTAGTCCACTCACTTGGCTGTGTCATTTGCAGAGAAGCAGGAGTGCCCTGATCCCTTGGAATCACAACATTGAACCTGTCAGCTGAAGCAGCCCGTGTAAATTGCACTAACCATCTGTGTGATTCTATTGGTATTCTTCACTCCTCTCTTTCCGCATCAGAGTCTGGAGATGACAGAACTGTCAGTTGCGCGGACCCTGAGTGGCTTTGTTCAGATGGGCCAACAGGGGAGTTTCCTGTTGAATTACTCACTCGCTGCCATTCTGATTGCATTATGTAGTGTACAAAGCCGTAAAACCCAACCACAAGAGAAACCCTGGACCCAGCCACCTTGACAACTCCGCCCGGGCTGGCTCAGCCGCGTCAAAGTTTCCTTACGCCTTGCTCTTTCCTGGTTCTCTTCCGTGTCCCACTTGGCTCATGCAAGTCTCTTTTGAATTGGAAATATGCACCCTCTTGTTTCAATCATTTGACCGTTTGGTACTTTTCCCACCTTTCAGCTGCCTGTCCCAAACGCTGTAGCCTAGCCCTGTCACAGAAGGGACACCACCACTTGCCCTGTCACAGAAGACACACCCCCAAGTTCACCAACCTGCCCGCCCCACTGGTCCGGGAGCTTAACTAAGAGCATTTGCATTGGTTCAATGTGGTGTCCTAAACATGGCAAAATAATTTTTTGGTTTTTTTCTAAAGCTCAGATTCCAAAATAATACTACAAACTCTCAACTATCAACAATTTACATTCCATAATCAGAATCTACAACCAAAATGACCCTTAGTCAGCTCTCACAGAATCTCTATTACTCCACTGGATCAGAAGTTACAGACAAATCAGCATATTCAGTCACCCACGGCTACAAATCACTTAAATACAAAACCAGCAAACTACCATATGTGACGTCAGAAACATATTCTTCAGGTAAAATGAGCTTATTAATTTACTCTCAGAATTGTATTTGTATCAGTGGATCATGAGTCATGGCCAGTTGTAGTTCCTACACCCAGGTTTATTTCATTGTACTACACCAATTACAGACATGTAAAACTGGTGATAACCCATAACACATGGGGGTTTCTTACACCATGGGCGCTGATCCCAAAATCAGCTACATCCCCAGGACAGCACGGTCCAAATGCTGTCCTGGAGGGGAGATTGGTGTCCCATAGACATCCGCCAGAAACTTGACCCGCTTGCCGCAGCACCAACGCCAGTCTGGCCCTAGGCGTCCCACAGCTGCACCTCCTGGCTGTACTGGGAACCTCCCACACACAACGCCGTCAACTGGACAATAGTCCAAGCTGCAATGTCCTTCTGCTCCCCTGGCTGCTCCATGTGTCCTCAGTGCAGCCCATCACCAGACCCTCAACTGCCATCCGCTGGCTGAACACTACACCCACACCAACAACTGGCCTTTGCCACACAATTGAGGCCTGAAAACCAAGCGCTCACCTCCCACCAGTGTGCCAGTGAAAGTCTAACATTGAAATTTGTATAACTTGTAAACATAACTCCCCCCAGAGAATGGGGGAGTCAGAGAAATTGATCACGCAACCAGAGGACTGAAAAAAAGTTATGCTAAAGTGGGATCCACCGCCTCAAAAGCGCCACTCGGCCCCGACGGTGTCTCCTGAGTGTGCCGCCTGGTGATACCCTGGTGGAGTGCCCTCAGCTGCCCCTGGTTGGATTGTTGCACACATGGTATGGCTGAAAATTGCCTCTGCCAACCAACTGATAACAAAGCAGCCCCATTAACAATGTAGTGATCATTGTCACCATGCTTGAACTCAGTGGCCTTTGATCCACTATCCTGACGTTTGAAGTGTACAGTCCTTGTCCACTGCATTGTACAGTTCCTCGCCAGAAAGATCTGGTGCAATTTGTTGAAGTCTAGAAGACCAACCAAGATACTTCAAGTCACAAGTCTTGGTTCAGGGATGCAAAATGGGTTCAAAAGAATGAATCTGAAAAAATAAATCATATTGAAAACTATTTGTAATTTATAAAATTGATTTTATTTATTGCAGATTTTCAAAAATCTTTAATAGTGGTTGAAAAAATCTGAAAAAAATTGGAGGCCACAGCTGGACATGTGAAAAGAATGAAAAGTAATGAAAAAAATTCAAAAAATTTACCGCCAGGTTTTTTGGATACTGTGGAGTGAGGCATTTGGGAGTCCCAAAAGGGGTTAAGGCACCAAATTTCCAATTTTGTCTCTGTTTTGCTGACCACTTTGATCCAATATTTCATTTGGTCAAATTTTTTTTCATTTATTATCATTTCCCTCACATCTCAGGCTATACTCTCCAATTTTTTTTGGATTTTTCCAAGCCTTATTAAAGATTTTTGAAAATCTGCAATAAGCAAAATCAATTTTATAAATTACAAATAGTTTTCAATATGATTTATTTTTTCAGATTCATTCTTTTGAACCCTTTTTGCACCCCTGGACCAAGACTTGTGACTTCAAGTACGTTGGTTGGTCTACTAGACTTGAACAAAATGCGCCAGATTTATATGGCAAGGCACTGTACAGTTACCTGAATGGCAATTGTGCTGGACATTGATTACCGCACAAACATCCTGTAAATTTAATTTCAACTCATCAGCCCTGAAGTTGAACCCAAAAAGCCACAAAACCAAAACCATGCCTCATCAAGACTTTAACAAAGTGCTTTCTCCCTGTCCATTGAACGCAGCACATCCCGTAGAATGCATCCACTTCACCCTTATCAAAGAGGGTGAGGCAGACAAATAAGTGTATTCGCACACCCTGTTGGGTCTCCCATAAGTGATCCACCCTCCCAAGTTGTACGCTTAGAGAGCCCTTGAACTAAGAGGCATCACAGATGTGTCAAGACTCACATCATCACAACCACACACTTTAAAGCTTTGAGAGGACTCACCAGCACATAGGAGCTAGCCGCAATCACGTCCTTGGAGTTCAAATTGACCTCTCCTATCTGCTTGAGTTGAGAACCCCTTACAAATGCCGCTAGCTCAGCTGGAGTTGATACCCGCAAGGGTGATACCACATTCTGCAATTGTACATTTGGAAAGGTACCTTCTTTATCAACTTGTGTGTTACAGTTGAATCCCATGGTCTTTTGAACCACTCAATTTTTGGAAAACACTCAAGTGATGTTTGGGGCAGCTTGCACATACCAACCCAGTTTAGGTTCATTATAAAATCCACCGGAGAGAAGGTGGCGTATGTTTCTGAAGGTTGCAAATGTGATTGCGATGTCCCTCCCAGGACTTTGCCGATTGGAATGAACCAAAGAATTCCGCAAAACTGAGTTATAGCTTTTGAATCTCTCGGTTGCAGAAAGGCTTCCAGGTCCCAAATGGTTGACAGACTCAGGATAGTGCAACAGCATGTGCACTTTTTGTTTATTCACCCACTGCGCGGTACCAGCAGACATCAGAAAAAGAAATTGGCGTATATGTATCTGAAGGTCGTGTTGATAGCTATCCATGTCCTCAATGCAAGTCAAAATATAAGTGGTGATAGCTGGCAGAGAGCCTTCCATATCTCTTGCTGTTGGTCATCCATAAACTCAAAAAAAACAAATGGGGCAGCCTGCAGAACAACTTTGAAATCCTTCCCTATAAAACTTGCAAAATAGTTGGTCATGTATGTTGGACGGAGGGTGGGGATATTCAGGCCATCAGTCCTGAAAGTTTGGTAGAGCACGGCAAGCCTGGTGATCTGCCCAGGTTTGAGCTTGCTCATGAAGTCCCACGTGAGATATTTTACAATGCCAAGGAGGTGGACATGAAGGAGCTCAACGGGGCAGTCTTTGCTCCCATCAAATCCTAAGGAAAGCCCGCAACCATTAATCAGCCATCCCCATGTGCACAATGCGCTATTTTGTATGTTAGTAATAGAAGTGACTTTTACCTGCTAATTGGAAGAATGGATTAAACAACTTGTCAGCATCCATCTCCTCTTGCATTGTCACTTGATCTAGGAAAGCAAAATCGGCCGCACTAACCGATTCCTTTTTTGCTTGAATTTCCCACTTCAGCTCCATTATTTGGCGATTGATTGAATCGCGCACTCCAAGTGCAGTTGCCATATCCTGTGTGCGTTTCTTGCTCCAAGGGGTTTTGGACTTGGCCCACACCTGCTTGCAGAACAACTTCAACTCCTCCCAGTTGCGTGGTTTGTTTTTCACCTGTAAATAGGAACCACATATTCTTTCAATTATTTATTTGGAAAACATTCCACACAGTTAACACACTTGTGGAGACAATCACATGCACGCACCTATGATCCATCATTTGCAATCATAAAAAATTGCTGCACATAAGCCAAAGACGGTTTCCCCTTACAAGCCACCATAGACAATTCACAAGCTCGACACGGATGGAGACTGTTTGCAGGCAAAGGAGTACTTGTAATCTCGGCGTGCATTGGTGAATCGCCCAGGAAGCATAAAATGTTGGAGAAAATCATAACTTCCTGGCCTAAAACCCAATCATAAGCAATAAATCTGTCCTCGCTCATTTGCCTGTGCCACTCATTATAACAATTGTTGGGTTGTTGTGAGTTAGAGAAAAATGAGTCTTGTGTCTTGAGTCACCACAACTCACTTAAGTTCATCAACAATTGGTGTTGAATTTTTAGCCAGAGACAAGGAAGAAGGGAATGAGTAACAAACCGTATTGAATAAAGAGCTGAGAGGAAGAAACATGAGTCTTGGGAGAAACAAACTGAACAGGACTTCTCAGTCTCTTTTAGTCAAGTCAGATGAGTTAATCAAGAAAAACATGTTATAAACCACAGATAATTAGAGTCGTTAATTCTAAGTAATCAGTCTTGAATAAGATCAAGCAGTAAATCAGGAAAGAGAAGAATTCACTGTAGAGACATGAGTAGTTGAGATGAGCTATTTACTTAGGGTTCATATTTGACTCAAAAGGAAGCCTCTAACAACTGAAAACAAGCTATTAGGTGGATATAATCTAGTCTGACTTATGATGATGAGAAAAGAAAAGGAAGGTGCCATTTGAGCAGGCTAGACTATAGCAGTTGACTAAACTGCAGATAACTCAATCTCTCTAGGGATGAACTGCCTCAGCATTGGATGAGACAACTAAGGGAACTAAAGTCCAATAGAAGACCAGGGAGTCACTCCTGATGTAAATTGCAATTGTAGGGAATTAGACTATCGGAGGCCAATTATGGTCCAATGTGATAATCAGGCTATGTACAACAAAAATAAGCAAAAAGAAGAAAGGGCACAAGTTGCCAGAATTCCAACAATTGGTTGCGCAAGCTCCATTGAGCCAGCAGAATTGGAGGTGGAAAGAAAGTGACAGTTGTAATTCTGGTTGGTGTAGCTAGGTGGCAGGCCAGACAGGGTGAAAAAATATGATATATGCTTGTTCCACTTCTTTGACTGATTTCCTGAGGTGTTGTCTGAATAGAGGGTAATTGGGATATGCCTGATAATCCATCTTTCAGCCTTCTTCCGCCACATGTTTGGCAGCAGAATGACCTGAGTTTGACCACAACTTGCGGCTTGGAGAGGACAAGCACTCATTCAGATGGTAAATAGAGTGGAAAACACCAATGACATTCAATCACATACCAGTTAAACTGTTGTTGCATCGGGCAGCCAACATCTGCCCATTCCCATCTTGGATCCGTGGGTAATCCCGGTAGAACTGAGAAACAGGAATGGTGACAAGTTGCGCATCATCAAATGCCGGGTTTTCAGCAACAATCATCTCAAGATTGGAGCCCTCATGTGTCACAAATTAAGGGATTGCACACTTGGCCAGACGCTCATGCCCCGTTGATAGAAATAAAACGGAACCACAATATCATTGGTGACGAGCTGCACAGGCTGAAAAAGATAATAATTGTAATCCTCATGTCAACACATCTGTGCTTGGTTGGCTTTGCTGAGATGGTGAAGCCTTTTTTTTGACTTAGATAACTTGTATATGTTGCAACCACCTGCATCCTGAGGATAACATTCAATCATTGGACTGACGACCAGGTTTGCAATCTCTTGTGCCAAGATGCTCTTGAGGCTCAATCCAAATAACAACCGGTTGAGTATAGAGGTAGCTGCCTTAACATCCAGGTTGAGGACTCATCTTAATTTGGCCTTTGCACGCCAAATAGTAGTCCAGTGGGGCAGGCCCACATTAAACATACGGTACATCACCCTGAGGTACTCATAAAAGCTACATGACACTACTTGGTGGGCGTATCCTACAACCAGAGTGGCTATCAAATGCTGAAGATCAATTTAATCACAATTGGTAAACACCCAAAAGCAAAGTGAATTGCGCAAAGGGCAAAAAACACACCTCCTTTGAGCGGAACGGGCGCCATTCAAGAACTTGAGCCAAAGTATTGGCCTCCCCCCGTTGATCGAGTGCCATGATCTGCCTGATGGGCACAATGCCATCATCATTAGGGTGCCATTCATCCTGCAACCCATCCCACTTGTGTGCTGGGTCGGATTCCAACAATAGTTCACACACCGAGCTAACCAATTGTTCTGCAGTAGTAGGCGTTGAATTACACCGTTCAGCTTCTATCAAGTCATTCATTGCGTTGTTGTGGGCTTGTAGATCTGGGCAGTTATATTCCTGCTCTTCAGGGAAAACATCTCCCTCAACGGCTTCCCATACATGGGATTCAGCCAGCGTAGGATCTGTAACTGGAGTTTGAACAGTATTCGCGCCGGACACATTCTGTGCTATAAAAGAGTTCCTTCTAGACATGAGCTACACGTGTTTTCTTGTGGCCTCATGCTTTGAAATTGATTTGAGCTGCATTGCCTTGGAGCGACAGAGCATGCAAGACCAGGTAGACTGGCCCTACGTGGTGGATCTTGCTTGTGAGCCTGGGTCTCTTCTGTGACAACAGGACACAAGAATGGGGGGCACAATAGTTGATTCCAGAAAGGATAAGGAGAGGACAACTATTGTGAAGATGAAAAGGGAGGAAGGGAAGAAGAATAATAGAGTTATAACTATGAAGATGATTGATCTTTGGCCTTCTATGGGCTATTCTGGTTCTCTCCTTAAAGGAGGATGGTTTAAGGACAGCTAAGCTTAACCCCTCTTCTCTTAAGAAACAGAGAAGGTCCAGTCAGAGACTGCCTTGCTTTTTTATGCCAAAGGAAACTGGCAAAGGTTATGTAGCAGGAAACCTATGTGGATTTTGGCAACAGTCCACAGAAGCACAGATGATTTGTTTATTGGTTTGATTCTTTATTAGATTGAAGAAGAAGGTGAGTAGGATAGATGAAAAGATCAAGAGCTCAGAGGAACTTTGAAGAAAGAGAGAACTTGGAAAGAGCTGCTTACTATTCAATCAGATGACACCAAATGACCACGATGACGTAGGGATGTGATGGGATCTGTGATGATTGAGTAGTGAGGAGTGATGTTGTCCAGAGTTGTCTGATTCTTCTAAGTTGGTGGTTCTGAGTGATGATGGAGGTTTTCATTCAGCTAGCTGAAAAAATGGTTAACCTTGTTGATTAAAATGCATATATTCAATATGGTTTGAACTTAGAAAATAATAGATGTTCAAGGTGTAATTACTCCTCAATTATACATCACAACTATGGACAATAATAGATGAAAATGATCAGAAAAATGTGGGGAATCTGGAGAGGACATTGTTGAAGCTTTTTGGGCAACAGTGTTGTCTCTAAGGCTGACATTCCCTACCACCAAAAGAGGTTATGTTCTCTCAGAACATCAGCTTATTAGGTCAATTAATGGCTCTCTTTTCAATCCTGAATTTTCTTAACAGAGTAGAGGCATCAGGTATGTCCTTTTCAAGTAGCCACT
This sequence comes from Puccinia coronata f. sp. avenae, assembly GCA_002873125.1. Classification (NCBI taxonomy): domain Eukaryota; kingdom Fungi; phylum Basidiomycota; class Pucciniomycetes; order Pucciniales; family Pucciniaceae; genus Puccinia; species Puccinia coronata. The sequence goes on from PGCI01000024.1 coordinate 490,221, forward strand.
CATCTTGGTCTTCCCCTAGTCCTTTGTATCTGGCAAGGTACATCTTTACATCTCTATTATCTACTCTAAGTCTTTTTTCTCTGAGTATTTTCAAGATAATCTTGCTTTTGGGAGGCTGGTCAATTGGAGGAATAACTACTCTTACTTTCTGTCTCAAAGGGAACTTCTCGGAGGATGGATCATGATATGGTTTGATCAGGCTGACTGGGAAAGTTGGATGCTTTCTGCTGAATTCTCCTGTTAAGATAACTTCAATTGCATTCTTACCATGCAATGTTTTAACTATGAATGGTCCAGCAAAGGAGTCTCTCATCTTTTTTGGACCTGCTAGATTAGTGAAATTTGCTGTAGAGATTAAGACTTTGTCTCCTACTTTAAACTCAGGTTCTCTTTGGCTTTTGTCCCATCTTTCTTTATTGTAATTGGTCGAATCTACAATGCATTGTTCAGCATGTTTCCTTGCATTTTCAAACATTTTGGCATAAGTACCAGCAGTGGGGTGGATATCAATTTGGCCTTGCTTGATGAAGTCTCTGGGAAGATTTGGTATCCACCCTTTTTCAAGTAGTGCTGGTGCTTTGCCAGTGGTAGAGTGAATGCTGGTGCTATAAGCTAATTCAAGAATGGGGAGGAGGGAAACCCAGTCATGTGTGTAGCCATCATTGTCTTTGAACTCTAGCCCATAAGCACAGAATCTTCTTATCATATCTTCCAGGGTCTGGATCATTCTTTCTGCTAGTCCATCTGTTTGTGGGTGATAAGCAGTAGAAAATGCAAGTTTTGTGCCTAACATGCTGTGCAGTCCAGTCCAGAATTCAGATGTGAATTTGGGGTCTCTGTCAGAGATGATTATTCTGGGGATACCTGTTCTTGGCATTACTCTGTTCCAGAAGAGGATGGCAGTATTCATGGCAGAGTCTTCTTTGAAGCAGGGAACAAATATTGGGGTTCTTGAGTACCTGTCCACTACAACAAGGCAAGCGTTGTAGCTGGCAGCTCCTCCTGGGGATAAGGAAGTAACCCAATCCATGTTTATGATATCCATGGCTTAGATGGTTCTTGGATCTTCTGCAGTAAGCCAAATCTTTTCCCTGTAGCTTTGTTGGCTTTCTGGCATCTATCACATGAGGTGCAGTATTCCAGAGGTATCTTTCCTCCAGTTGATCCACCAGGCTGTGTCTGCTACCTTTTCTATGGTTCTATCTTCCGAAAGGTGTCCAGAATAGACACTGTCGTGGCATTCATGTAGAATAGTATTGATAGTCAATTTATCTACTATTACTAGGACAGAGTTATGCTTCTCCCGGTGGTATATGAGGCCATCAAACAGGGAAAATCTTCCTTCTGCATAAGAAGTTGCCCAAGTGCTACTTAATCCATGGGATAGGTCATTGTCTTTGCAATCTTTCACCAGAAGTTGTAGCAGGATCACAGTATTGTTGTCTTTCTGGTATCCTTCTCTTACAGAGTCAAAAAATTCAGATTTGAAAGTGGTGATATGGATGCCCATTATGTTCATTATGGGGAACTTGTCATCCTCTTTATCCTCCTCTGGGTCATAAGCTGGATTGCTGGGGTCATTTGGGAGAGCCCACCTGCTGAGTCCATCTGCATTCTTGTGTATATTGCCCATCTCTGTGCTGGATGGTCATATTGCCTCTGTATTCTTGGATGGAGATTTGCCATCTTAACATGTGTCTATTAGGGGTCTTCATATTCAACAGGGATCTCAGGGCTGTGCAATCTGTAATTACTTCAAATACACTGCCGTCAAGGTATAGTGTAGCTTATCCAAGGCCCAAACTAGGCATAGGCATTCAAGTTGACTTGCTCCATATCTACTTTCTGAGTCTTTCAACTGCCTAGAGATGAATACTATTGGTCCCTCTCTTTTAATTCCATCAATTATTTGAACTTGGTGTAGGGCAGCTCCAAGGCCTGTCATGCTGGCATCAACATAGAGTTTGAAGGGTAGTTGCCAGTCTGGGAACAAGAGAAGTGGAGCTGAAGTCAATTTCTCTATGTGTTCCTCTAAAGCTTCTCTGCTCTTAGGGCTAGCAGGGTAGGGAGGTCTTCTAAGCAGAGGGGGGTAAGGTCTTTTCAGTGGTCAACTTTATGTTGTACTTCATGACCTTTCACTGCTCCTAAGGGGTGAGTGGTGTCTGCAAAAGCGGTCTTATTATTGAAGAGGGTGGTAAACAAGGCTTGTTTCTGATCTAGAGTCAATTTATCATATAATTTTGCATCACTCAGCTCTTCTTGGACAAACTTATCCATTTGGGGGTCAGATTTCTTCAGAGCAGATATTTCAGATGATACAGGGGTCTTCTCTTGAAAATCAGATCTCAAACTGAATTTCTTTTTCTTATTTTCATTCCCAATGGTGAAGTATCTTTCTTTGCTGTTGGTGATATCAAAGCCATACAAGGATTGGTAGTCATTACCTACAATCAAGTACTGCATCCTAGCATTTTCCATAACTACAAATTCTGCTACAATTCTGACTGATCCTCTAGTATGGGGGAAGATGAGGGCCAGTTCTATAATCCCTAGGGCTTTCAGTTGGTCACCACAGCTATGGAATCTTGCATGGGTGATTGGCATGAGTGAGGATTCCCAATCAGGTAAGATTTTCAGTTAGAAGTTGTTTGCTGATGATAGAGCAGGAAGCTCCACTGTCTAATAAGCAAGGGTATTCCTGGTGATTGATCAGGACAGGGTGATAGTCTGAAAACCAATTAAATGAGCTTTGCCTTTATCAGGTTTACATCTCATGAGTCTGGCATCCTCAATGTGAGGGGAATGACAATGTTATTCCAAGTTTGGGGTTGGTGAGACTCAACTTGTATTTCAGCAATAGAATACTCTGTTAGTGGTTCACATTCAATTGCCAAACCATAGAAATCATTATGAATAGGACCAGATGGGTCATAATCATTATAATCTCTGTCTTGGTTCATGGCCAGGATTAATTGATTGTGTTCTTGCTGGTCTGGGGACTCTTCTACTTCATCTTTGGGGGACAGGTTGTTATCATCAATCTCTTGGTCATTGTTGTCATAATCCTTCAGCAGTCATACCTACCTCATTGATCCTCTGTCTCCTCTTGGGACATTCTCTAGAATAGTGGCCAGGTTGTCTACAGAAATTACAGACATCTTTAGACTTGGTGGTCTGAGCAGTAGCATTGGAAGGTTTCTTGGCATCAACCTCTGTTTTGCTAGGTTCTACCTTAGTGCTAGGAGGGTTATACCTCCAAGAGGGCTTAGAGTTCTGAGTAGAGGAGTAGGAAGTGGTAGGTTTGTTTTGTCTCATGGCTCTGTCAAGTACTTCCTCTATGATGATGACCATTTCTTCAAAGCTCATGTCAACTGCATCCTTTTTGTATCTACTCTTCACAGCATGCTCTAAGTTACCAGGGCACTGTTTCAGAACTTTCTCACAAATCAAGTATTCACTGAGTTCAGGTTGGAATGCTCTGAGTCTTTCTCTTTGGGTGTTAAACCATTTGTGTACTTTCTTGTTGTCAAATGTAAAATGTTCTTTCTCAAACTCTTGTTGCATTTTCCATTTCCAGTTTGTGAGTGCCAAACTTGTTACGGATGGTATTCTTCCACCAAGCCCAAGATTTCTTTCCATGAATATCTCTTATCCCAATGTACCAATTCTTAGCTGTATCTGTGAACAGGGCAGTAAGTCTGCTGATAACCATATGGTCTAACATGCAATAGTCTTCAACAAACACATCTATGTTCTTTAACCATAGCTCATGGTTATAAGGAAGCTCTCCAGAGAATTTATCCCACTCACTGGTTTTAGGGATGGACTTCCATAATTCTTTCCTCATCTCAGGGTCAACATCATTGTGTTTGATGAAAGGAAACTCCTTTTCCCATGCAGGGGAGTTTGTTGTCACTTCTGCTGCACTAGCAGGGGGATCTTGTTGCCTCTGATGGGCACTTTGGTTTTCCTGTCTATTACTAGGAGGGGAGGAGGTGGGGGTACATTTCCTCTGTTCTGGGGTTCAGGTTGAGAATTCCACTCATTCATCAAAGGATTGTTGTATCTCATTTGGGGTGTTTCATTCTTCTGAATATTGTTGACTATGAGATCTAGCTTAGTATTCATAGTATTCATAGATGAATGGAAATCACTTAATCTTCTTTTGATTTGCTCAAACCTCATATTTTCTTTCTCCTCACTATCACTGATCTGCACTCTCATTGATCTGAGAGAAGAGACATTTCATGTTCAAGGTCTTTGACATTATTACTCACCTTCTCTATCCCAGAGGTATTATCAGAGTTCAAACCTATGACAATGTCCTGTAGGCTATCAAGTCTGTCATTAACAAAGTCCTGTAATTTCTCACTTTATTAGAGGTCATAGGGAACTCATTCAAGTGTTTGAAAACTCTGTCAAATAGAGCAGGGATAACATCTGCTGTGATTATTTCTTGGATGGAAGCACTCAGTCTAGACACACATGATTCAAGCAAAGTACCAGGGAATGTTTCCATAGTACCAGATAACTCAGATAGAAATTGAGAAAACAGATCTTTTAATTTATCTTCTATGAGTAAGGGAGCTTCATTAACAAATTCACTATTAATGTTCTTCAGAAAATATTCTTTAAGGGATTCTTCTGACAATAGCTCAAGAGAAGGAATGGAATTGCTTTTATTGAGGGAAGTTGGGGGGATGATGGAATTGATTGTTCCCTCTGTTGCCGCGGTAACCTCTCCCGCCTCTGTTCCTCAAACGCTGCATACGGCCCATGACTCTCTCTGCTCTCATTAGGAAGTTGCCCATCTCCATCATGCTGGAGATGGGGTCGGGGCGTCTCTGCCAATTCCTCTGGAATGGTCGGCGGTATGGATGACCTCGGTGCTGGCGGCCTTGATATCCCTGTGCGGGTGGATGCTGCGGCGCGTGGATAGAGTGGTCCAGCGGGGGTAGAGGTGGCTGGCCCTCGTAGTAGCCCTGGTGGTAGTATTGGTCCATCGTGGGCTGATGTCTGTGCACCATCTGGTGTGGGTACGCCGGATGCTCGTTTAGGCGCGGGGGTATAGGAGGGGCGGCTAGGTTCTGCTCGGCCTGGTGTCCAGTAACGGGTCTCATTGGCACGGGCGCCCTCATAGGGGGAGGCGGCGTGGAGGCGCCATCTGCTGGTTGGCTGTAGCTGGCCGCATCGGCGTGTCTAGGTGGTCGCTCGACAGCTCCTGGGTATATTGGTAGGTCGCTGGCTCTATAGCCAGCGCGGTTTGAGGGTGAGTAGTGGGGGGGCTGCGTTTTGCGGGGTGTAACATCGGTGGGTGGGCTTGGTTCAGGCGGCAAAGTTCGTCTCTCGCACTCCAGCCGTCCGCTATCTTCAACATGTCGGTGGTACCTATCATCGTCTCCAACGCGTCTTGCGTGATGATAGCTTGATTCAGGGCGATCCGCATCATGTGGAAATCCCTGTTCTCCTCGGGAGTTGATGAATAAGAGCCACTGGCCGTGCAGGATATTGGACATCGTAGTCACTTGATCCTGGGGCTGGGGCGCTTCTGTCATCTCTCGCAGAACTAGCTGGTTCTGCATGGGAGTGGCTGATCCCCTGGCTCTGAGAGGTTGCGCGGTTTGCGATGGGGGTCGTGGAGGTGCTTCTCTGCGCGTGACTAGAAATTCCTGGCGGTCCACTGGCGCAGGACGGGCGTGGAGCGAGCTGAAGCCAGGGCTATAGAAGTGGCTCTGGAGTTGATCTCCGACGGGGCTACTCCACGGTGCGGGTCGAATAGATGCTCCTCTAGGCTCGTCGGCTCCAACTGATCGAGCTCTTCGAATCCCATCAACGGGGGCAGGCTGCTCTCTAGTTCGGCGAAGGCGCTCGAGCGCGGCAGGGCTAAGGGAGTATTCCTCCCGTGATCCCTGGTTAATTCCCTGGGATGGGGAATAGGCTGGCGTATACCGGAGCCGAAGGGTTCTCTGGGTAGTTCTGTGCTGCCTCTTTCACCGGAGGCTGCGGCGGGTGAGTTTGATGGTCCGCCGTGGGCAGGTTGGCCTGGGAAGCTACCTGGGACCTGCTGGTCTCTGCCGTGGACGATGAATTGGCCGTCTGGACCGCTTGCTCGTTCAGCGTCGAGTTGGGCATCGGGGAGCCTTGTTCGCAGCTGTTCTGCACGCTGTTGTTCTCTGGCTGCGGCGGCGGCTTGTTGCTCGAAAGAAATGTTCTTGCCATTTCTGAGGTGAGCGCCCATATTGCAAGAGAAATAGAAATAATAATAACAAAATCTTTCTCTAAGTTTTCGGTAATATTAATATAAGAGAAGATTATAAAGATAGTCAGGAAAAGTTTAACCTTTTGATGTAGACGGATCCTTTCCTTTCTTGGGTCTACCCTTTGGGTCCGTAGCTTTAGGCTTGGTAACGCGAATCCTAGCGGATCGGCGAACGGGCTGCTTCCGCTTTGGAGGCGGCTTTAAGTTACGGTGCTCGGGAGGGATGCGATACTCCTCAGGGATAGGAGCTCTCGGGGTAGCTATCGGCGTCCACGCGTTAGGATTTATCAAGTTCCCGGCGGCGGCGGCTACTGTAGGCTGATCTTGTAAGAGTTCAGGTTCGCTCGTAGAGGAGTCCGAGACGTAAGACGAGTCAGATAGATCCGACGAGACAAGTAGATCTGCGGCAGTTAAGTCTTTCACTTTCTTGTCGAAGAAAGGTGACGCGGCAACAGACAGAATAGAAGAAGCAAGGATTAATTATTTGGGCAGCACTGCTAGAGAGTTTTTTAGGAAATAAAAAGAGGAGGCCTTATAAAAAATTTTTGTTGTTTTGATTTTAAAGATCTGATGAATGAATATGATAAAAGGTATGAGAAAAAAATTTTTTCTTTGTTTTGTTTTGTTTATTAAGTATTTTATGATTTTATATGGAGTGAATAAGATGAAATGGAGAGGTCTATGATGAGATATTTCCCGATGAGGCCCCCAATTGTGAGCCTGGGTCTCTTATGTGACAACAGGACACAAGTATGGGGGGCACAATAGTTGATTCCAGAAAGGATAAGGAGAGGACAACTATTGTGAAGATGAAAAGAGAGGAAGGGAAGGAGAAGAATAGAGTTATAACTATGAAGATGATTATCTTTGGCCTTCTATGGGCTATTCTGGTTCTCTCCTTAAAGGAGGATGGTTTAAGGGCAGCTAAGCTTAACCCCTCTTCTCTTAAGAAACAGAGAAGGTCCAGTCAGAGACTGCCTTGCTTTTTTATGCCAAAGGAAACTGGCAAAGGTTATGTAGCAGGAAACCTATGTGGATTTTGGCAACAGTCCACAGAAGCACAGATGATATGTTTATTGGTTTGATTCTTTATTTGATTGGAGAAGAAGAGGAGTAGGTTGGATGAAAAGATCAAGAGCTCAGAGGAACTTTGAAGAAAGAGAGAACTTGGAAAGAGCTGCTTACTATTCAATCAGATGACACCAAATGACCACGACGACGTAGGGATGTGATGGGATCTGTGATGATTGAGTAGTGAGGAATGATGTTGTCCAGAGTTGTCTGTTTCTTCTAAGTTGGTGGTTCTGAGTGATGATGAAGATTTTCATTCAGCCAGCTGAAAAAATGGTTAACCTTGTTGATTAAAATGCATATATTCAATATGGTTTGAACTTAGAAAATAATAGATGTTCAAGGTGTAATTACTCCTCAATTATACATCACAACTATGGACAATAATAGATGAAAATGATCAGAAAAATGTGGGGAATCTGGAGAGGACATTGTTGAAGCCTTTTGGGCAACAGTGTTGTCTCTAAGGCTGACAATAATGATGATGTTAAACTGAAAAAAAATTGTTTCTCGTTCTGTGTGAATGTCCTTTTATTTTTATTTTTTATTGATGTAATTGGATGAGCATCCCTTATAATGTACATAGCTAACTGATTTTTCTATTTTTTTTTTTTTCTTAGTTATTTTTGTTTTTATTTTTATTTATTTATTTTTATGTGTGAAATTAACTGCTATTATCTTTTGAATAAGGAAAAACTCGCTGAGAGGGAGATTCACTGAGTGCAGACCTGGAGTGAGCTGAGTAGAGAGATGATGACTGATGGTATGTTTTTTTTTTTTTTTCCGGCTAATTATTCTTGATCAAAATCTGAGGCTGATGTGAGGAAATTTAACTGAAGATGATTCCTGATGTATGAGTGAAAAGAATTAGACCAGATAAGGGAATAGATGATAACTCGAGTGTGTTTTATTCATTTATTTTGTGTTTTCATTCTTTTTCTTTTTCTTTTCTTTTTCTCCTATATACACTTGTTGATGATGAGTTATTTTTAGCATTCAAAGAAGCAGTCTTCTGGCTCCCAGTCCTGCCAGAATGTGGCACACTGTTCTCCCAGCTTCTTTTGCTCTTGACGTAAGCTCCAGCAGAATTCTTCCCAGGTGAGTTGTTCAAAAGTTTTGACCATTCCTGGTACGGCGTTCATTAAAAATTCTTGTTCTTTCTGCCTGCTTTTGACGTTCTGGTCCTGATTTCTTGCCCATAGCTGATAATTTGTCCTAAATGTTGATGCGTGCAAGCTGTGGTAATTCACTTCTTCTTGATATTGGGGGGGCATCCACCCGTAGGCCAGCCAGATCTTGAAATTTGTCAAGTAACCAATCATTCCGTCTCCATTCAATAACATCGTGAATCCAATCTGTCCGGTGGTGTATCCAGGAAGCTCTTTCCAAATGCCGCCTCCGGTGGATGGGAATGTTTCCGGATAGAGCTGTAAGAAATCCTGAGCTGGGAATCGTTCGTCCAAATAATCCAGTCCTAGCGCGCTGTTAACCTTGAATGCTCTCTTCTTCCGCTTTGTCTCATATACTTTGAATTCTAGCCATTCATCATTGTTGGTTGGGATGTATGCTTCTGTTGTCCATGGTTCTTCATCTTCTGGGTTATTTTTCTCCTCTGTGGTTAAGTTCCATGTGTGTTCTTCTAAAATTGGTGTGTCTTCTGGTATTCCTTCTTGGCTGACTATAAGCTCCACTAATCCTTCCGTCTGTTGAGATTTATCAGGTTCTTCTATGTTCAGGCTTCCTGTGCTGCTGGCCAATGTCTCTGAGGTACTTTCTTCTTCACTCAAGTATTCCGGTAACTGAAGTTGGTGGACACATTTGTTCATAACATGACGTCGCGGTGGGGCCATTTGCCATCCTGGAATCCTTGGTGCACAGATAGGTATACATAAACGTGCTCCGTCCCAGACCTCATAGCTTAGAATCTCTCCACGATCCTGCGACAACTCTAAACGGACTTTATGATCAGCTAAGAAGGGTCTCCCCAGAACGGTATGGACTTTCCCTCGAACTATGAAGAAGTTAGCATGCTTATTATTCTGTGTATCAATATGAAGTGGTACTTCTTCAGCGAGTCCTACTACTGGAGAAGTGTGACCGCCAATACCTGTAATCCTCATGTGAACTTCCTTGGTTGGTAGTTGTAACTTTATAGCTTGTTCTTCCGGCATGATGTTTAATTCTGACCCACTATCCACTAATGCTTTGACTTTTCTTCCGTTGATGGTGACGTCCACAAATCCCAACGGACATGCATATGTTAAAGGCTGTAATGGTTTATAGTCGTCCATGTGAAACTCCGGTCGTTGGTCATCCAGTTCTTCATCAAATTCACCGCTGTTTACTCGTCCGGATTGTTGGCTTTGAAGGATGGTCTTGGATTCTTCCTCTGCAAAGTGATGTAATTCTTGAATAAATCTTGGCGCTATAAGTAAGAGTTCTTCCAAGGTGAGTGTGAAGGATTGCTTCAATATCTTTTTCCTTAGTCCCCCCCCAACTTTAGCTTTGTCCGTCGGTTTCCCCGTTAATTCCTTTGAGCCTTCTTCCTCTTCTTTCTTTTCCTTTTCCTTCTCCTTACCTTTGGATTTGACTGGTTCTTGAATCATGCTTCCGTCACTGCTGTCGTTGTCTGATGCTCCTTCTACCCACGCCCCCGGATAACTTGGTCTTCTCTTCTTTGGTGCTGCCGGATTCTTTTTTGCTTCTTGATTTGGAGGTGGAGGTTTGGGTACACTTTCTGTTGGTTTGATAACTTCCTCGGGTCTTGACTGACTGGGCTGACTCTTATCTCCTAATCTTGCTGATCTTCTCAATCCAAATCCAACCTTGTAATCCTGATCCTGCTCGTTGAAATGAATGACTGGCGGGCTCCACATATCCCATTGGTTGATTTCTATCATGGACGTTGTGGGCATTTGCATTGGTAATTCTTCATTGTGGGTCCAAGTCGCCGAGTTGGTCTTCTTGTCTTCTTGCTGAGTCATTCCGTCTTTCTCCGCATACTTTCTTGCTAGCTCACAAACTGATTCTTTGCCGTCCGTTGGAATTGGTTGACGATTTGGATAATAGAAATTTGGTCCTTGCTTGAATAATAGCCGTTTTTTGATATCTTCACCTAATTTTGCGCAAAACATGGACGTATGATTGGCTCCTTTGCAGTAATAACACTGGATTGGATTCCTGGGAAAGGGGTTTGCTCCAAATGGTCGCTGTCCTGCTGGGGGAGGCTGATATCCTGACATTTGTGGTGGTACTCTTCTTGAGTTCTGACTGGTATTCAATTCCGTTCGTAATCTCTTGATCTCCTCTTCTAAGGTCTGAATTTTACTAGCTCCTTCTGGTGCTTTTGTCTCTGTTTGAACTTCCTTCTTAAATTCTGGTGCCTTGCTTAATTTCTTCATGGATTTTCCTCCTACTTCCAGGTCCAAAACAGATAGTGATGCTTCCACGTAGTCCTTCAATTGAGCCAACTTGGGTACCAGCGCTTTTCCGTCCTTGGTCTTCTTCAACTTCTTATCATGGGCTAGATCTCGTGCAATGTCTCGTCGTATCTCCAAGGCAATTGCCCTCCAGAGTGGTTCTCCGCTTTCCGCATTTATGTCCTCGTATTCCATCCTTGTCAAGTAGGCCAAATTCTCCTCCAGCTCGCCAATAAACGTCCGGTATTCCTCCTTGGTTTGGATTCCTCCTTTGTCTGAGTACTTGCTAACTAGATTGGATACTGAGCTCTCGTCGAATCGTCTTTTGGGTGTTGCTCTTCCCCACTTGCTGATAAGTTCCTTCTTCAGTAGTTCCCAGTCGCAATTCTCGTGTCCTTCCATATACTCAATACATTCGCTAATCTTCCTGTCCTTGATCATAAATGGTAACTGTAAAGCTACATCCCGCCCTCCGGCCTTCTGTAATATTGCTATCTTCTCCACTCGTTTGATGAATAATTCTACTTCGGACCCGTCAAATTCCACGTTCAGCTTCTTGGTGTCCAGGACCACACCTTTCTCTTTGTCCGGTAATTTTCGATATGACCTGTTCCTGGTAGGTTGAGGTTCCTCCTCTTCTGATGAATCAATTAGACTTTCTTCGTCGTCCTGAATGGTCGTGTCCAAGCCAGTTGTTCTTCCTGTGAATGGGGTTGATGTCGTGAATCGAGGGGTTTGTCCTTTTTGCAATGGTGTTTCTGGTAATGGTACGTCTTTTGGTGATTTGCTTTGTTCTAAAAACATAGCCATCATATCATGCATCTCTTTTAGGGAGTCCTCGAACTGATTCATTTTATCCTGCTGTACCTTCATCCTTTCTGATGTTTCCTGCATTTCCTGTAGTGTTTTATCCATGCTGGGAAGGTTTTGATTTTGTTTTTCTGATTTTATTGTGTTTTTCTGATTTGATGTTTTATTCTTGACTGATCTTCTGCTGGGTGATATCCTATATATTCTTCCTGGCTTGACTCTTCTGCTCGACTTGTATCCACGCTGCGCCACGTATTCAAAATCTATCCTCGCCTACGTCCACGGAGTTTTCTTGATCCAGGATTAGTCGAGGTGATCCACGCAAAACGCCAACGGATTTGATCTAATTTGAAGGAAATCGGCCACTGTTGGGACACCAGATGTAGGACTCCTGTGGGACAAATGATAATATTTGGTAAAGATCTGGCTGGGGGAAATAAACTGGTGAGTTAGGTTGAAAGGCTAAAACAGTCAGTTTACGGGTGGTTTATTGGCCTGCCCCTTTATAAATACTATACCCTTTGTAAGGAATCTTAAAATCAATATAAAAAGAGAAATGGCTGATTTCAAGATTAAGTTTACTAAGTATAGTAATCTCAATCAGACTTAGACCTTATACGTTGTTGTATGTGAGTAGACTGCTTATAACTAATGATATGGATAATCGAACCGTGGGATTGATTATGTGAAAATGCAATAGTGTGTTGGACTATTGCAGGTGATTGTTGATGATTGTTGAGTTTGTTGATGATTTATTGATTTGTTTGTTGATTGATTGGGTTGTTTGTTGATTGATTGGGGGGTTTGAGAAATGTTTTTATTGTTGGGGTTGATAACTGATTGATTGACTCATTGACTGATAACACTGATGACTACACTTGATGACTACACTTGATGACTAACTTGATGACTGGTGAGACACACTATACTCTCTTAGTAAGTGGCTGAAGAAAAAAGAAAACAACAGTGGTGGGGAAATGTCCTCCTTATATAGGAAAAGATGAGGGAATTTAGCTCCAAGGGAAGGTCCTTTGAGGGATTTATGCTGCAGGTGAACTGGTCAGCTGCACAGCCTGCTCCTTGTTGCTATGGTTTCAGCACAGCATGACATCATATCTGCACAGCATGACATCATTTCTGCACAGCATGACTTCATGTCTGCACAGCATGACATCATATCTGCACAGCATGACATCATTTCTGTGCCCACTCCCCCCCCTGTACTGTGTGCAACACAGCCCCTTCTTCTTCCTTCTTCTATCCTTCCATCCAGGGGCTGAAACACCTTCCATCACCCCTTCTTTCTTCCAATCCTTCCAGCTTCCATCCTGTTCAGGGTCTAGGCCTCTCCTCCTCCTGGTCCTTCTTCCCCTTCTTCCCCCTGTGTCCGCTCCTTGTACTGCTTCCATCGTCCGTATTTCCTGCTTGCTGTTGGTGTAACTCTTCCTTGTTGTTGATTCTGTGATGTTGGTGTATTGTGTATTCTTCCGGATTCCTTCTGTACTCCTCCCTGATATTCCTCCTCTTGTATCCTGTTCTAGTGTACATCCTGTAAGTGAACTTGTAATATATGAAATGTACCTCTTTGGCATTGGAGCGGGAATGGAACACCACACCGGCGAGCCAGTAGAGCTGCTTGCCAAGCTGGTACCTGCACCAGTCCAGCAAGCGGGTCGGCCTGCTCGCCGGGCTGGTGCAGGTTACAGCTTGGCGAGTAGGTTGACCTGATCGCGGGGCTGGTACCTGCACCAGCCCATCGAGCAGGCTGACCCGCTTGCTGGGCTGGTACGAGTACCAGCTCGGCAAGCAGGCTAGCCTACTCGTTGGGCTAGTACGAGTACCGGCTCGGCGAGCAGGCTAGTCTGCTTGTTGGGCTGGTACGAGTACCGGCTCGGCGAGCAGGCTAGCCTGCTTGTTGGGCTGGCACAAGCACCGGCTCGGCGAGCAGGTTGACCTGATTGCCGGGCTGGTGCAGGTACCAGCTTGGCAAGCATGTTGACCTGATCGCCGGGCTGGTACCTGCACCAGCCCATTGAGCAGGCTGACCCGCTTGCTGGGCTGGTACGAGCCTGCTCGTTGGGCTGGTACGAGCCTGCTCGTTGGGCTGGTACGAGTGCCGGCTCGGCAAGCAGGCAAGCCTGCTTGTTGGGCTGGTACGAGCACCGTCTCGGCGAGCAGGCTGGCCTGCTCGCTGGGCTGGGCTTGTCCGGTCGTCCGCCGGGGCGCCAGTGGAGGTCGCGAGACGCAGCTGCTTGGCGGCTAGCCGTGGGTGCCGCAGCACCTTGGTCGCATTCGTCAGGGTCCCATAGACCCACGAGGCCTTTCCTGTTGGGCCTGATACTGAGCAAATAGCTGTTCGCTGGCCTGGCGGATTGCCTTCTCGGTGCCCAGGACGCCATTGGAAGCTGGTATCCGCGTGTCTGCGCAAGAGTGGTCCTGGCTGTTCTTCTGTGGCGGTGGTGCTTTTCTGGGTGTACGTTGAGCTCGTCCGTATGGTTGTTGTCGTTGTTGATAGCTTTGCTGTTGCTGCTGCTGATCACAGTTGGCGCAAGAGCTGCCAGCGGTTGAGGCGTGCCATATGTACATGTGAGTATGAGATGTCATGTATGTACATACTACATAGTTATGTGGCCCACTGCCCCAGTTGACTCTTGTGTCCTTTGTGCCTAGAACATGTACATACATACACACTCCGTTGGGTAGCTACCAGGTAGAAAGCAGGAGCTGGCTTGATGTCACTTGTCATCTGGGGAAAATTGTTTTTTCGTGGTGTAGGCTGACCTACTCCCTGTGCTGGTACAGGTACCAGCCCGGCAAGCAGGCTGACCTGCATGCCAAGCTGTTCCCTGTACCAGCCCGGCGAGGACGTTGACGTCCTCACTGAGCTGTTATCAACCTCCTTGCCAGGCTGGTACAGGTACCAGCTTGGTGGGGAGGTAAAGCTCCTCGCCGGGCTGATACAGGTACCAGCTCAATGGGGAGGTCAATCTCCTTGCAGGGCTGGTACAGGTACCAGCTTGGTGGGGAGGTCAAGCTCCTTGCCGGGCTGGTACAGGTACCAGCTTGGTGGGGAGGTCAACCTCCTCGCCGGGCTGGTACAGGTACCAGCTCGGTGGGGAGGTCAACCTCCTTGCCGGGCTGGTACAGGTACCAGCTTGGTGGGGAGTTCAACCTCCTCGCCGGGATGGTACAGGTGCCAGCTCGGTGGGGAGGTCAAGCTCCTTGCCGGGCTGGTACAGGTATCAGCTTGGTAGGGAGGTCAACCTCCTCGCCGGTTGGACATCCACTGGATGACCAATAGACAGGTCATCCACTGGATGACTGATATACAGATCATCCAATGGATGAGGCCAATACCGGTCATCCAGGTCATCCGGTGGATGACCAAGTATATGACCAATACACGTAGATGACCAGTATTGCTCATCCACATCCAGTGGATGTGACCAATACTGGTCATCCAGAGGATGACCGGTATTGGTCACAATGACCAGTATTGGTCACAATGACCGGTATCAGTCACAACAATTGGTATTGGTCACAATGACCGGTATTGGTCACATCCACTGGATGATGACTGGTATCGGGCACCCACATCCAGTGGATGTGACCAATACCGGTCATCCACAGTTGTTTGACTGGTGTGCGGTTTGCCGGTTGGACAGACAGGTCTGTTCAACCGGTTTGCTGGTTGGACAGACAGGTCTGTTCAACCGGTGTGCTGGTTGGACAGACAGGTCTGTTCAACCGGTGTGCCGGTTGGACAGACAGGTCTGTTCAACCGGTGTGCCGGTTGGACAGACAGGTCTGTTCAACCGGTGTGCCGGTTGGACAGACATGAGGAGTGCTCCCCACAACTTTTGAGGATGCTGCATGTATTGCGTGAGCTGCAGCGCTCAGCCGTCATGGAGATATGGAGTTATACACATACAAGGCCTGTGTGGCACAAAGGAAATTGAGCTGAGTAAGACCAAGTCAAGAGTACATGGCCGGTGATTTTGACCGTTTTTTTATCAACCGCAGAAGCGGTATTTTATTGGCTCCTTGCTTGGCAAGCCCAGATGTAGAAAACTAGGTCGGGATGTCAACAATATTCCATGCGGCAAAGAAGCGCTTACTCAATGGATGTAGTAGCGCTTCTTTTGCGGTTTTTGTGCTCCAGCAATGAAAAAGAGCGGATCCACCAATGAAAAAAGTGCTGATTCATTGGTTGATTATCCGGCTCTGACCAAGCGTTTGGCCCAGAAGCCCAGCAAAAAGCAGACCCCAGCAAGGGTCAAACTCATGCCCCCAGTGAGTAGACAGGCTGACTCCTTGCCAGCTTGTCCACCCCAATGTTGACTGGATGTTTGGTTGTTGAGGATTTCAACCCATTTGTTGCATCCTACCGATGGGGTTGATTTTTTTTGAGACTACTTTTCCTCGAACTTTCAAGAAAAAAAAATACCCCTCCGCAAAAATTCTTGACCAATTTCTTTTTGAGTATCGCTTCCACTTAGGACTTGGGGGCGGCTGGAGATGTCCTGAGATGTCCTCCGGCCATCAAGAATAAGCTAAAACCTTGATGGAATTGAGTTTTATCAAGGTTTGCACCTTGTTTCAAGGTTGGCACCTTGAATCAAGGTTTTTACCTTGTGGATTGTATGGATATTGGCCAGAACCCAAACTATAAGTTTGTTTCTGGCAAAACCGACATAAAAGCAGCAAAACATTGCTTTTTGAGCTTTACCGCTTTTCTGTTGCTCTGAAAAGCGGTTTTGCAGCCCAAACCGGTTGGTTTGCGGTCGCGAACCTTAATTTCTTCACCCGTGGTGTAGGTGTGGAGTAGCTTCGGAGCTGCGGCTGAAGTTACATGATGTCACTTGTCATCTGGAGAAAATTGTTTTTTTGTGGTGCTGGTTTTCTTGCTTGCCGTCAGAGAGCGCATTCAACTCGGATTCTGTCGAGGACATGGTGATATTTTTCTGCTTCTTACTATTCCAGAGAATTGGGCAGGATTTCCAGAGGGCGAGTGAGCCGCTCTGCGAGATACGAGTTTCTTGATCTTCTGCCCAGGTGGCATCAGTAAAGAAGTTGATTCGATCAAGGAAGGAGTCGGCCTTTGGTTTTAGGAGGAGCCCCCGCGTCTTAGTCCCTTTTAGATATTTCCAGCAGTGGATAACTTCTTTCCAATGACTCATCCCCGGCCGCTGATTGAAGTGGGAGAGAATAGAAACAGAAGCTGCCAGATCTGGCCTCGTGCGGAACGCGAGATAGTTGAGCATGCCGGTGAAAGATCTGTAATTGATGTTTAGCCGGAGGAATTCTTGATGGTCTTCATCAGTAGCGGTGCGTAGTTGCACGGCCGGAGTCATGGGTGTCTTCACCGAGCAAGAATTCTCAAGATCAAGCATTTTAAGCCCTTTCTCAATAAGCGCCGGTTGAGACAATTCAATGGAGTCCTGAGCAATATTCAGAGTCATTCCCAGGAGCGTATCAGGAGAGTGCGCGGTAGAGTTTGGGAAACGCGCTAGGAAGAGCTGTTTGAACTGATCTGTCTGACCAACGACTATCAGGTCATCCACGTGAAAAAAAATGAATGAGTTCTTGTCCTTATGGATAAAGAGACATGCATCGGATGTAGACGGATAGTAGTCAATCTCTACAAACCACCCTTTCAGCGTCTCATACCAGTTCTTTGGGGCCTGCTTGAGGCCGTACAGAGACTTGACAAGTTTTAGATAGGGAGCTGTCCTGGTCAAACCTTCAGGGGTTTTGATATAGATGTCCTCTTCCAGTGGAGCAAAGAGGAAGCACTCTTAACGTCGAACTGCTTGATAGGCAGTTTCAAGTCAATGGCCAGGACTAGGAGGGTGAGTAGCAAGGGCAATTTCCCAGTAGGAGCAAAGGTGTTGAAAAAATCTTCTCCGTACGTCTGAAGGAACCCTTGAATACACAGTCAAGCCTTCTGTTTTTCAGAAGAGGAGAGAGTAGCCGGCTTGGTCTTGAAGACCCAAGTCGAGTGAAGAATTTTCTCAGGTTTTTTAGATTGGTCCAGCCATACCTGGTGCTTCTTGATGTTCTCCAGTTCTTCATTAATGGCCTTGGTCCACCCTGCAGCATTCAACCCAGACACAGCTTTCTTGAATGAGGTCGGATCCTCAGAGAAGTGGGAATATTTGACAGGTTTTTGAAGAATTTTTGATGAAATTTCTGAGAACCAAAACCGGACTGAAACAAAAAATAAGGATCAGAAAATTAGAAGCGAAAAGAAACATGATAAAAAAGAAAGAAAAGAAAAAAAGACAAAAGAAAGAAAATGAGGCATACCACTAAAGATGGAAATAGGTGTGAAGTAGGAAGAGGTCTTTTTTGAGAGCGAAGTAAGAAGAGCAGGAGATCTGATAAGAAGCACTGATAAAATAGACAACAGAAAAAAAGAAAAGAAAAGAAAGATTAGTGATTTCCTCAACAAACAACAAAGACACGAGCAAAGAGACAGGAGAAGAAGAAAAGAGTAAAAAAAAGAAATAACAAACAACACGTTGAAGAGACGTGATGAAGTGGAGAAGCAGCCTGACTGGAGATCTTGACGAAGGTCGAGATCGGACTTTGAGGAGTGAAGCGAATCGAGTATGTTAGATGGGTGATTGGAGAAGAAGGGGGTGATGAGCTAGGGAGACATTACAGTGCAGGTCTTGAGTGGCGATCTTGAGTCTTGAATCTTGCGAGTCGAATCTTGATCGAGTAGTGAGTGAGTAGTTGGACTAGAAAGCTTGTCGAGTCTGAGGAGCGAGAGACAGGCGCCGGTTCCTGCTTGTTGTTGCTGGCAAGATAGACCTAACAGGTGGTGATTGTTTTTCTCACTAAGCTGCGGAGAGGACAGCGAGCACAAGTCACGAGCTTAAAAGATAGGAGAGGCGCGAGTGTGGACCGTGACAGAGGAGAGTGTCAAGAATTCAACAGCCCTCCTTGTTTGATGAGGAAAGAGCTGAGAGACAGTGAGTTTGCAGTTTCTTGACGGAAGAGTGAGGCGCAGCTTTCGTAAGCGAATCGGCGAGCATGGCGTCAGAGGTGATGAGCTTAACGTCGATATCCTTCTTTTTCAATTTTTCCCGGAGACTTTTTATTTTTATATCTAGGTGCTTGGTCTTCGAATTTGAGCCGAAGTTCTTGAGCTTTTCCAGAAGGCCCTTGTTGTCGATAGCAAAAAGAGTAGGGGCCAGTTTCTTCTTCCATAGTTCCTCAATAAGAAATTTGAGCCATTGACTCTCTTGTTCACCATCAGAGAGCGCGTTCATCTCCGATTCGGTCGATGACATCGTGATATTCCTTTGTTTCTTGCTGTTCCACAGGATCGGACAGGACTTCCAGAAGGCAAGAGACCCGCTTTGAGAAATTCGAGTTTCTTGATCTTCTGCCCATGTGGCATCAGTGAAGAAATTTATTCGGTCAATAAACGAACTCTTCTTTGGTTTTAGAAGCAATCCGAGGTGTTTGGTGCCTTGGAGATACTTCCAGCAATGTATCACTTCCTTCCAGTGAGTTAACCCTGGCCGCTGGTTGAATCGGGAGAGAATGGAGACTGCGGCCGCGAGATCTGGCCTGGTCCGACACGCAAGATAATTAAGCATCCCCGTGAATGAGCGGTAGTTGATGCCAAGTTGGAGAAAGGATTGGTGGTCTTCATCAGTGGCGGTACGAAGCTGAACAGCTGGCGTTAGAGGAGTCTTGACCGATCTACAGGCGCGTAAGTCTAGCAGAGTCAGACCTTTTTCAATCAGAGCGGGTTGAGACAATTCGATGAGGTCGGGCTTGATATGAAGATTCATGCCCAGCAGGGTATCGGGAGAGTGAGCAGTAGAATTGGGGAAGCGTTTGAGGAAAAGTCTTTCGAAGATGTCTGTCTGGCCTACTACAATCAGATCATCCACGTGGAAGTAGATGAAGGAATTCTTATTTTTGTGAATAAAGAGACAGGCGTCCGATACTGAGGGGTTGTAACTGATCTCTTCGAACCACGAGGTTAGTGTATCGTACCAGTTCTTTGGTGCCTGTTTGAGGCCGTACAAGGACTTGACCAGTTTGAGATACGGAGTGCTTCGATTCGAGCCTTCAGGGGTCTTGATGAAAATCTCTTCCTCTAGCGGCGCAAAGAGAAAGGCACTCTTAACGTCGAATTGTTTGATTGGCAGCTTGAGATCAATGGCAAGTACTAATAACGTAAGAAGAGTGGGGAATTTACCCGTAGGGGCAAAGGTTTCAAAAAAATCTTCGCCGTAGGTCTGAAGAAAACCCTGGATACAGAGTCGGGCCTTCTGTTTTCAGGCGACGAAAGGGTGGCTGGCTTGGTTTTGAAGACCCAAGTCGAGTAGAGAATTTTATTAGGTTTTTCCTTCTGGTCCACCCAGACTTGGTGAGTTTCAATATTTTCAAGTTCGTCATTAATGGCCTTTCTCCAGCCATCGGCCTTCGTGCATGAAATGGCCTTCTGAAAGGAGGTGGGATCTTCGGAGAAGTAGGTGTATTTAAGGGGTTTAACGGCAAGCGTACGGTCCCTTAGAGTCCGTCCAGAGGTCTCGTCAGAGTTGGGAATCAAGGTCTCCGCAATATCGTCGTCATCAGATTCCGAGCCATCATCAGGAATGGATTGTGTCTCGTCTTCTTCACCAAGTAGCTCCTCTTCTTCTTCTTCCTTGATGTGGATCTCTTTATCCTCTTCCGTGGTGATAGGTTGATCTCGGGGTAGATCGACTTTTTCTTCAATGAGCACGTCGTCAAGATCGGTGAAGGATTTTTCAGAAGGAACAAAGTCTAGGAAGGTGACGCTTTTGGAATTGATTATAAGTCCGCTATCTGTGAGTATTCTATATGACTTCAGCTCGGGATTGAACCCTACAAGCTTGCCCATCTCCCCGCGAGGTTCCAGTTTTGACTTTTTCTTGTGAGACGAGAGAACTGCAACGGGGTTGCCGACAGGATGAAAAAAATCAAGAGGAATAGATCTGTTTTTAAACAGCTCGTAAGGTGATTTCTTGCTTCTATGAGTAGGAATTTGGTTGAGGGTAAGCGTGCATGCGCTGAGAATCTCATTCCACAGGTTCTGTCGAAGACCTGAATCGAGGATGATTGATCTGAGGGATTCTAGAATTGTTCTATGAACCTTTCAGCCAGTCCGTTCTGCTGGGGTGTGTATGCGTCAGAGAAGCGTTGTCGGATCACGTGCTCGGCGCAATATCTGTCCATCTCAGCATTAACAAACTCCGTACCTCGATCAGAGTGTAAGACGGAAGGATAGTACCCAATTCTTTGGCTTCAACATCGAGAATGCGGGTGAGAGTGGCGAAAACATCTCCCTTGGAGACCAGAGGTATAGCTGAGAGAAACCGAGTGTTGCTGTCAACAACGGTGAGAATGAAGCGGTGCTTCCGATGAGAAGAAGGAGTGATAGGCCCTATCAGATCAAGATGTAGTTCTTCAAGAGGCCTTGAGGCTGATGATGATCTGCTTTGAATGAAGCTCTAGTGATCTTCACAACGGCGCATGTCTTACAGGCTTCAGGTGCGCTTACTGGTATCCCGAGCTTGCTTCTGATGCGTCTATAGCTGATGTGACCAAGCGACTTATGAAGAAGCTCAGCTGAACTCAGGTGTGATTGATGATTGTGTTCGTCGAACTTGATAACAGGAATATTGTTATGATAGTTCCCTTCGAGAAGGAGCTGGTCGTTCTTGTGAACAGTGAAATGATTGGTGGAGAATTCTACTTTGCATTGCTCTAATATGAGATGTCGTAGCGAGAGGAGATTGACAGTATTTTAGGAACAAATAGAACATTGTGGAGGACGACAGGCTTTCTTCTTATAGTTCAATGAAATAGACCCTCTTCCTTCTATCCTAAGGGTGTTCGGCCCACAACTAGTATTGATTACTCCTTTTTCGGTTTCGTCTAGATTAATGAAGAATTTCTTGTCAGAGACCATGTGAGATGTGGAACCGGAGTCAAGAATAAATGCATTGAGATGATGAGATGAAAAGGTGGAAAGCTGCTGACGTTCGTTCCTTGAGACTTCTTCAGGAAGGCATCTCGTTTTTCAGGATGAATCATCCAGCAGTTTTCTTTAGTATGAGATGGTGAGAACGGGTTGTGAGCTCTGGGTTTGCAGCGGGGATCTTCTCTAGTGAACATGGCAGATTCGAGAGATTCAGCCTTGCTTCCAATTGAGACTTTGAGTTCGTTCAGATGAATTTCCAAGTGATCAATCAGGACTTCGGGCTTGATGTCCTCTCCGTCCTTGGAATGCGTGATCTTCTGTTTTATGTTGTCGAGGCTTCTCGGGAGTCGACGGATCAGATCGTAGGTAAGGATGTCTTCAGGCAAGTCTATGCCGACATCTTCCATTCTAACTAAGGTGCTTCTTACTTCAGTTATAAATTTTTCAATGTCGCTAGGATCGAAGGTGATGCTAGCAAAGGAGTTGTAAACTCGGGCTCGATTGGAGGGCTCGTTGGAGATAAAGCGTTTGAGGATACTTTTCCAGAGAAGTATCGCGTCCTCTTCGTTTGATGAGTTAACCACGTTCTTGTGAGTAGTGGTCGAGAGCTTGGCCATGATGATAGCGCATAGGATGGTATTATCATTATCGTCAAGCGCGGGTTCGCCATTGACGATTTGCTCCTTAAGGCCGCCAAGCTTGAAGAGGGCGATGATGCGAGTCTTCCAAGTAGAAAAATTTTCCTCGGTCAGTACCGGGATAGCCTCTATGGTCGTCTTTAAGATCGTAGGATTGATAGCGTCCATCTCGACGAGTATTAGAATCCGGTTCGGTTGAAGTTAAGGTAGTAGGTTCGGTTAGCAGTTTCGACTGTTAATCGTGAAGAATTTTTGATGAAATTTCTGAGAACCAAAACCGGACTGAAACAAAAAATAAGGATCAGAAAATTAGAAGCGAAAAGAAACATGATAAAAAAGAAAGAAAAGAAAAAAAGACAAAAGAAAGAAAATGAGGCATACCACTAAAGATGGAAATAGGTGTGAAGTAGGAAGAGGTCTTTTTTGAGAGCGAAGTAAGAAGAGCAGGAGATCTGATAAGAAGCACTGATAAAATAGACAACAGAAAAAAAGAAAAGAAAAGAAAGATTAGTGATTTCCTCAACAAACAACAAAGACACGAGCAAAGAGACAGGAGAAGAAGAAAAGAGTAAAAAAAAGAAATAACAAACAACACGTTGAAGAGACGTGATGAAGTGGAGAAGCAGCCTGACTGGAGATCTTGACGAAGGTCGAGATCGGACTTTGAGGAGTGAAGCGAATCGAGTATGTTAGATGGGTGATTGGAGAAGAAGGGGGTGATGAGCTAGGGAGACATTACAGTGCAGGTCTTGAGTGGCGATCTTGAGTCTTGAATCTTGCGAGTCGAATCTTGATCGAGTAGTGAGTGAGTAGTTGGACTAGAAAGCTTGTCGAGTCTGAGGAGCGAGAGACAGGCGCCGGTTCCTGCTTGTTGTTGCTGGCAAGATAGACCTAACAGGTGGTGATTGTTTTTCTCACTAAGCTGCGGAGAGGACAGCGAGCACAAGTCACGAGCTTAAAAGATAGGAGAGGCGCGAGTGTGGACCGTGACAGAGGAGAGTGTCAAGAATTCAACAGTTTTACTTGAAGTGTACGGTCTCTGAGGACTCTGCCGACAGGTTCCGGAATCGGAGCATAGGCCACCTCCTCGTCATAGTCTTTGGAGCCCGACCCAAT